>OZ012672.1:1137975-1577975 GCA_963942505.1 Lordithon lunulatus
CCTTTTCGGAATGTCAATGGCGCACACTTTTACTCAGTCGGAGTGCATTCTTGGAAGGACGACTGGAGTGTGTATGTACAGTATGTATGAGTGCCCACGCATACTGCATACTAATTAGATTTTCGGCTCATTTATTCATGTTAAAACCAACTATTAATACCCACAAAAAAAATGCAGAAAACAGAAAAAACGTGATTGCTTTGTAAATACAGCTGGTTTCATGCTACGAAATTCTGGATTTATACTGTAAATTAACGAACAATTTACACATGATTGATGATGAATATCTTTTAATTAAACAAATGTTCACTCTTTTTTAGTAAGTTATTTCCTCATGAAATAAAACCATGTTTTATACATTTTTGGATAGCCTGATTAATTCTATTTTCACATAGTAATACAAAAAATAATGTTAGTATTATCTTTTTTCAAGATATTGAATTAAATCTAAGGGCATTACTAAAAAAAACTAATTAATGTTTTTTTTCTTCTAAAACTGTCAAAATGCATTGATTTTTAACAACTTATAGGATACAAAAATAAAGCTTGAAACCGAAATATTTTGAAAATTTTTAAAAATCTGAAACGCGAATTTACAGGAGGTTTCAGAGAGCTCTAAATCTGATTTCATATGAGATAAAACTAAAATTTAAATAGTTTTGTATAGCTACATTCATATATTTATTAAAAATAATAAAATCATCCATGACTTTTATAAATTTTTCGAAATATCGAATGATGAACATAGCTGTATTAATTTTTGAGATAAACTTTTTTATTCGGGTCAATCTAGATTTGCAGTGGATGAAAACCGAATTCAAAAACTTTCTTATTCGAGTTATTCGAGATTTACAGCTCTAATCTATCAAAACTTAAATTAAAACAAAAATCAATCAATAAATTCACACATATTGCCGTATACGTGTAAAACATTCTTACATAATCCCTACAAAATATTCACCGAATAAATTATTCCACCTTGTACTATTTTTTAATTAACATACTCGTACACACATTCTCTACAGATTAAAAAAATTGTATATTCATCGAATTTGTTTCCAATGTGCATTCTTTACTAAATGATGTTGATTCATTGTCACGATTGAAAGTGTTGTCCGGGGCTAACCTTGGTCCGCTGGCTACACGATTTACGATCATTTCGCCGCCTTGAATATGTACAAGAAGTCGTTTTATCTGGGTAAAAGCAGCCCATTATAATTTCTCGGTATAACGAACTTGAGGCCGCTAATCGGGAAGTTTGCTATGCGAGGAAAACGCCCCAGTTTGGAAACTGAAGGCTCAATGTTAATTTATACACAGATTATACACAATTTAAAAAATCTTATAGTGTTGAAATAATATCATGACAAAAAACAAAGAACTCGCAATATAACAAGTGACAAAAGGCGCTTGTAAAAATCAAATTTGTCGAAATGCCCTTAGATTTCATCCAATATCTTGAAAAAAGATAATGCTGACATTTTTTTTGTATTACTATGTGAAAATAGAATTCATGAGGCTATCCAAAAATGTATAAAACATCAAGATCTCATGAGGAACTAACTTTATAACTTACTGAAAAAAGTGAACATTTGTTATATAGAAAACAGTTTAAATAAGTTATTTAAATTTGTGTAATATATAGCTTTATCTCATTAAGATATAGTTCTATGCCTTACTGAAAAAAAGGTGAAATTTTATTTTACTGTAAAATAATATCCTCAATTTTCACCCAATATATCAAAAATATATATTATTGACATAACTATTTTCTATTATTATATCAAACTAGATTCATGAGGCTATCCAAAAATGAAACGCACATAATTTTATCTTATATGGAACAAGTTTTACAGCTAGTTGAAAAATAGTGAACTTTCGGTTTCACTCAAATTAGTCAATTACTCTAGTTGTTTTAAAATGAATTGGAAGAAAATCACTTCTGATGTTATAATATATAATACTTCAAAAATGGAAATGAAGATGAATAACTCAAGAAGTTTTAAAAGGAATTATGATAACTAATATAATAAAATATTATAAAATTGTTTTTTTTTTCAACCTACTTTAGGTTGTAATTCTATAGCGAAGCTTGTAACGGGAAAATATTAGAAAGAATCCTATATTATTATATATACACACTGAAAGTGTGAAAATCAAGTTTTCTGAAGTATCATTAATTGTATCCTAATGAATGAATATTAAAAATATTACCTAAAAAAAATGGTATTAAATTTTTTTAAGTAGTTAATTTATTTAAGTAAAGTTAAAGTATTAAATTATTATTTAAAAATTGGTGCTGTCAGTTGCAATTAATAATTTAATTAACAAATTGTTTATAATTTCTGGATAATATGTTTATCTGGCGAATTTCAAGTCGGATACGTTACATAACACAATGCAAAGCGTTTGAAACTTTCACTAGTGGCGCGCGCGCGGGTGCTGTGAAAGTGCGATGTTTTAATTAATTTACCGATTATTGGCCGATACACATATATAATATATTTTCCAAATTAATTAGTCACCGGCGAGAGAATGAAGCATAATAAATAACAGCACGCGCAATATTTGGAGCGGATCGCGCAACCAAACACCGCGCCTCCGGATCGTACGATAACTGTTTTTTTTTCTTCTAGTTGTAATTCCGCATATTATCTTTCAATTATATAATTCTATAAAAAAAAACTTCAACTATTTTTCAATACATTCTATGAAAAAAAAAATTTCAACTATTTTTATATACATTCTTAAAATTCTGTTTAATTAATTTTTATAGTATATTTTGCACACAAATTAGAGTTTATATGATTTCCACTTGTTTATTTTAGAGTCATTTTCATGTCACATATTCAAAAAATAAAATAATTCTCAAATTACATTAATTTGAACTGATAAAATAAAGAAAAAAGATAGACGAACTAGGTATTAGCAAAATGAGGTGTTGATCAAAGGGGCAAAGACAATTTTTTTCAATAAAAATTTAAAAATTAATTTTATGATTCCAATCAATACTCCTTAGGGTACTAATTAAAAATGCGAAACCCGTTTGTGGATGTTTCTTTCCGTTTTAGCGTCACAGCCCTTCAAAAGTCGTCAAAATTGCTTGAAATTAAGATTTTTTTCGAGCTGTACCTCAGTAAGTGTTTGTGGTACAGACTTCTACTTTGAGTTTTTGGATTCAGGGGATGTATTTTCATACGAAAACTATATTATCCTCAATCTCCCTGCATTAGTTTTAGCGTGGCATGCCAAAAACCGAGAAATGAGCCTATGGGTGGAGGTGAAATTTTTACAACAAATTCAAAAATTAAAAAAATAATTTTATGCTACCAATCCATATTCCTCAGGGTACTAATTAAAAATGTGAAACCTGTTTGTAGATATTTCTTTCGGTTTTCACGTCAGAACCCTTCAAAGTTCGTAAAAATTGCAAAAAATTAACATTTCAAAAACTCCCTTTTCGAGCTGTATCTCAGTAAGTGTTTATCGTACAGACTTCTAGTTTGTGTTTTTGGATTCAGGGGGTAGCTTTCCATACGAGAACTCTATTATTGGAAACAGTTCCAGAATTGACATTTATAATGTTCAATTTTTTTCATTAGAAACTGTTTTTGTTAAGAATTTTGAAAATTATTCATCCAAATATTTCGGACTTTGCTCGATTCAAATCGTCATAACTCGAGTTACAATACACAAAATTACATCAAAAATACTGTCTTGTATTAAGAACAGTTCCAGGATTGATATTTATGATGCTCATTTTTTTTTTCATGAAAAACTAATTTTTTATGATTTTTCAAAATTATTTATCCAAATATTTCGGACTTTGCTCGATTTAAATCATCATAACTCGAATTACAATTATCAAAATTACACCCAAAAAGTTTTGTTTTATTTCGAAATAGTTCCAGAATTTACATTTACAATGTTCATTTTTTTTCATTAGAAACTGATTTTGTTAAGAATTTTCAAAATTATTCATCCAAATATTTCGGACGTTGCTTGATTCAAATCGTCATAACTCGAGTTACAATTGTCAAAATTACACCAAAAAAGTTTTGTTTTATTTAGAAACAGTTCCAGAATTGACATTTACAATGTTCAATTTTTTTCATTAGAAACTGATTTTGTTACGAATTTTCAAAATTATTCATCCAAATATTTCTGACGTTGCTCGATTCAAATCGTCATAACTCGAGTTACAATACACAAAATTACACCAAAAATACTGTCTTGTATTAAGAACAGTTCCAGGATTGTTATTTATGATGCTCATTTTTTTTTTCATGAAAAACTTATTTTTTATGAATTTTCAAAATTATTCATCCAAATATTTCGGACGTTGCTCGATTTAAATTGTCATAACTCGAGTTATAATTGTCAAAATTACACCAAAAAAGTTTTGTTTTATTTAGAAACAGTTCCGGAATTGACATTTACCATGTTCAATTTTTTTCATTAGAAACTGATTTTGTTAAGAATTTTCAAAATTGTTCATCCAAATATTTCTGACGTTGCTCGATTCAAAGCGTCATAACTCGAGTTACAATACACAAAATTACACCAAAAATACTGTCTTGTATTAAGAACAATTCCAGGATTGATATTTATGATGCTCATTTTTTTTCTTGAAGAACTTATTTTTTTATGAATTTTCAAAATTATTCATCCAAATATTTCGGATGTTGCTCGATTTAAATCGTCATAACTCGAGTTACAATTGTCAAAATTACACCAAAAAAGTTTTGTTTTATTTAGTAACAGCTGCAGAATTGACATTTACAATGTTCAATTTTTTTCATTAAAAACTGATTTTGTTACGAATTTTCAAAATTATTCATCCAATTATTTCTGACGTTGCTCGATTCAAATCGTCATAACTCGAGTTACAATACACAAAATTACACCAAAAATACTGTCTTGTATTAAGAACAGTTCCAGGATTGTTATTTATGATGCTCATTTTTTTTCATGAAAAACTTATTTTTTTATGAATTTTCAAAATTATTCATCCAAATATTTTGGACGTTGCTCGATTCAAATCGTCATAACTCGAGTTACAATTGTCAAAATTACACCAAAAAAGTTTTGTTTTATTTAGAAACAGTTCCAGAATTGACATTTACAATGTTCAATTTTTTTCATTAGAAACTGATTTTGTTAAGAATTTTCAAAATTATTCATCCAAATATTTCGGACGTTGCTCGATTTAAATCGTCATAACTCGAGTTACAATTGTCAAAATTACACCAAAAAAGTTTTGTTTTATTTAGAAATAGTTCTAGAATTGACATTTACAATGTTCAATTTTTTTCATTAGAAACTGATTTTGTTAAGAATTTTCAAAATTATTCATCCAAATATTTCTGACGTTGCTCGATTCAAATCGTCATAACTCGAGCTACAATTGTCAAAATTACACCAAAAAAGTTTTGTTTAATTTAGAACAGTTCCAGAATTGACATTTACAATGTTCAATTTTTTTCGTTACAAACTGATTTTGTTAAGAATTTTGAAAATTATTCATCCAAATATTTTGGATGTTGCTCGATTCAAATCGTCATAACTCGAGTTACAATGCACAAAATTACACCAAAAATACTGTCTTGTCTTAAGAACAGTTCCAGGATTGTTATTTATGATGCTCATTTTTTTTTCATGAAAAACTAATTTTTTTATGAATTTTCAAAATTATTCATTCAAATATTTCGGACGTTGCTCGATTTAAATCGTCATAACTCGAGTTACAATTGTCAAAATTACACCAAAAAAGTTTTGTTTTATTTAGAAACAGCTGCAGAATTGACATTTACAATGTTCAATTTTTTTCATTAAAAACTGATTTTGTTACGAATTTTCAAAATTATTCATCCAAATATTTTCGACGTTGCTAGATTTAAATCGTCATAACTCGAGTTACAATTGTCAAAATTACACCAAAAAAGTTTTGTATTATTTAGAAACAATTTTTTTCATTAGAAACAGATTTTGTTAAGAATTTTCAAAATTATTCATCCAAATATTTCTGACGTTGCTCGATTCAAATCGTCATAACTCGAGTTACAATTTTCGAAATTACACCAAATATATATATATATATATATATATATATATATATATATATATATATATATATATATATATATATATATATATATATATATATATGTATATGTATATGTAAATTTTAAAGCAAATTCAAAATTAACGAAAATCGACAAAGGGTGATGGGAGTTGTAATCTGCTTTTATACAGACTATACTTTTTTCGGGGTAAGGTAAGATGGTAATTACTTTTTTGATGTACACAAAAAAAACATAAATATTAAAAAAAAAAAAGTAAATCAAAACAGAAATAAAATAAATAATAGTAGTCTACTCCGCATCTTCTTCAGCTTTACGCGCGGATGGCCTCTTTGATTTCCTCCTGATTGGAACACCTTTAGCTGGTCTGGGCGTGGGTGGGTTCTCCAACGCGTCTAATTGTGCGTCTGTTAGCTGACCCTTGTACCAATCCTTACTGTAACGTTATGATTATTAGTTTATCAACAACACCATACTGTTGAGTGACCAAATATTTTTTCACTTTATAGGTTGCACTTACCATTCCGGTACTTTACGTGCCCATTCGCACTTCTTGTGCACATCATCAAAGGCTTGTCCCAGTCTGCATCCATTACGTCGGGGCGTGTTACCATTAATGCACACGTAGAAGAACTGGCAGTCATCGGGGTCGGCGTAGCGCGGATGCGACACTGCTACTGACTCATCCACCTTGGGACATTCAAACTGGAACACCTCTGCACAACAAACAATTGGTAAGCATAAAACATACAAGGCCAAAATTCACATATAATATAAATCCCATACATCCCATACATTTTATAGGTCCCATAAGCTATTGAAAGAATAAATTCACAACGTCATTGTGACAGAATATGCCAAAACAAATGTCAAACACCTTGAGTAACGCTTGCAATTGTAGCTTTTATGACACCTTTTGTATGGTAGTATGTAGTTACTTTAGATTCTTTCTATTGGAAACACTGAATAATTAATCAGTGTTTCCAATAGAAAGAATCTAAAGTAACTACATTCCCTAAATAATGTATTTATTGTTGCTATAACAACGAATACTTATGGTTTCAATAATTATTGATACATTTATGGAACGTCGGTGAACCCCCGTATTCACCAGAAATCTATCAATAACTATTGAAAACTCGCTCGCTCGGTTGTTTAAAGGCAAGGTAATAACCCGTGATTATATTGTTAGAAGTTGCATAAAATGTTGTTAACTTTCAATTTCATATCCTCATGTACATCTGTTTATATATGGGAACGTCGCATTATATGTCAAAGTTGACAAAAGTAACAATTGAATTACGGATTGGAAATTAATTCGATATTTTTCAGCTTTGTACAGCCGAACCTTAAAAATTAATTCAAGGATCAGGAGTATTATACAACTAACCCTCTAGGAGGAAAGTTAAACGCCATCTGGCGGCACTAGATCAATTAGCAATGCACGCCCATATGGTAATTGCTAATTGATGTGGTGCCACGAGATGGCGTTTAACTTTCTTCTTAGGGGGTTAGTTGTATCATTTTTGTATATAACCACTCGAGATATTGTGTGAATTTATCCTCACTAGCTGAGCTAGACTGATAAGATCTAATAACATCCTAATCTAGATATGTAGATTGATAAGAGGTGGATTCACACATTATATATGATCAGGAGTATATTGTATTGATTTGAATAAAAGTTGTTAGTTACCTTCTGAAGAGCATCCCTTCTTCTTGGCCTCATCCGGCCATGAGCAAATGCCAACTTTCTCGTTGTAGATAAGCCCATTGGGGCATGTGATCATGTTGAACATACCATCGACGCAATAGTAGAATTTGTCGCAAATTTTCGTGTCTTCATGTGCGAAATAACCGTGTTTTCTGGGGCAATGTTGTGAGGATTGAGGTGGCTCTGTATATGAGATATTTGATTTTATATATTATATTTTTTTATGAAGTTTGAAACAAATAAAATTCCTAAATCTGACACATATTTTGGAACAAAGAGTGTAATTCAGGTAGATTTGGAATTAAAAAAAACTATCTTTATAAGGCTATCAGGCATAAGGCTTTTCCGCCGGTCAAGCTCAGAGGAGTTTAATCACCCGGTATTTACCTTAACTTCACAGAAAATCTTTGAAAAACGCTCATAGGACTTTAATCGGTATTTACCTTAACTTCACAGAAAACCTCTAAAAAAAACTGTGAAAGGTGATTCGCGATAATTCGTCCCTCAGGCTACCCAATGCTCAGTACGAGACGGAAGACGCCTCTAACCACTCGGCCACTGAGCTGGGTAATCTGACACATATTTTTGAACAGATAAAATACACCTTATCTAGATATGGAATATTTATATAGATATACGGTTTATGAATTAAATTTAGTGTGTATTTAGTAACTTACGTCTATTTGGTCTACTCGCGCAGTCAATATTGAAGGGCAAATCGCACTTTTCATACTCGGAACTGTAGTCATTGAAAACCATGCCATCAGGGCACACCTTTTCAGTAATTTTCCCATCTCTGCAGTCATAATATTTATCACACTGTTCAGCATCAGCGAAATACCCGTTGGGCTCAGGACATTGGTCCGTTGCTACATTATCACTATCCGCAACTGCTGTGTCTAGTTGGGGCTGCTTTCTTCTGCCATTCTCAGCAGCTTGCTGTTTTCTGGTCAAACCAGCAGACGTCACCAACGCTACAAAAAGTTGATAACATAATTAGCGTTGCTATGGTAACGGCGGCCATTATAAATATAACCTATGTGACTTGATTCATAACATATGAAACAATGGCTAACGTGGCTATGGTAATAATGGCAGCTATTATACCCAACAGCGGCCATTATTAATTTATCATAGATATCTAGATATATTGATAATAAATCTAACATTAAGAAACTAAATATGTTTTAAACCAATTATTTGTTTATAAACTTTGGTTCAAGAAAATTCCTTAACAATACATTTGATGGTTACTTTCGCATTCATTTAATTTATTTTACATCTTCGGAAAGCGATACACGGGTACAAATTGCTTTCACTGCCTTGCGGCTTTGCGGTTCGCGAACACAAGGACTTCTTGCTCTGACCGCGTTGACATTCTCGGCGGCGCATTAATTAGTAAGAAGGTTTTTCATCTGTCAATGTAAAATGCGATTCGGAATAATTGGAAGAAAGAGGTAATATGATATTTCTGCCGAAATTATAGGGACAATGAAGACTTAACAAAAGATAACATACATTTGTTATCTAATTATTAAGAAGTAAAGGGCTAAACTTTCACCTAAATATGTACAATTGTATATTAAAGGATAAATAAAACGATTTTTTACTTAGTTTTTTTATCACACTTCAGTTACACTTTGCAACTAGTTTCGGCTAAGCTCTAGCCATTTTCGAGTTCCTCCGATGACTGAGTCGAAAATGGCTAGAGCTTAGCCGAAACTAGTTGCAAAGTGTAACTGAAATGTGATAAAAAACTAAGTAAAAAATCGTTTTATTTATCCTATAAAATGAATTATCACAAACTAGACGCCTTAACAATCCAATAATTGTATATTATTTTTAGAGTAGATTTGACATGGCTTCATTTATATTCTATTAAAATCATGAATAAGTGGACTAAACCTCAAATTAATAAAATAATACTTTTCTGTTAGTACTAATCATAATAAAGTTAATAATAACATAAAGCTAGATTAATAAATTTTGATATTTGTCCACTTTTGGTCTCAATGCCTCAAATAGTATTCCAAAAGCAATTCAAAAGTAATGAATTTAATAATTCAAAATCTAGGAAAGGTACAAATTGATTCCGTTCATTTCCCATTAACAATATGTCTGCAATGTAAATTACAAGTAAAACCGATCTGACACAAACACATACACACATACACATAAAGGCCGGTGTGAAAGTGATGTGAATTCTTGGTGAACCAAAGGCCAACCGCTACCTCCAGCTATTAGTATTCACAGAGCCGCACCATGAACCGTAAAATAAGTTTGATAACATTACGTCGATTGAATAATTCCATGTGTCGGGGGGGAGAGTGCTTTATGTAATTCGATTAATATAGGAAATAGGAGCAGGAAGTCTTTTTTTATAATTTCACATTCTAAAATAACATTTTATGTTGAACGACATTTAAAATGGAAATCAATATAGTGTCCTAACGCTGTAGATTTTTGATTCCAATCTATTATAATAATAATAATAATAATTCCAGAGACACGAATAAGCTTCGTGTCTAAGGGCTGATTCTACAATTGATATTTAACTGGAGAATAAGGCTATTCGTGGAATATGTTTGAGATATCACGTCAATAACTCAAACATATTCCACGTATAGCCTTATTCTCTGGTTAAATATCAATTGTAGAACCGGCCCTAAGAAGTGAATAGACTGATTCAGCATAGCTGGGATAATTCTATAATATTAAGATACACAGCTAATTTTTTTTAGATAAAATACATGTAGAGTAACATTTATTTAACTAATTAACTGCGTTTCTGGCTACTCAAATTAAATATATGTGATACACATATTCAAACCACACAAAAATAACAGAAAAACTTTAAAATATTGGATTGTTAAGGCGTCTACTTTGTGATAATTCATTTTAAAGCATAAATAAAACGATTTTTTACTTTATTTTTTTATCACACTTCAATTATAAAAAAAACAAAGTAAAAAATCGTTTTATTTGTGCTTTAAAATGAATTATCACAGAGTAGACGCTAAAGACGTACACACTCCTTTAGAATAACTTTAAATTATTACCTGTAAATACAAGATTTTGAATTGGTATAGTTCACTACCAATCATAAAAAAAATTTTATATTCAGGTCAATCGCGAAGAAAAAAATTTTATGCAGTTGTATTATTAGTTTTGGTAAACTTACTGATGGTCACGAAGAAGACGAATGCGATGTTCAGTGGACGCGCCATCGTGAGCGACTAGTCGCCGCAGGAGCTCCGCCGAAGACTTATATAAATTTCCCATTCTCCCCCGACCTTGCCAGGCTGCAGCAGCAGCTACAAAAGAATCGATTAGCGAGAAGAAACGGAAACTTGAACGGCTATTTTTATGTTTCCATCAGCAATTAGAAATCCGTCTGGACGCGTCTAATGAATTCCAAAAATAAAAATTACGGTGAAAACTGGAGTTTGATGGTTTTTAAGAGGATGGATTTCACTAATCTACTACAATAATGCTTGATGCTTATGACTTCTTATAAAAAATTCTAAATTAATTAACTTCTATAAATGTAGCGGACTTTAATCATCTAATATCGCTGCCCGTAAAGAAATCTACGAGATGAAGCAAATGCAACAAATGGCAAACCTTCTTTAGTTATCGAGATTCAGTGCAAAATAGTTTTTCAGTTATAACTCGTGGAAAACGGGCTCTATGACTTAGTTTTTTTGCGGATTACGGAGCTATAACTCAACAAGTTATACATGAAAATGGCTAAGATTTGCCTCCGTCGTTCAAAATGATGTCGAAATTGATTGTGCAAACCTCAGGACGAAAATTTCGAGGTGAAAAATTTAGAATTCAGAATTCTTTCGATTTTTTTCTATTTTTCCCGATTTTCGCAATCTCTTCGATTTGCTTCAAAATTTGCATATATATATATATATATATATATATATATTTATATATATATATATATATATATATATATATATATATATATATATATATATATATTTATATATATATATATATATATATATATATATATATATATTTCATATCAATTTCTTGATCCATGTACCTATACCTTATGGTTGTAAGGTAACTGACACCAAAATCACGTCTTTTGATCAGTTTTTTGTATTTTCCGGGAAAACGATAAGTGATAGTGAAAAACTTCCAATGGGCCGTTGGTCGGGCGTGAAATTCTCTACAACTTTGCAATTTGAATCAACTTTGTAGCGTCAAATATAAAAAAGTTATGCCCGAAAAACCTGTAATTGACACCAAAATCACGTCTTTTGGTCAGTTTTTTGTATTTTCCGGGAAAACGATAAGAGATAGTGAAAAACATCCAATGGGCCGTTTGTCGGGCTTGAAATTCTCTACAACTTTGCAATTTGAATCATCTTTGTAGCATCAAATATAAAAAAGTTATGCCCGAAAAACCTATAATTGACACCAAAATCACGTCTTTTGGTCAGTTTTCTGTATTTTCCGGGAAAACGATAAGAGATGGTGAAAAACTTCCAATGGGCCGTTTGTCGGCCGTGAAATTCTCTACAACTTTGCAATTTGAATCAACTTTGTAGCATCAAATATAAAAAAGTTATGCCCGAAAAACCTGTAATTGACACCAAAATCACGTCTTTTGGTCAGTTTTTTTGTATTTTCCGGGAAAACGATAAGAGATAGTGAAAAACTTCCAATGGGCCGTTTGTCGGGCTTGAAATTCTCTACAACTTTGCAATTTGAATCAACTTTGTAGCATCAAATATAAAAAAGTTATGCCCGAAAAACCTGTAATTGACACCAAAATCACGTCTTTTGATCAGTTTTTTGTATTTTCCGGGAAAACGATAAGAGATAGTGAAAAACTTCCAATGGGCCGTTTGTCGGGCTTGAAATTCTCTACAACTTTGCAATTTGAATCAACGTTGTAGCATCAAATATAAAAAAGTTATGCCCGAAAAACCTGTAATTGACACCAAAATCACGTCTTTTGGTCAGTTTTTTGTATTTTCCGGGAAAACGATAAGAGATAGTGAAAAACATCCAATGGGCCGTTTGTCGGGCTTGAAATTCTCTACAACTTTGCAATTTGAATCAACTTTGTAGCATCAAATATAAAAAAGTTATGCCCGAAAAACCTGTAATTGACACCAAAATCACGTCTTTTGATCAGTTTTTTGTATTTTCCGGGAAAACAATAAGAGATAGTGAAAAACTTCCAATGGGCCGTTTGTCGGGCTTGAAATTCTCTACAACTTTGCAATTTGAATCATCTTTGTAGCATCAAATATAAAAAAGTTATGCCCGAAAAACCTATAATTGACACCAAAATCACGTCTTTTGGTCAGTTTTTTGTATTTTCCGGGAAAACGATAAGAGATAGTGAAAAACTTCCAATGGGCCGTTTGTCGGGCTTGAAATTCTCTACAACTTTGCAATTTGAAACATCTTTGTAGCATCAAATATAAAAAAGTTATGCCCGAAAAACCGATAATTGACACCAAAATCACGTCTTTTGGTCAGTTTTTTGTATTTTCCGGGAAAACCATAAGAGATAGTGAAAAACTTCCAATGGGCCGTTTGTCGGGCTTGAAATTCTCTACAACTTTGCAATTTGAATCAACTTTGTAGCATCAAATATAAAAAAGTTATGCCCGAAAAACCTGTAATTGACACCAAAATCACGTCTTTTGATCAGTTTTTTGTATTTTCCGGGAAAACAATAAGAGATAGTGAAAAACTTCCATTGGGCCGTTTGTCGGGCTTGATATTCTCTACAACTTTGCAATTTGAATCATCTTTGTAGCATCAAATATAAAAAAGTTATGCCCGAAAAACCTATAATTGACACCAAAATCACGTCTTTTGGTCAGTTTTTTGTATTTTCCGGGAAAACGATAAGAGATAGTGAAAAACTTCCAATGGGCCGTTTGTCGGGCTTGAAATTCTCTACAACTTTGCAATTTGAATCAACTTTGTAGCATCAAATATAAAAAAGTTATGCCCGAAAAACCGATAATTGACACCAAAATCACGTCTTTTGATCAGTTTTTTGTATTTTCCGGGAAAACGATAAGAGATAGTGAAAAACTTCCAATGGGCCGTTTGTCGGGCTTGAAATTCTCTACAACTTTGCAATTTGAATCATCTTTGTAGCATCAAATATAAAAAAGTTATGCCCGAAAAACCTATAATTGACACCAAAATCACTTCTTTTGGTCAGTTTTTTGTATTTTCCGAGAAAACGATAAGAGATAGTGAAAAACTTCCAATGGGCCGTTTGTCGGGCTTGAAATTCTCTACAACTTTGCAATTTGAATCAACTTTGTAGCATCAAATATAAAAAAGTTATGCCCGAAAAACCTGTAATTGACACCAAAATCACGTCTTTTGATCAGTTTTTTGTATTTTCCGGGAAAACAATAAGAGATAGTGAAAAACTTCCAATGGGCCGTTTGTCGGGCTTGAAATTCTCTACAACTTTGCAATTTGAATCAACTTTGTAGCATCAAATATAAAAAAGTTATGCCCGAAAAACCTGTAATTGACACCAAAATCACGTCTTTTGATCAGTTTTTTGTATTTTCCGGGAAAACAATAAGAGATAGTGAAAAACTTCCAATGGGCCGTTTGTCGGGCTTGAAATTCTCTACAACTTTGCAATTTGAATCAACTTTGTAGCATCAAATATAAAAAAGTTATGCCCGAAAAACCTGTAATTGACACCAAAATCACGTCTTTTGATCAGTTTTTTGTATTTTCCGGGAAAACAATAAGAGATAGTGAAAAACTTCCAATGGGCCGTTTGTCGGGCTTGAAATTCTCTACAACTTTGCAATTTGAATCATCTTTGTAGCATCAAATATAAAAAAGTTATGCCCGAAAAACCTATAATTGACACCAAAATCACGTCTTTTGGTCAGTTTTTTGTATTTTCCGGGAAAACGATAAGAGATAGTGAAAAACTTCCAATGGGCCGTTTGTCGGGCTTGAAATTCTCTACAACTTTGCAATTTGAATCAACTTTGTAGCATCAAATATAAAAAAGTTATGCCCGAAAAACCTGTAATTGACACCAAAATCACGTCTTTTGATCAGTTTTTTGTATTTTCCGGGAAAACAATAAGAGATAGTGAAAAACTTCCAATGGGCCGTTTGTCGGGCTTGAAATTCTCTACAACTTTGCAATTTGAATCAACTTTGTAGCATCAAATATAAAAAAGTTATGCCCGAAAAACCTGTAATTGACACCAAAATCACGTCTTTTGATCAGTTTTTTGTATTTTCCGGGAAAACAATAAGAGATAGTGAAAAACTTCCAATGGGCCGTTTGTCGGGCTTGAAATTCTCTACAACTTTGCAATTTGAATCATCTTTGTAGCATCAAATATAAAAAAGTTATGCCCGAAAAACCTATAATTGACACCAAAATCACGTCTTTTGGTCAGTTTTTTGTATTTTCCGGGAAAACGATAAGAGATAGTGAAAAACTTCCAATGGGCCGTTTGTCGGGCTTGAAATTCTCTACAACTTTGCAATTTGAATCAACTTTGTAGCATCAAATATAAAAAAGTTATGCCCGAAAAACCGATAATTGACACCAAAATCACGTCTTTTGGTCAGTTTTTTGTATTTTCCGGGAAAACCATAAGAGATAGTGAAAAACTTCCAATGGGCCGTTTGTCGGGCTTGAAATTCTCTACAACTTTGCAATTTGAATCAACGTTGTAGCATCAAATATAAAAAAGTTATGCCCGAAAAACCTGTAATTGACACCAAAATCACGTCGTTTGGTCAGTTTTTTGTATTTTCCGGGAAAACGATAAGAGATAGTGAAAAACATCCAATGGGCCGTTTGTCGGGCTTGAAATTCTCTACAACTTTGCAATTTGAATCAACGTTGTAGCATCAAATATAAAAAAGTTATGCCCGAAAAACCTGTAATTGACACCAAAATCACGTCTTTTGGTCAGTTTTTTGTATTTTCCGGGAAAACGATAAGAGATAGTGAAAAACATCCAATGGGCCGTTTGTCGGGCTTGAAATTCTCTACTACTTTGCAATTTGAATCAACTTTGTAGCATCAAATATAAAAAAGTTATGCCCGAAAAACCTGTAATTGACACCAAAATCACGTCTTTTGATCAGTTTTTTGTATTTTCCGGGAAAACAATAAGAGATAGTGAAAAACTTCCAATGGGCCGTTTGTCGGGCTTGAAATTCTCTACAACTTTGCAATTTGAATCATCTTTGTAGCATCAAATATAAAAAAGTTATGCCCGAAAAACCGATAATTGACACCAAAATCACGTCTTTTGGTCAGTTTTTTGTATTTTCCGGGAAAACAATAAGAGATAGTGAAAAACTTCCAATGGGCCGTTTGTCGGGCTTGAAATTCTCTACAACTTTGAAATTTGAATCATCTTTGTAGCATCAAATATAAAAAAGTTATGCCCGAAAAACCTGTAATTGACACCAAAATCACGTCTTTTGGTCAGTTTTTTGTATTTTCCGGAAAAACGATAAGAGATAGTGAAAAACTTCCAATGGGCCGTTTGTCGGGCGTGAAATTCTCTACAACTTTGCAATTTGAATCAACTTTGTAGCATCAAATATAAAAAAGTTATGCCCGAAAAACCTGTAATTGACACCAAAATCACGTCTTTTGATCAGTTTTTTGTATTTTCCGGGAAAACAATAAGAGATAGTGAAAAACTTCCAATGGGCCGTTTGTCGGGCTTGAAATTCTCTACAACTTTGCAATTTGAATCAACTTTGTAGCATCAAATATAAAAAAGTTATGCCCGAAAAACCTGTAATTGACACCAAAATCACGTCTTTTGATCAGTTTTTTGTATTTTCCGGGAAAACAATAAGAGATAGTGAAAAACTTCCAATGGGCCGTTTGTCGGGCTTGAAATTCTCTACAACTTTGCAATTTGAATCATCTTTGTAGCATCAAATATAAAAAAGTTATGCCCGAAAAACCTGTAATTGACACCAAAATCACGTCTTTTGGTCAGTTTTTTGTATTTTCCGGAAAAACGATAAGAGATAGTGAAAAACTTCCAATGGGCCGTTTGTCGGGCGTGAAATTCTCTACAACTTTGCAATTTGAATCAACTTTGTAGCATCAAATATAAAAAAGTTATGCCCGAAAAACCTGTAATTGACACCAAAATCACGTCTTTTGATCAGTTTTTTTTATTTTCCGGGAAAACGATAAGAGATACTGAAAAATTTCCAATGGGCCGTTTGTGGGGCTTGAAATTCTCTACAACTTTGCAATTTGAATCAACTTTGTAGCATCAAATATAAAAAAGTTATGCCCGAAAAACCGATAATTGACACCAAAATCACATCTTTTGATCAGTTTTCTGTATTTTCCGGAAAAACGATAAGAGATAGTGAAAAACTTCCAATGGGCCGTTTGTCGGGCTTGAAATTCTCTCCAACTTTGCAATTTGAATCAACTTTGTAGCGTCAAATATAAAAAAGTTATGCCCGAAAAACCTGTATTTGACACCAAAATCACGTCTTTTGGTCAGTTTTTTGTATTTTCCGGGAAAACCATAAGAGATAGTGAAAAACTTCCAATGGGCCGTTTGTCGGGCTTGAAATTCTCTACAACTTTGCAATTTGAATCAACTTTGTAGCATCAAATATAAAAAAGTTATGCCCGAAAAACCGATAATTGACACCAAAATCACGTCTTTTGGTCAGTTTTTTGTATTTTCCGGGAAAACCATAAGAGATAGTGAAAAACTTCCAATGGGCCGTTTGTCGGGCTTGAAATTCTCTACAACTTTGCAATTTGAATCATCTTTGTAGCATCAAATATAAAAAAGTTATGCGCGAAAAACCGAAAATTGACACCAAAATCACGTCTTTTGGTCAGTTTTTTGTATTTTCCGGGAAAACGATAAGAGATAGTGAAAAACTTCCAATGGGCCGTTTGTCGGGCTTGAAATTCTCTACAACTTTGCAATTTGAATCATCTTTGTAGCATCAAATATAAAAAAGTTATGCCCGAAAAACCTGTAATTGACACCAAAATCACGTCTTTTGGTTAGTTTTTTGTATTTTCCGGGAAAACGATAAGAGATAGTGAAAAACTTCCAATGGGCGGTTTGTCGGGCGTGAAATTCTCTACAACTTTGCAATTTGAATCATCTTTGTAGCATCAAATATAAAAAAGTTATGCCCGAAAAACCTGTAATTGACACCAAAATCACGTCTTTTGATCAGTTTTTTGTATTTTCCGGGAAAACAATAAGAGATAGTGAAAAACTTCCAATGGGCCGTTTGTCGGGCTTGAAATTCTCTACAACTTTGCAATTTGAATCAACTTTGTAGCATCAAATATAAAAAAGTTATGCCCGAAAAACCTGTAATTGACACCAAAATCACGTCTTTTGATCAGTTTTTTGTATTTTCCGGGAAAACAATAAGAGATAGTGAAAAACTTCCAATGGGCCGTTTGTCGGGCTTGAAATTCTCTACAACTTTGCAATTTGAATCATCTTTGTAGCATCAAATATAAAAAAGTTATGCCCGAAAAACCTGTAATTGACACCAAAATCACGTCTTTTGGTCAGTTTTTTGTATTTTCCGGAAAAACGATAAGAGATAGTGAAAAACTTCCAATGGGCCGTTTGTCGGGCGTGAAATTCTCTACAACTTTGCAATTTGAATCAACTTTGTAGCATCAAATATAAAAAAGTTATGCCCGAAAAACCTGTAATTGACACCAAAATCACGTCTTTTGATCAGTTTTTTTTATTTTCCGGGAAAACGATAAGAGATACTGAAAAATTTCCAATGGGCCGTTTGTGGGGCTTGAAATTCTCTACAACTTTGCAATTTGAATCATCTTTGTAGCATCAAATATAAAAAAGTTATGCCCGAAAAACCGATAATTGACACCAAAATCACATCTTTTGATCAGTTTTCTGTATTTTCCGGAAAAACGATAAGAGATAGTGAAAAACTTCCAATGGGCCGTTTGTCGGGCTTGAAATTCTCTCCAACTTTGCAATTTGAATCAACTTTGTAGCGTCAAATATAAAAAAGTTATGCCCGAAAAACCTGTATTTGACACCAAAATCACGTCTTTTGGTCAGTTTTTTGTATTTTCCGGGAAAACCATAAGAGATAGTGAAAAACTTCCAATGGGCCGTTTGTCGGGCTTGAAATTCTCTACAACTTTGCAATTTGAATCAACTTTGTAGCATCAAATATAAAAAAGTTATGCCCGAAAAACCGATAATTGACACCAAAATCACGTCTTTTGGTCAGTTTTTTGTATTTTCCGGGAAAACCATAAGAGATAGTGAAAAACTTCCAATGGGCCGTTTGTCGGGCTTGAAATTCTCTACAACTTTGCAATTTGAATCATCTTTGTAGCATCAAATATAAAAAAGTTATGCGCGAAAAACCGAAAATTGACACCAAAATCACGTCTTTTGGTCAGTTTTTTGTATTTTCCGGGAAAACGATAAGAGATAGTGAAAAACTTCCAATGGGCCGTTTGTCGGGCTTGAAATTCTCTACAACTTTGCAATTTGAATCATCTTTGTAGCATCAAATATAAAAAAGTTATGCCCGAAAAACCTGTAATTGACACCAAAATCACGTCTTTTGGTTAGTTTTTTGTATTTTCCGGGAAAACGATAAGAGATAGTGAAAAACTTCCAATGGGCGGTTTGTCGGGCGTGAAATTCTCTACAACTTTGCAATTTGAATCATCTTTGTAGCATCAAATATAAAAAAGTTATGCCCGAAAAACCTGTAATTGACACCAAAATCACGTCTTTTGGTCAGTTTTTTGTATTTTCCGGGAAAACGATAAGAGATAGTGAAAAACATCCAATGGGCCGTTTATCGGGCTTGAAATTCTCTACAACTTTGCAATTTAAATCAACTTTGTAGCATCAAATATAAAAATGTTATGCCCGAAAAACCTGTAATTGACACCAAAATCACGTCTTTTGGTCAGTTTTCTGTATTTTCCGGGAAAACGATAAGAGATGATGAAAAACTTCCAATGGGCCGTTTGTCGGCCGTGAAATTCTCTACAACTTTGCAATTTGAATCAACTTTGTAGCATCAAATATAAAAAAGTTATGCCCGAAAAACCTGTAATTGACACCAAAATCACGTCTTTTGATCAGTTTTTTGTATTTTCCGGGAAAACAATAAGAGATAGTGAAAAACTTCCAATGGGCCGTTTGTCGGGCTTGAAATTCTCTACAACTTTGCAATTTGAATCATCTTTGTAGCATCAAATATAAAAAAGTTATGCCCGAAAAACCTATAATTGACACCAAAATCACGTCTTTTGGTCAGTTTTTTGTATTTTCCGGGAAAACGATAAGAGATAGTGAAAAACTTCCAATGGGCCGTTTGTCGGGCTTGAAATTCTCTACAACTTTGCAATTTGAATCAACTTTGTAGCATCAAATATAAAAAAGTTATGCCCGAAAAACCTGTAATTGACACCAAAATCACGTCTTTTGATCAGTTTTTTGTATTTTCCGGGAAAACGATAAGAGATAGTGAAAAACTTCCAATGGGCCGTTTGTCGGCCGTGAAATTCTCTACAACTTTGCAATTTGAATCAACTTTGTAGCATCAAATATAAAAAAGTTATGCCCGAAAAACCTGTAATTGACACCAAAATCACGTCTTTTGGTCAGTTTTTTGTATTTTCCGGGAAAACGATAAGAGATAGTGAAAAACATCCAATGGGCCGTTTGTCGGGCTTGAAATTCTCTACAGCTTTGCAATTTGAATCAACTTTGTAGCATCAAATATAAAAAAGTTATGCCCGAAAAACCTGTAATTGACACCAAAATCACGTCTTTTGATCAGTTTTTTGTATTTTCCGGGAAAACAATAAGAGATAGTGAAAAACTTCCAATGGGCCGTTTGTCGGGCTTGAAATTCTCTACAACTTTGCAATTTGAATCATCTTTGTAGCATCAAATATAAAAAAGTTATGCCCGAAAAACCTGTAATTGACACCAAAATCACGTCTTTTGGTCAGTTTTTTGTATTTTCCGGAAAAACGATAAGAGATAGTGAAAAACTTCCAATGGGCCGTTTGTCGGGCGTGAAATTCTCTACAACTTTGCAATTTGAATCAACTTTGTAGCATCAAATATAAAAAAGTTATGCCCGAAAAACCTGTAATTGACACCAAAATCACGTCTTTTGATCAGTTTTTTGTATTTTCCGGGAAAACCATAAGAGATAGTGAAAAACTTCCAATGGGCCGTTTGTCGGGCTTGAAATTCTCTACAACTTTGCAATTTGAATCATCTTTGTAGCATCAAATATAAAAAAGTTATGCCCGAAAAACCTGTAATTGACACCAAAATCACGTCTTTTGGTCAGTTTTTTGTATTTTCCGGGAAAACGATAAGAGATAGTGAAAAACTTCCAATGGGCGGTTTGTCGGGCGTGAAATTCTCTACAACTTTGCAATTTGAATCATCTTTGTAGCATCAAATATAAAAAAGTTATGCCCGAAAAACCGATAATTGACACCAAAATCACGTCTTTTGGTCAGTTTTTTGTATTTTCCGGGAAAACCATAAGAGATAGTGAAAAACTTCCAATGGGCCGTTTGTCGGGCTTGAAATTCTCTACAACTTTGCAATTTGAATCAACTTTGTAGCATCAAATATAAAAAAGTTATGCCCGAAAAACCTGTAATTGACACCAAAATCACGTCTTTTGGTCAGTTTTTTGTATTTTCCGGGAAAACGATAAGAGATAGTGAAAAACATCCAATGGGCCGTTTGTCGGGCTTGAAATTCTCTACAACTTTGCAATTTGAATCATCTTTGTAACATCAAATATAAAAAAGTTATGCCCGAAAAACCGATAATTGACACCAAAATCACGTCTTTTGGTCAGTTTTTTGTAGTTTCCGGCAAAACGATAACAGATAGTGAAAAACTTCCAATGGGCCGTTTGTCGGGCATGAAATTCTCTACAACTTTGCAATTTGAATCAACTTTGTAGCGTCAAACATAAAAAAGTTATGCCCGAAAAACCTGTAATTGACACCAAAATCACGTCTTTTGGTCAGTTTTTTGTATTTTCCGGGAAAACGATAAGAGATAGTGAAAAACATCCAATGGGCCGTTTGTCGGGCTTGAAATTCTCTACAACTTTGCAATTTGAATCAACTTTGTAGCATCAAATATAAAAAAGTTATGCCCGAAAAACCGATAATTGACACCAAAATCACGTCTTTTGGTCCGTTTTTTGTAGTTTCCGGCAAAACGATAACAGATAGTGAAAAACTTCCAATGGGCCGTTTGTCGGGCATGAAATTCTCTACAACTTTGCAATTTGAATCAACTTTGTAGCGTCAAACATAAAAAAGTTATGCCCGAAAAACCTGTAATTGACACCAAAATCACGTCTTTTGGTCAGTTTTTTGTATTTTCCGGGAAAACGATAAGAGATAGTGAAAAACATCCAATGGGCCGTTTGTCGGGCTTGAAATTCTCTACAACTTTGCAATTTGAATCAACTTTGTAGCATCAAATATAAAAAAGTTATGCCCGAAAAACCGATAATTGACACCAAAATCACGTCTTTTGGTCCGTTTTTTGAATTTTCCGGGAAAACGATAAGAGATAGTGAAAAACATCCAATGGGCCGTTTGTCGGGCTTGAAATTCTCTACAACTTTGCAATTTGAATCAACTTTGTAGCATCAAATATAAAAAAGTTATGCCGGAAAAACCTGTAATTGACACCAAAATCACGTCTTTTGGTCAGTTTTTTGTATTTTCCGGGAAAACGATAAGAGATAGTGAAAAACTTCCAATGGGCCGTTTGTCGGGCATGAAATTCTCTACGACTTTGCAATTTGAATCAACTTTGTAGCGTCAAATATAAAAAAGTTATGCCCGAAAAACCTGTAATTGACACCAAAATCACGTCTTTTGGTCAGTTTTTTGTATTTTCCGGGAAAACGATAAGAGATAGTGAAAAACTTCCAATGGGCCGTTTGTCGGGCATGAAATTCTCTACAACTTTGCAATTTGAATCAACTTTGTAGCGTCAAATATAAAAAAGTTATGTCCGAAAAACCCGTAATTGACACCAAAATCACGTCTTTTGGTCAGTTTTTTGTATTTTCCGGGAAAACGATAAGAGATAGTGAAAAACTTCCAATGGGCCGTTTGTCGGGCGTGAAATTGTCAACAACATTGCAATTTGAATCATCTTTGTAGCATCAAATATAAAAAAGTTATGCCCGAAAAACCGATAATTGACACCAAAATCACGTCTTTTGATCAGTTTTTTGTATTTTCCGGGAAAACGATAAGAGATAGTGAAAAACTTCCAATGGGCCGTTTGTCGGGCGTGAAATTGTCAACAACATTGCAATTTGAATCATCTTTGTAGCATCAAATATAAAAAAGTTATGCCCGAAAAACCGATAATTGACACCAAAATCACGTCTTTTGGTCCGTTTTTTGTATTTTCCGGGAAAACGATAAGAGATAGTGAAAAACATCCAATGGGCCGTTTGTCGGGCTTGAAATTCTCTACAACTTTGCAATTTGAATCAACTTTGTAGCATCAAATATAAAAAAGTTATGCCGGAAAAACCTGTAATTGACACCAAAATCACGTCTTTTGGTCAGTTTTTTGTATTTTCCGGGAAAACGATAAGAGATAGTGAAAAACTTCCAATGGGCCGTTTGTCGGGCATGAAATTCTCTACAACTTTGCAATTTGAATCAACTTTGTAGCGTCAAATATAAAAAAGTTATGTCCGAAAAACCCGTAATTGACACCAAAATCACGTCTTTTGGTCAGTTTTTTGTATTTTCCGGGAAAACGATAAGAGATAGTGAAAAACTTCCAATGGGCCGTTTGTCGGGCGTGAAATTGTCAACAACATTGCAATTTGAATCATCTTTGTAGCATCAAATATAAAAAAGTTATGCCCGAAAAACCGATAATTGACACCAAAATCACGTCTTTTGATCAGTTTTTTGTATTTTCCGGGAAAACGATAAGAGATAGTGAAAAACTTCCAATGGGCCGTATGTCTGGCTTGAAATTCTCTACAACTTTGCAATTTGAATCATCTTTGTAGCATCAAATATAAAAAAGTTATGCCCGAAAAACCTGTAATTGACACCAAAATCACGTCTTTTGGTCAGTTTTTTGTATTTTCCGGGAAAACGATAAGAGATAGTGAAAAACTTCCAATGGGCCGTTTGTCGGGCGTGAAATTCTCAACAACATTGCAATTTGAATCATCTTTGTAGCATCAAATATAAAAAAGTTATGCCCGAAAAACCTGTAATTGACACCAAAATCACGTCTTTTGGTCAGTTTTTTGTATTTTCCGAGAAAACGATGAGAGATACTGAAAAACTTCCAATGGGCCGTTTGTCGGGCTTGAAATTCTCTACAACTTTGCAATTTGAATCATCTTTGTAGCATCAAATATAAAAAAGTTATGCCCGAAAAACCTGTAATTGACACCAAAATCACGTCTTTTGGTCAGTTTTTTGTATTTTCCGGGAAAACGATAAGCGATAGTGAAAAACTTCCAATGGGCCGTTTGTCGGGCTTGAAATTCTCTACAACTTTGCAATTTGAATCATCTTTGTAGCATCAAATATAAAAAAGTTATGCCCGAAAAACCTGTAATTGACACCAAAATCACGTCTTTTGGTCAGTTTTTTGTATTTTCCGGGAAAACGATAAGAGATAGTGAAAAACTTCCAATGGGCCGTTTGTCGGGCGTGAAATTCTCAACAACATTGCAATTTGAATCATCTTTGTAGCATCAAATATAAAAAAGTTATGCCCGAAAAACCTGTAATTGACACCAAAATCACGTCTTTTGGTCAGTTTTTTGTATTTTCCGAGAAAACGATGAGAGATACTGAAAAACTTCCAATGGGCCGTTTGTCGGGCTTGAAATTCTCTACAACTTTGCAATTTGAATCATCTTTGTAGCATCAAATATAAAAAAGTTATGCCCGAAAAACCGATAATTGACACCAAAATCACTTCTTTTGGTCAGTTTTTTGTATTTTCCGAGAAAACGATGAGAGATACTGAAAAACTTCCAATGGGCCGTTTGTCGGGCTTGAAATTCTCTACAACTTTGCAATTTGAATCATCTTTGTAGCATTAAATATAAAAAAGTTATGCCCGAAAAACCTGTAATTGACACCAAAATCACGTCTTTTGGTCAGTTTTTTGTATTTTCCGGGAAAACGATAAGAGATAGTGAAAAACTTCCAATGGGCCGTTTGTCGGGCGTGAAATTCTCAACAACATTGCAATTTGAATCATCTTTGTAGCATCAAATATAAAAAAGTTATGCCCGAAAAACCTGTAATTGACACCAAAATCACGTCTTTTGGTCAGTTTTTTGTATTTTCCGAGAAAACGATGAGAGATAGTGAAAAACTTCCAATGGGCCGTTTGTCGGCCTTGAAATTCTCTACAACTTTGCAATTTGAATCATCTTTGTAGCATCAAATATAAAAAAGTTATGCCCGAAAAACCGATAATTGACACCAAAATCACGTCTTTTGATCAGTTTTTTGTATTTTCCGGGAAAACGATAAGAGATAGTGAAAAACTTCCAATGGGCCGTATGTCTGGCTTGAAATTCTCTACAACTTTGCAATTTGAATCATCTTTGTAGCATCAAATATAAAAAGTTATGCCCGAAAAACCGATAATTGACACCAAAATCACGTCTTTTGATCAGTTTTTTGTATTTTCCGGGAAAACGATAAGAGATAGTGAAAAACTTCCAATGGGCCGTTTGTCGGGCGTGAAATTCTCTACAACTTTGCAATTTGAATCAACTTTGTAGCATCAAATATAAAAAAGTTATGCCCGAAAAACCTGTAATTGACACCAAAATCACGTCTTTTGGTCAGTTTTTTGTATTTTCCGAGAAAACGATGAGAGATTGTGAAAAAATTCCAATGGGCCGTTTGTCGGGCGTGAAATTCTCTACAACTTTGCAATTTGAATCATCTTTGTAGCTTCAAATATAAAAAAGTTATGCCCGAAAAACCTGTAATTGACACCAAAATCACTTCTTTTGGTCAGTTTTTTGTATTTTCCGAGAAAACGATGAGAGATACTGAAAAACTTCCAATTGGCCGTTTGTCGGGCTTGAAATTCACTACAACTTTGCAATTTTAATCATCTTTGTAGCATTAAATATAAAAAAGTTATGCCCGAAAAACCTGTAATTGACACCAAAATCACGTCTTTTGGTCAGTTTTTTGTATTTTCCGAGAAAACGATGAGAGATTGTGAAAAAATTCCAATGGGCCGTTTGTCGGGCGTGAAATTCTCTACAACTTTGCAATTTGAATCATCTTTGTAGCATCAAATATAAAAAAGTTATGCCCGAAAAACCGATAATTGACACCAAAATCACGTCTTTTGATCAGTTTTTTGTATTTTCCGGGAAAACGATAAGAGATAGTGAAAAACTTCCAATGGGCCGTTTGTCGGGCGTGAAATTCTCTACAACTTTGCAATTTGAATCAACTTTGTAGCATCAAATATAAAAAAGTTATGCCCGAAAAACCTGTAATTGACACCAAAATCACGTCTTTTGGTCAGTTTTTTGTATTTTCCGAGAAAACGATGAGAGATTGTGAAAAAATTCCAATGGGCCGTTTGTCGGGCGTGAAATTCTCTACAACTTTGCAATTTGAATCATCTTTGTAGCATCAAATATAAAAAAGTTATGCCCGAAAAACCGATAATTGACACCAAAATCACGTCTTTTGATCAGTTTTTTGTATTTTCCGGGAAAACGATAAGAGATAGTGAAAAACTTCCAATGGGCCGTTTGTCGGGCTTGAAATTCTCTACAACTTTGCAATTTGAATCATCTTTGTAGCATCAAATATAAAAAAGTTATGCCCGAATACCTTATGGTTGTAAGGTGCTCAGAAATCTTCAATTTTCGACCAAAAAGCCTGAAATTCTTGGGATTTTTAACTCATATTCCAACGTTTTGCCGTTCTGCGGAGACTTTAGACGCATTTTCGACCGGATTTGACGATTTTTTAAAATTACCTTATGGTTGTAAGGTGCTCAGAAATCTTCAATTTTCGACCAAAAAGCGTGAAATTCTTGGGATTCTTACCTCATATTCCAACGTTTTGACGTTCTGCGGAGACTTTAGACGCATTTTCGACCGGATTTGACGATTTTTTAAAATTTACTGAGAGAATTTCTTCATCCATGTACCTATACCTTATGGTTGTAAGGTGCTCAGAAATCTTCAATTTTCGACCAAAAAGCGTGAAATTCTTGGGATTCTTACCTCATATTCCAACGTTTTGACGTTCTGCGGAGACTTTAGACGCATTTTCGACCGGATTTGACGATTTTTTAAAATTTACTGAGAGAATTTCTTCATCCATGTACCTATACCTTATGGTTGTAAGGTGCTCAGAAATCTTCAATTTTCGACCAAAAAGCGTGAAATTCTTGGGATTCTTACCTCATATTCCAACGTTTTGACGTTCTGCGGAGACTTTAGACGCATTTTCGACCGGATTTGACGATTTTTTAAAATTTACTGAGAGAATTTCTTCATCCATGTACCTATACCTTATGGTTGTAAGGTGCTCAGAAATCTTCAATTTTCGACCAAAAAGCGTGAAATTCTTGGGATTCTTACCTCATATTCCAACGTTTTGACGTTCTGCGGAGACTTTAGACGCATTTTCTACCGGATTTGACGATTTTTTAAAATTTACTGAGAGAATTTCTTCATCCATGTACCTATACCTTATGGTTGTAAGGTGCTCAGAAATCTTCAATTTTCGAACAAAAAGCGTGAAATTCCTGGGATTTTTAACTCATATTCCAACGTTTTGACGTTCTGCGGAGACTTTAGACGCATTTTCGACCGGATTTGACGATTTTTTAAAATTTACTGAGAGAATTTCTTCATCCATGTACCTATACCTTATGGTTGTAAGGTGCTCAGAAATCTTCAATTTTCGACCAAAAAGCGTGAAATTCCTGAGATTTTTAACTCATATTCCAACGTTTTGACGTTCTGCGGAGACTTTAGACGCATTTTCGACCGGATTTGACGATTTTTTAAAATTTACTGAGAGAATTTCTTCATCCATGTACCTATACCTTATGGTTGTAAGGTGCTCAGAAATCTTCAATTTTCGACCAAAAAGCCTGAAATTCTTGGGATTTTTAACTCATATTCCAACGTTTTGACGTTCTGCGGAGACTTTAGACGCATTTTCGACCGGATTTGACGATTTTTTAAAATTTACTGAGAGAATTTCTTCATCCATGTACCTATACCTTATGGTTGTAAGGTGCTGAGAAATCTTCAATTTTCGAACAAAAAGCGTGAAATTCCTGGGATTTTTAACTCATATTCCAACGTTTTGACGTTCTGCGGAGACTTTAGACGCATTTTCGACCGGATTTGACGATTTTTTAAAATTTACTGAGAGAATTTCTTCATCCATGTACCTATACCTTATGGTTGTAAGGTGCTCAGAAATCTTCAATTTTCGAACAAAAAGCGTGAAATTCTTGGGATTCTTACCTCATATTCCAACGTTTTGACGTTCTGCGGAGACTTTAGACGCATTTTCGACCGGATTTGACGATTTTTTAAAATTTACTGAGAGAATTTCTTCATCCATGTACCTATACCTTATGGTTGTAAGGTGCTCAGAAATCTTCAATTTTCGAACAAAAAGCGTGAAATTCCTGGGATTTTTAACTCATATTCCAACGTTTTGACGTTCTGCGGAGACTTTAGACGCATTTTCGACCGGATTTGACGATTTTTTAAAATTTACTGAGAGAATTTCTTCATCCATGTACCTATACCTTATGGTTGTAAGGTGCTCAGAAATCTTCAATTTTCGACCAAAAAGCCTGAAATTCTTGGGATTTTTAACTCATATTCCAACGTTTTGACGTTCTGCGGAGACTTTAGACGCATTTTCGACCGGATTTGACGATTTTTTAAAATTTACTGAGAGAATTTCTTCATCCATGTACCTATACCTTATGGTTGTAAGGTGCTGAGAAATCTTCAATTTTCGAACAAAAAGCGTGAAATTCCTGGGATTTTTAACTCATATTCCAACGTTTTGACGTTCTGCGGAGACTTTAGACGCATTTTCGACCGGATTTGACGATTTTTTAAAATTTACTGAGAGAATTTCTTCATCCATGTACCTATACCTTATGGTTGTAAGGTGCTGAGAAATCTTCAATTTTCGAACAAAAAGCGTGAAATTCCTGGGATTTTTAACTCATATTCCAACGTTTTGACGTTCTGCGGAGACTTTAGACGCATTTTCTACCGGATTTGACGATTTTTTAAAATTTACTGAGAGAATTTCTTCATCCATGTACCTATACCTTATGGTTGTAAGGTGCTCAGAAATCTTCAATTTTCGACCAAAAAGCGTGAAATTCTTGGGATTCTTACCTCATATTCCAACGTTTTGACGTTCTGCGGAGACTTTAGACGCATTTTCTACCGGATTTGACGATTTTTTAAAATTTACTGAGAGAATTTCTTCATCCATGTACCTATACCTTATGGTTGTAAGGTGCTCAGAAATCTTCAATTTTCGAACAAAAAGCGTGAAATTCCTGGGATTTTTAACTCATATTCCAACGTTTTGACGTTCTGCGGAGACTTTAGACGCATTTTCTACCGGATTTGACGATTTTTTAAAATTTACTGAGAGAATTTCTTCATCCATGTACCTATACCTTATGGTTGTAAGGTGCTCAGAAATCTTCAATTTTCGACCAAAAAGCGTGAAATTCTTGGGATTCTTACCTCATATTCCAACGTTTTGACGTTCTGCGGAGACTTTAGACGCATTTTCTACCGGATTTGACGATTTTTTAAAATTTACTGAGAGAATTTCTTCATCCATGTACCTATACCTTATGGTTGTAAGGTGCTCAGAAATCTTCAATTTTCGACCAAAAAGCGTGAAATTCTTGGGATTCTTACCTCATATTCCAACGTTTTGACGTTCTGCGGAGACTTTAGACGCATTTTCGACCGGATTTGACGATTTTTTAAAATTTACTGAGAGAATTTCTTCATCCATGTACCTATACCTTATGGTTGTAAGGTGCTCAGAAATCTTCAATTTTCGACCAAAAAGCGTGAAATTCCTGAGATTTTTAACTCATATTCCAACGTTTTGACGTTCTGCGGAGACTTTAGACGCATTTTCGACCGGATTTGACGATTTTTTAAAATTTACTGAGAGAATTTCTTCATCCATGTACCTATACCTTATGGTTGTAAGGTGCTGAGAAATCTTCAATTTTCGAACAAAAAGCGTGAAATTCTTGGGATTCTTACCTCATATTCCAACGTTTTGACGTTCTGCGGAGACTTTAGACGCATTTTCGACCGGATTTGACGATTTTTTAAAATTTACATAGAGAATTTCTTCATCCATGTACCTATACCTTATGGTTGTAAGGTGCTCAGAAATCTTCAATTTTCGACCAAAAAGCGTGAAATTCTTGGGGTTTTTACCTCATATTGCAACGTTTTGACGTTCTGCGGAGACTTTAGACGCATTTTCGACTGGATTTGACGATTTTTTAAAATTTACTGAGAGAATTTCTTCATCCATGTACCTATACCTTATGGTTGTAAGGTGCTCAGAAATCTTCAATTTTCGACCAAAAAGCGTGAAATTCTTGGGGTTTTTACCTCATATTCCAACGTTTTGACGTTCTGCGGAGACTTTACACGTATTTTCGACCAGAATTGACGATTTTTTAAAATTTCATCATCCATGTACTCCCCCCTTCTGGTTACAAAGAGGGTGCATGGGGATGTTTATTTACTTCATTGGTAAAAAATCTGTATGGAACAGTTTTTTTTTAGGTCAGCACATATCGTGTCTTGTCAGCACGCTTGAACTTTGTCTCTTCTGTTTATTCTAACTAGGCGAGCAATGATTCAAGTGTATTGACAGACTGAAATCAACAAAGGCAATTCGGGTATTCTACTATAATCGTGAGTATTTCTACTATAATCGTGATATAAAGAAAAAACCTGTAAACGCATAATTTTATTGTAATTTGCAATCGGACATTTAAGGATTTTTAAGATTTATGGTAATGATGAAAATTATGGCATTTTTCGTTATCTCACGTGAAGATTTTACAGCCCTGTGTATCCGGTGTGTTTTATACATTGGAACGCTACCGATTTTATACGAAACATTCCTCGAAAAGTTCAATTTGCGTGAAAGTGCAAAATCGTGGAATTTTCCGTTCACAAACATATATATATACATAAATATATTATTTATGTATATATATAAATTTTTATATAAAAAATGTATATATATACATAAATAATTTATTTATGTATATATATATATGTGTATGTGTGTGTGTGAACGGAAAATTCCACGATTTTGCACTTTCACGCACATTTGATTCGGATGCCGTGACGTCACGTATTTTTCACCGAAATCGGTCAAAAATTTAAGGATTTTTAAGATTTATGGTCACCGTACTCCCCCCTTCTTACCATAAATCTTAAAAATCCTTAAATTTTTGACCGATTTCTGTGAAAAATACGTGACGTCACGGCATCCGAATCAAATGTGCGTGAAAGTGCAAAATCGTGGAATTTTCCGTTCACACACACACATACACACATATATATATATACATAAATATATTATTTATGTATATATATACATTTTTTATATAAAAATTTATATATATACATAAATAAAATATTTATGTATATATATATGTGTGAACGGAAAATTCCACGATTTTGCACTTTCACGCAAATTGAACTTTTCGAGGAATTTTTCACGGATTTCGGCCAAAAATACGTGACGACATGGCATCTTTGATTAAAATGTTTAAGCTATTTGAACCAAATTTGTGTGTTTTCAGGTGCACGATATACAAGATATTAAAACGATAATTCATTCCTTCTTGTAGAATTCCGTCTTTCAATATACCTGAATCATTGCTCGCCCAATATTAAAACACAGGAAAGACAATGTTCAGGTTTACCGACAAGACAGTATATAAGAAGAGCTGGAGATGGAATGAAAGAGCTATAAAAATAAAAATGCATAAATAAATTTTATGAAAATTACAGGAGGGATAGTGTTAAAGTAGAAAGCAAAATGAGAACTATGAAATAAAAGTAGTTCATGAATGTTCTATTCTAATACACTACAAAAGCTTGTATAACTTTACGCCGGATGCACGCTGCAGTATAACTTCACGCAGATGTATGTAGTAGTATAACTTCACGTTGACAGTTGTCAAATCATTTGAACTACTATACAAATAGTAGTTGTGGTTTGATTTGAACTACAAAATTAAAATGATGTATGTGGTTCTATAAGTTCACACTGCTGTATAACTTCACATTGATAGCCGCGAAATGATTTGAACTACTGTACAAATATAATGGAAGGTAGATTTGATCTACCAAATTAAGAGTTATATAGAAAAACTTGTGTTATTTGCATCTGATTATAAATAAATTATTTGGGTAATAATAATAATAATAATAATTCATAGCGAGAGATAAAAAAAACAGAATTATGTGTAATTCATTTTTCAGTAACTCAAAAACATGTATTTTATATAGTATTAATGCAGGTGACCTGGCTGTTTTCTTGAAGTTGTTAATGAAGTTTAATATTAAACAAGTTGTGTATGTGTAAATAATTAGGATTGAGATGAGCAATGATGGTTATATCTGAAATTGAATGTAACAATTTGTAATTGTATCAGTCATCATAAATTCCAATATTTCATTTAACTATATATATATATTAATTTTAACTGTAACATTTATATTTACAAACAAACAGACAAAATACACACACAATATAGTCAAGAGGGAGAGAATCCATCCCTATTTAGGCCATAAGCCAATATGTTCTAATCAAATTATTACTTTCCAAATATATCACAATATATTGTATAAGGAAGGTAATGTTTTTCCTAAAACAGACAGACAGCTCTATGTCAAAAGTATTGTTTTGTACAGTGAGCCAATATTTATTGATACAACATACATACATATATGTGAATGGCCTGTCTTTCATTTGTTTTGAAATAAAGGAAAACATGAATTTTGGGAGGTAACAATAACAACGAAGTTGGAAATCATGCTCCAACTCTAGCTCCAAATCAACAAGAACACCACTAACAATATGCAATTAAGGAAATGATATTATTACATTGCAAATACAGCAGTGCTGTATAAGAAAAGTATTGTTTTTTTTGGTTACAAATATACATATAAAACATTTGTTGTAACCATTAATATCTTATTTATTTATATTTATACCCTTAAGTAATAATTAATCAAATCAAATACCAATAAAATTAAGAGTTGTGATCACAGGATCATGATAATTGCATGTAACACAATTTGTAAACGATTAGTGTAGGTACCGCTTATTTGGAAGCCTTAAAACAAATCCATCCATCATTTTATGGCCCACATTAGGACTGGTATGGCGCCGCCTGAAAAAATACCAGAATCCTAATGAGTACATATTTTGGCACTCATTTAAGTACCTACCAAAAAAAAAGAAGCCACAAGCGCACACGAGGTGATTAGCGGGGAGCATATTTTGGTGCCATGTAAAATTGCACTTCTCTAGAGAGAGAACTAGCAGAACTCCATCTAGACATCTATAGCCACAACCACATGTTTTTTAAAGCCAATAACCACCCAGAAAATAAAATAATCATAAAAATATCGTGAGGTTTAATCTAATTCCATTCATATTTACAGACGGATTTTTTTTTTAGAGTTGGGTCAATGTAACTATATAGATTAAAGTGATTCGCAACTTATATAATAATTTTATTCAGGGCCGTCCTAAGATATTCGCGGGCCGTGGGCTAATAAAAATAATGTGCCCCTCTTCATAAAAAAGTACATTAAATCGCTGACCCTTAAAAATTATGCTCCAGGGCTTTAGCCCTGTAGTTGGGGGTTGTGTAAGAAGCTTATTCCAAACTATGTTATACTGTATGTTTATAAGTGGCTAATAAGTGTGAATACTGTACTGCACTATTATAGAAGATTAGAAAATATGGTGTTAAAGTAGAAAATAAAATGAGTACTATGAACTAAAAGTAGTTCATGAATGTTCTAATACACTACAAAAGCTAAATTCAATCAGTTATTAGCCCTTTAAAAATGTACAATATATTAATAAAATAAATATGAATTTTTATTCATTATTATATATTGATTACCAACACAATCCCATAAAATTCCGAGTAAATGTAAGTAATTTGTTTGTAAATGTAAAAAGTATTGAATGGAAATATATTTTACCCCACAACACATGTAAATATTCATGCAATATATACCAAAACTAAATCATGCATGTTGTAGTTAAATTCAATTTGCTTACTTGGGAGGGATAATTTTTAAGATCTGTTAGCACCTCTCATCTGATTGAAAAGAAAAAAGGACAGTCAAGCATTTTCCCATTTAAATGATGAATGAGTACTAACCTGAATGTTTGGATCCACCGGCGGGGCTGGTGTTAGGAAATCCATGGGCGCGTTAGGATCTGCAACAGTCGCAGGGATAAAGAAGTTCATCTGTGTGTTATTGGCAAGTGGTGCCGGGGCTGTGAAGTTTGCCGAGCTGGATGCAGTAGGTAAACCGCTCGGGTTGAATACATCGACGTAGGATTTTTTCAAGTCTGAAATTTATGAAATTTAATATTTTGTTAGTTTGGTATGTTAAAGATTATTACTTCGATTCCGTTGGAGTTTAAACATGTTGGGTTGAGAGTCACCCATTTGCGGCATTTGTGGGGCTTGTGCCGGAATTTGTGAAACTGGGGTTGGTTTTGGTGTAAAAGTAGGCATTTTTGGAGGGGGTTTGAGTTCATGGGTTGCATCATTGCTGTCCTCCTCTAAGTTAACCCAACGCTTCTTTTCCTGATCCCATACAATCTGAAAAATAATCAGTTAGGTTTTTTTTGAGCTTGTTACTACAACTTGTTTGTGCTTACTGTTGGGTTTTTGTCATCAGGCAGTTTCATTTGGTTTTTTGGCCGCATCGCCAGTCGACTGAAAATCCCACCAAACCATCCTGCGCCGGCGGGTTTTTTATCGCTTGGTTTTGCAGGCGTCGGGGCTTTTACCGGGCTATCGTTTTTTGGAACCGAATCGACTTCTTCGTGATAGCTTTTCGATTGGTTGGGCATTGATATTTGCGGCCTCGCCACATCCTGCGTGACAATACAGAGCGACAATTTACTATAAAATGCGAGTGCAGTGAATTATGATATTTTTATTCAATGAGAGAATGAGCGAGAGATAGAGGAACATATTTTTTTCAGTTATTGTTTTTATTAAATTATTAAAATCAATACATCTGTTGGTGGGTTAATTCATGCAATATAACATAACTTTAACATTACTTCCTGTCTCGACTTTATTCCTAATGCAGAGATGGACAATCTGATGGTTTTCTTTTAATATTATTTGTTTATATATAATAATTTAGATAATTTAAAACAAAATTCTAACTAAAAGTATATTTGAATGTGTTTTACACTTATTGAATCATATATGACTATTTAAGTCTAATTTCAAAATAAATTAGACATATATAGTCATGTCTAATATCAAAATATATTCATTTTTTTATCATTTGATATCAATTTGTTTTTTTGCTGCAATATTATTTACAAAAAAATACTTGTATCCTATAAAATCATTATAACAAAATATCGATTGCTAAATCAAAACTGTAGTTGGGTATATTAACAAATCTCATTCAACTTAAGTTGTTGGTTAATAAATTACAATTATTCAAAAAAAAAACCATCATTGCTCATCTCCATCCTAATTATTAACACATACACAACTTGTTTAATATTAAACTTCATTAACAACTTCAAGAAAACAGCCAGGTCACCTACATTAATACTATATAAAAATATATGTTTGTATATCAATAAAAAATTAATTGTGTGATTCGTTTCCTACCCATATTCGGTTCATATATATATTATATATGAAAAATACTTGCAATAAAAATACTATAATTAAAAACAAAAACGTGTTACAAAAACAACACACAACACCGCGATAGCATAAAAAAATAAATGCAGACATTTACAGGTACTAACTAAATTACCCCTAAATGGGTAAATCTATATCGAAACTTTTAGCAGGCCCGTACTCGCGGAACTTGCTCGCGGTCCGTTTTGTGCGCGCTTTCATATCCGCTTTACTATCACTACCACCGCTGGGCGATTTAACAGATTTAACGCGTTCACTAGTGGGAGCGTCTATAGGAAAAGTGCCTCCAAAAACTAACGGTTTGTAAACAACCTCCTTGTCGTGACTATTGTTTTTGAAAATCGAGTTTTTAATGTTGGAAAACACATTTTTCGAGCCCTTTTTGGCCCACGCGTCCACCGTGTCGCAAATGATGTCGTGCTTGGGTTTCTTTCGATCATATTTAAGCAGTTTGAAATCGGAATTATAGTCTTGAGCGGATATAGCGATGTTACTACGGGTGTCATAGTATTTAACTAGGGTTTTTGCTGAAGGCGGCTCATCATCTAAGGATTTGAATTTCATTAGACGGCCCTTGGTAGCCGTTTTCATTTCGAATGTATTGTATTTGGTGAGTTTCGAGTCGTTTTTAATCGCGATTATTTTCGTGTTGTCTTTATAGCAGATTAGTTGCGATTTCTCCTCGTTTTTCACAAGGTAATTTTGCTGGGACGTTTCTGAGCTTGTGCTCATGCGGTCGATTTCGTCAACGCTGCGCATTTTGGGCGGGAAAAACGGTTTGTTATGCGATTTCACGCTGGCCGAATCGATATTGCTAGTGTAAGCCGGCGTTAGTGTGAGCGTTAGTGCTGTAAGCCGCTTACGCAAAACAGACGTAGACTCTGACTGCGGCGTGACTACTGTACTTACTTCTGCGGAATCGGGCTTTTTATCGGCTTCAGGCTGCTTTTCCATTCAAGGTATGCATAAAAAATTTACTTTGTGTGTGTGCGGTTTGGTTAAATGTTTGGGTTACTTACCTCAGTGTGAGTTACATTCCAGTAGTCTAGTTGCTGGTCGGCTTCTTGCGTTTGCGTTTGAGGGGGCGCGTATGGATCTTGAATTACCTGATTGTTGTCACTCCATTGCTGGGTTTGATCCCACTCCTGGTGATACTGCTGTTGTTGCGGGAACGCTGAAAAATGAAAATTTGAGTAAAATTTGATTGAAACACGAATTTACACAACAAACCTTCCTGCTGGGGCTGTTCTACAACTTCTGGTTGCCATGTTGACTGTTGTTGGAACTGTTGCTGATTTTGCCACGTCTCCTCCGGTGATTGCACTGGTTGAATTGTGCCAGTATCCAATTCGGGAGTTTGTACATTCAAATTGTTGATACTTTGATGTGTTATTAATCCCATCTGTTTTAAAAAAAGTTATCACACGAAAAACTAGTTGAAAAACAAGTTTCTTACGTTGTACTCTTGTTGGATCACCTTTAGATCGCGCAGCCAGGAGTTATCAGGTCGACTAGTATCCAAATCACCATCAATTTCGCCCTCATCGGGATCCCCGACGGGATCGTAGTATTTCAAACGATCAGCTAATTCACAGACTTTGGTAACTAGTGTAGGCTGAGCCGCAGAAGGGTTTTGTAAGATTCCCCCAGCGACCTGCTCGAGATACGCTAGGGAACTCTCCAGAAAACCTCTGTCTGCTAATCGAGTTGATATTAGATATTTATATGCCTGTAATTACATAAGAAAGGATTTGTAGTTAATAAGTTGCAATAAATTAATATAGCAAGGTGGCATTGATCATAATATGGAAATTTAAGGCAATTAATTCATACTAAATGTCTGATGGACACTTCGGTTGGTAAAGAGAGAAGCTCAGAGGAGTGTAATCACTCAGTATTTACTTTAACTTTACAAAAAACCACTGAAAAACTGTGAAAGTGAATTACCGAAATTTCGCCCACCACAGGGTTTGAACTCTCCCTCCCCAATGCTCACTACGAGACGGAGAGTGTCTCTAACCACTAGGCTAATGAGCTGGGTATTTACAGTTTGATCAACCAAATTATATATTAATGACTATATATAAAAAATAATAATATATATATATATATATATATATATATATATATATATATATATATATTAATAACTCACCTGGAACTCTGGTATATTAAATGCAGGATCGTTCAAGCTGCACGCATACTCGTAAATTTCGGTCATGTGAATGGCATCGTTCGTGGCGAATTGCCCGAACGGCTTGGTGTGATTCGCACCAAGCAGAACGATTTTAGCACCATCTGAGCCATACCGTGAGAAGCCTACTTCCGCCATTAAATAGCAAAATTGAGCGGCATACAAACTGCCCCGCTGCATCAGTGTGTCTGCCAGCGTGGCAATGGCTTTGCGATCCAATTCGGGACGTTGGGTTGTATTTGAGAGGATCATGGCGAGGTGCGGCCGCCAGTCACCCCATTTCTCATCACCAACAGACTGAAAAAAATAATCAAAAGCTATAAATCAGTGTGAACCCATCTCATATCTATATTTCGATCTTATTAGATCTCATCAGTGTAGCTATATGTTTTCATACATTCCATAAGAAAGAAATATAATTTATATAAAAGCTTATTTGGAATATTTTTTTTCAATTTGCAATTATTAAAAGTTTAAAATAATTTCACCCACCGTTACAGCAGCTGGTAACCTTCCAGACAAGAGCTGGTATAAGGTCTGCAGAGGATCATTCATGGGTAAACCATTGGCGAACCGCATCATTACACTAGCATATGTTCGTTTGTCCAACTTGCTGGCCAAAAACAGTGCGTGTCCCCAGAGGCCGTTTTTCATAGCCCATTCTATAACATTATATTTTTTGTTTCATTTCTTGTTTACTTTATTTCATATTTTTAGGACTCACCTAGCGCCTCTTTGCCGGATCCATACAGTAAATATTCCCTGAATTTGTTAGTAACATATTCCTCCTTTAGAGTTGTATTGGCTGTAGCACAAGCCCCATCAGACGGAATTATATCAGTTTCAAGAGCAACACCACTACTGGCATTGGAGGCGACGGATGAGGGTCGCAAACTATGTTCATATGTTTTGTCTTTCATTAGCAATTCCGCGATATCAGCACCTACAACCATCTAAAAAATAAAACAAACAAGAGGTTTTTACTCTATACATTGTCATCCATCTGGAATCAGAACAAATCTTAAGTACAGGACAACATTATAGAATATAACAATATAATAATTTAAAATATGGCAAATGTACATAAATAATATGCAAATAACAATTTAAATCCGTGAAGAATAAGTGAAAATGATGAAGAACTTAACAATCCAATAATTATATGATTAATGTATTTAAAAAATTATACGTGGTAAATATTTTCTAGTCTTTTGAAAACTTACATTGTCGTGTTTTATAAACAAGTCGATGCGACGTGCGAGTATTATTAACTGACCACCACTACCCCAAGTGGTTAGATTTATATAGACACCCGTACAGGGGACGAATCAATAAGTTTAATATACTTCAAATAGGTTAATTGTGCGAACGGAAAAATTTAAAAACAGCCCCCCAGCGGTGGTCTGTGTTCATTCACAATCATACATGAATAGATAAATGAAAGGTCAATGTCTTCACAAATTTTATATATAAAAAAAACAACTGTAACTAGACATATTTACTGTAAATATTGGATTGTTAAGGCGTCTACTTTGTGATAATTCATTTTAGAGGACAAATAAAACGATTTTTACTTTTAATAAAACTCAAAACTCATCAGAAGAGCTCTAAAAAGGCTAGCCAAAACTAGTGGTAACTAAAATGTAATAGAAATCATTTTATTTATTCATGTATTAATTTATCTACGAATATGGTTTATGTAAGGATAAATAAAACGATTTTTACTTTGAGTTTAACCTCATCGAGCTCGAAAATGGCCAGAGCTTAGACGAAACTAGTTGCAACGTGTAATAAACAGAACAGTAGGTCTATTTGGGTTAATATAGAGTTTCTGAACATTAGAGTTATATTTCCAAAATTTTGGAGTATTTATTATTTCACATAAAATCAATGAAATTAATTTATAAATAAAAAATATTCCAATACTTTTTATGTTGTATATTAATAATTAAGTATGTACTCAAATATTTCCGTTAGGAACCCGGAAGTTGAACAGCCTCTATTAAATATTAACAGTCAATGTCAATGTACTCACCCCATTCTGCCTCAGCAACAATATCAATAACTCCCACATCAGCACATACGCGCCGTCCTCGTCCCCGTCCGGCGATCGGCTCTTTATTTTGCTCTCACAATACTCAATTATTGTCTTTTTATGTGTAACCCCTTTGATGAGCGGACCAGGGAACTCTTCAAGCTCCTTCAACTCGCTATCGTTCGCTAGGTACGCTTGTATTCGATTCACCTCAACCACCGCATTCTGCCCGTCCATAGGGTAATGGGGCAGGATTTTGATTAGTTTTCCTGAGGATATGCCGGCCTTCAAATGGGCAGTTGAGAATTTCGCGGGGGTTAGTCGGTGCGAGGCAGTGGAATCCTCCACATGTTGCAAGGAGGAATCGGTATAATCGAATGGTCTAAATTGAAAAAATTATATTAGAATGATTTATTTTTATTATATTTATATTATAGTGTTATAATATTAATATTATAGTGTTATAATATTAATATAATATAAATAAATAACCCATTAGGCATTATATATTCCAATTTAAAAAAAAAACTACCATAATGTTAGTATATGTAGTATAAATAAAATACTACTTATAATACTTATACTAATATAAATACTTCTTTCTTTAATAATTAGTCGCCCCATTTCTCATCACAAACAGACTGAAAAAAAATTATCAAAAGCTATATGTTTTCATACATTCCCAAAGAAAGAAATGTAATTGATATAAAAGCTTCTTATATTATTTTTTTTGCAATACTTCTTTATTTATTTATTTCCCAACAGGACAAGCCCAAAAAAGGGAAATTTCTCATTAATGGCACAAATAAGAACTAAGAACAAAAATTAAAACTATACCATTAATATATACATTTACATCTTCTTTCTTTAATAATTAAGTGTTGTACGAATTTGAAATAAATTTATTAAATTTTTGGTCCACAACTAGTTCACACATAGAATTACCACAAAACTTAAAAATAAATGTTATTTGTTCTTTAAAAGCAGAAAGCAAAGCTAGATTATATTAAAAAAAACATGTTTCCCAAATAAAACTGCAGGCCATTTTTTTTATGAACATGCATGTGCAAATGGATATGAAAATGATAACCAACACCAATATTTAATTAAAATACAGAAGGGACGAGCTAAAATTGAATTAAAAAGTAAAGAGTGGTAATTCCAATACTTAAATCAATATTACATCGTTGGTTCATACAAAAATGCGCGTAATTACATCATAACAGAATTTTGTTGTGATATCTTTGAATATGAAAGAATTGTTAATTGATAAATAAAACGATTTTTTACTTTGTTTTTTATCACACTTCAGTTACACTTTGCAACTAGTTTCGACTAAGTTCTAGCCATTTTCGAGCTCCATGAATTTATTTTGGTGCTATATGTACCAGTAGTATGGTTTCAAACTAACTCTACACCAAAAGATAACTCTTAGGTAACTTGTACTGACTTAAAAACACAATACTTGCACTGGATTTTATAAATATGAGTTAATTCTAGGTAATTATTAGTGAAAAAAATTGAGTAAATATATTGATAAGTAAATGATGGATACGGCAACATTTGGTATGAACCAACATACAGTATAATAAATCATCCCAAATACAAACGATTGTAATTTGTTGTCAGATTAGTTGGCCTTACCTAGATTCGTCCAAACCGTAATGACCAGATATACTACTCGGTTGCTCCCTGTAGTAGCTGTGCGGCGTCGCCGATTGCCCGTAATAGCTCTGCCGCAAATACCTATTCGTCCAAACAAGAGAAGATACACACAGGTGTTGGTGTTGGTGTGAAAACAAATGTTAAATCGAGTGAATGATATGTGTGTGCGGTGATTTGCACCACAAAAATAAAGCCACAAACAAAAACTTAGTGTTAGTTCACTTACCTTTCTTTCGCCAACTCATCATTTGCTGAGCTTCTGCCGGAATGCAGAGAGGTTTTGTCTTCGCCTGCATAGCCGGTGCTTTGCGGGCCAGAGGACTGTTGTGGGTAGTACTTTCGGTACCACTCGGCGTATGCTTGGGGGTTAGTGCGACGCATGTTCTCAAAGTATTGGTATTGTTGGTAGTAGGGGTTGTATGGGTCATAGTTGTATCCCTGAAAATAATTATTATTATATAAAATTCTCATTTTTCATATTGATCCTCAGGAATAACTTCATCATGACTGGAATAAATAAAGCAATAGACCCTAGTGCTCAGCAGCCCTTAAATGGGCATTCTTTACACCGAATATCAGAGCTAGTCAAAAGAAGAATTTCAACTTGGAACGATCGAAGTTTGTTCCATATCTGGTGAGGGCACCACACGACATTTCGAATGATTTCATAAATATTAAAATATAAAAATTAAGATATTTCGGTTCGATTAAAGTTATCACGTTTTTTTTTCACTTTGTCACGTTTCCCCCATTTTTTCACATATTCTCACAGTTTCCGATATTTTATCACTATTTCCCACATCTTCCCATTTTTTCTTCTTCTCATTTTCCAATATTTTCTAACATTTTCTCACATTTTCCCAAATATTGTCACCGTTCCTCTCATTTTCCTTTTATTTGCTTGCGCAAGTTGTTTGCTATGTATGGTATGTATGGTATATATGGTATGTATGGTATGGTATGAATGTATGGTATGGTTGGTATGAATGTATGTATGAATGAATGTAAGGTATGAAGGTACGAACGAATGTAAGGTGTGAATGAATGTATGAATGAATGTATGAATGAATGTAAGGTATGAAGGTATGAACGAATGTAAGGTGTGAATGAATGTATGAATGAATGTATGAATGAATGTAAGGTATGAAGGTATGAACGAATGTAAGGTGTGAATGAATGTATGAATGAATGTTGAATGAATGTATGAATGAATGTATGAATGAATGTATGAATGAATGTTGAATGAATGTATGAATGAATGTATGAATGAATGTATGAATGAATGTATGAATGAATGTATGAATGAATGTATGAATGAATGTATGAATGAATGTATGAATGAATGTATGAATGAATGTATGAATGAATGTATGAATGAATGTATGAATGAATGTATGAATGAATGTATGAATGAATGTATGAATGAATGTATGAATGAATGTATGAATGAATGTATGAATGAATGTATGAATGAATGTATGAATGAATGTATGAATGAATGAATGTAAGGTATGAAGGTATGAACGAATGTAAGGTGTGAATGAATGTATGAATGAATGTAAGGTATGAAGGTATGAACGAATGTAAGGTGTGAATGAATGTAAGGTATGAATGTATGAATGAATGTAAGGTATGAAGGTATGAATGAATGAATGTTAGGTATGAAGGCATGAATGAGTGTAAGGTATAAATGAAGGTATTAAGGTATGACGAAGGTATGAAAGTATGATGAAGGTATGAAGGTATGGGGAAGGTATGATGAAGGTATAAAGGTATGATGAAGGTATAAAGATATGATGAAGGCGTGTATGTCTGCAAGGTGTGTATGTCTGTAAGAAGGTGTGTATGTCTGTATGAAGGTGTGTATGTCTATAAGAAGGTGTGTATGTCTGTATGAAGGTGTGTATGTCTGTATAAAGGTGTGTATGTCTGTATGAAGGTGTGTATGTCTGTAAGAAGGTGTGTATGTCTGTATGAAGGTGTGTATGTCTGTAAGAAGGTGTGTATGTCTGTATGAAGGTGTGTATGTCTGTATGAAGGTGTGTATGTCTGTAAGAAGGTGTGTATGTCTGTATGAAGGTGTGTATGTCTGTATGAAGGTGTGTATGTCTGTATGAAGGTGTGTATGTCTGTAAGAAGGTCTGTATGTCTGTAAAAAGGTGTGTATGTCTGTAAGAACGTGTGTATGTCTGTAAGAAGGTGTGTATGTCTGTAAGAACGTGTGTATGTCTGTAAGAAGGTGTGTATGTCTGTAAGAAGGTCTGTATGTCTGTAAGAAGGTGTGTATGTCTGTAAGAAGGTGTGTATGTCTGTATGAAGGTGTGTATGTCTGTAAGAAGGTGTGTATGTCTGTATGAAGGTGTGTATGTCTGTATAAAGGTGTGTATGTCTGTATGAAGGTGTGTATGTCTGTAAGAAGGTGTGTATGTCTGTATGAAGGTGTGTATGTCTGTATGAAGGTGTGTATGTCTGTAAGAAGGTCTGTATGTCTGTAAGAAGGTGTGTATGTCTGTAAGAACGTGTGTATGTCTGTAAGAAGGTGTGTATGTCTGTATGAAGGTGTGTATGTCTGTAAGAAGGTGTGTATGTCTGTATGAAGGTGTGTATGTCTGTATGAAGGTGTGTATGTCTGTAAGAAGGTCTGTATGTCTGTAAGAAGGTGTGTATGTCTGTAAGAACGTGTGTATGTCTGTAAGAAGGTGTGTATGTCTGTATGAAGGTGTGTATGTCTGTAAGAAGGTGTGTATGTCTGTATGAAGGTGTGTATATCTGTATGAAGGTGTGTATGTCTGTAAGAAGGTGTGTATGTCTGTATGAAGGTGTGTATGTCTGTATGAAGGTGTGTATGTCTGTAAGAAGGTCTGTATGTCTGTAAGAAGGTGTGTATGTCTGTAATAACGTGTGTATGTCTGTATGAAGGTGTGTATGTCTGTAAGAAGGTGTGTATGTCTGTATGAAGGTGTGTATGTCTGTATGAAGGTGTGTATGTCTGTATGAAGGTGTGTATGTCTGTATGAAGGTGTGTATGTCTGTATGAAGGTGTGTATGTTTGTAAGAAGGTGTGTATGTCTGTAAGAAGGTGTGTATGTCTGTAAGAAGGTGTGTATCTCTATAAGAAGGTGTGTATGTCTGTAAGAAGGTGTGTATGTCTGTATGAAGGTGTGTATGTCTGTAAGAAGGTGTGTATGTCTGTATGAAGGTGTGTATGTTTGTAAGAAGGTGTGTATGTCTGTAAGAAGGTGTGTATGTCTGTAAGAAGGTGTGTATCTCTATAAGAAGGTGTGTATGTCTGTATGAAGGTGTGTATGTCTGTATGAAGGTGTGTATGTCTGTAAGAAGGTGTGTATGTCTGTATGAAGGTGTGTATGTCTGTATGAAGGTGTGTATGTCTGTATGAAGATATGTATGTCGGTATGAAGATGTGTATGTCTGTATGAAGATGTGTATGTCTGTAAGAAGGTGTGTATGTCTGTAAGAAGGTATGTATGTCTGTATGAAGGTGTATATGTCTGTAAGAAGGTGTGTATGTCTGTATGAAGGTGTGTATGTTTGTAAGAAGGTGTGTATGTCTGTATGAAGGTGTGTATGTTTGTAAGAAGGTGTGTATGTCTGTAAGAAGGTGTGTATGCCTGTAAGAAGGTGTGTATGTCTGTATGAAGGTGTGTATGTCTGTAAGAAGGTGTGTATGTCTGTATGAAGGTGTGTATGTCTGTAAGAAGGTGTGTATGTCTGTATGAAGGTGTGTATGTCTGTAAGAAGGTGTGTATGTCTGTATGAAGGTGTGTATGTCTGTAAGAAGGTGTGTATGTCTGTATGAAGGTGTGTATGTCTGTATGAAGATGTGTATGTCGGTATGAAGGTGTGTATGTCTGTATAAAGGTGTGTGTCTGTAAGAAGGTGTGTATGTCTGTATGAAGGTGTGTATGTCTGTAAGAAGGTGTGTATGTCTGTAAGAAGGTGTGTATGTCTGTATGAAGGTGTGTATGTCTGTCTGAAGGTGTGTATGTCTGTAAGAAGGTGTGTATGTCTGTAAGAAGGTGTGTATGTCTGTAAGAAGGTGTGTATGTCTGTATGAAGGTGTGTATGTCTGTAGGAAGGTGTGTATGTCTGTATGAAGGTGTGTATGTCTGTATGAAGGTGTGTATGTCTGTATGAAGGTGTGTATGTCTGTATGAAGGTGTGTATGTCTGTATGAAGGTGTGTATGTCTGTAAGAAGGTGTGTATGTCTGTATGAAGGTGTGTATGTCTGTAAGAAGGTGTGTATGTCTGTAAGAAGGTGTGTATGTCTGTATGAAGGTGTGTATGTCTGTAAGAAGGTGTGTATGTCTGTATGAAGGTGTGTATGTTTGTAAGAAGGTGTGTATGTCTGTAAGAAGGTGTGTATGTCTGTAAGAAGGTGTGTATCTCTATAAGAAGGTGTGTATGTCTGTATGAAGGTGTGTATGTCTGTATGAAGGTGTGTATGTCTGTAAGAAGGTGTGTATGTCTGTATGAAGGTGTGTATGTCTGTATGAAGGTGTGTATGTCTGTATAAAGGTGTGTATGTCTGTATAAAGGTGTGTATGTCTGTATAAAGGTGTGTACGTCTGTATGAAGGTGTGTACGTCTGTATGAAGGTGTGTATGTCTGTATGAAGGTGTGTATGTCTGTATGAAGGTGTGTATGTCTGTATGAAGGTGTGTATGTCTGTATGAAGGTGTGTATGTCTGTATGAAGGTGTGTATGTCTGTATGAAGGTGTGTATGTCTGTAAGAAGGTGTGTATGTCTGTATGAAGGTGTGTATGTCTGTAAGAAGGTGTGTATGTCTGTAAGAAGGTGTGTATGTCTGTATGAAGGTGTGTATGTTTGTAAGAAGGTGTGTATGTCTGTAAGAAGGTGTGTATGTCTGTAAGAAGGTGTGTATCTCTATAAGAAGGTGTGTATGTCTGTATGAAGGTGTGTATGTCTGTATGAAGGTGTGTATGTCTGTAAGAAGGTGTGTATGTCTGTATGAAGGTGTGTATATCTGTATGAAGGTGTGTATGTCTGTATAAAGGTGTGTATGTCTGTATAAAGGTGTGTATGTCTGTATAAAGGTGTGTACGTCTGTATGAAGGTGTGTACGTCTGTAAGAAGGTGTGTATGTCTGTATGAAGGTGTGTATGTCTGTATGAAGGTGTGTATGTCTGTAAGAAGGTGTGTATGTCTGTATGAAGGTGTGTATGTCTGTATGAAGGTGTGTATGTCTGTATGAAGGTGTGTATGTCTGTATAAAGGTGTGTACGTCTGTATGAAGGTGTGTACGTCTGTATGAAGGTGTGTATGTCTGTATGAAGGTGTGTATGTCTGTATGAAGGTGTGTATGTCTGTATGAAGGTGTGTATGTCTGTATAAAGGTGTGTATGTCTGTATAAAGGTGTGTATGTCTGTATAAAGGTGTGTACGTCTGTATGAAGGTGTGTACGTCTGTATGAAGGTGTGTATGTCTGTATGAAGGTGTGTATGTCTGTATGAAGGTGTGTATGTCTGTATGAAGGTGTGTATGTCTGTATGAAGGTGTGTATGTCTGTATGAAGGTGTGTATGTCTGTATGAAGGTGTGTATGTCTGTAAGAAGGTGTGTATGTCTGTATGAAGGTGTGTATGTCTGTAAGAAGGTGTGTATGTCTGTAAGAAGGTGTGTATGTCTGTATGAAGGTGTGTATGTTTGTAAGAAGGTGTGTATGTCTGTAAGAAGGTGTGTATGTCTGTAAGAAGGTGTGTATCTCTATAAGAAGGTGTGTATGTCTGTATGAAGGTGTGTATGTCTGTATGAAGGTGTGTATGTCTGTAAGAAGGTGTGTATGTCTGTATGAAGGTGTGTATGTCTGTATGAAGGTGTGTATGTCTGTATGAAGGTGTGTATGTCTGTATGAAGGTGTGTAGTCTGTATGAAGGTGTGTATGTCTGTATGAAGGTGTGTATGTCTGTATGAAGGTGTGTATGTCTGTAAGAAGGTGTGTATGTCTGTATGAAGGTGTGTATGTCTGTATGAAGGTGTGTATGTCTGTATAAAGGTGTGTATGTCTGTATAAAGGTGTGTATGTCTGTATAAAGGTGTGTACGTCTGTATAAAGGTGTGTACGTCTGTATGAAGGTGTGTATGTCTGTATGAAGGTGTGTATGTCTGTAAGAAGGTGTGTATGTCTGTAAGAAGGTGTGTATGTCTGTAAGAAGGTGTGTATGTCTGTATGAAGGTGTGTATGTCTGTAAGAAGGTGTGTATGTCTGTATGAAGGTGTGTATGTTTGTAAGAAGGTGTGTATGTCTGTAAGAAGGTGTGTATGTCTGTAAGAAGGTGTGTATCTCTATAAGAAGGTGTGTATGTCTGTATGAAGGTGTGTATGTCTGTATGAAGGTGTGTATGTCTGTAAGAAGGTGTGTATGTCTGTATGAAGGTGTGTATGTCTGTATGAAGGTGTGTATGTCTGTATAAAGGTGTGTATGTCTGTATAAAGGTGTGTATGTCTGTATAAAGGTGTGTACGTCTGTATAAAGGTGTGTACGTCTGTATGAAGGTGTGTATGTCTGTATGAAGGTGTGTATGTCTGTATGAAGGTGTGTATGTCTGTATGAAGGTGTGTATGTCTGTATGAAGGTGTGTATGTCTGTAAGTAGGTGTGTATGTCTGTATGAAGGTGTGTATGTCTGTAAGAAGGTGTGTATGTCTGTAAGAAGGTGTGTATGTCTGTATGAAGGTGTGTATGTTTGTAAGAAGGTGTGTATGTCTGTAAGAAGGTGTGTATGTCTGTAAGGTGTGTATGTCTGTATGAAGGTGTGTATGCCTGTAAGAAGGTGTGTATGTCTGTATGAAGGTGTGTATGTCTGTAAGAAGATGTGTATGTCTGTATAAAGGTGTGTATGTCTGTATAAAGGTGTGTACGTCTGTATGAAGGTGTGTATGTCTGTATGAAGGTGTGTATGTCTGTATGAAGATGTGTATGTCTGTAAGAAGGTGTGTATGTCTGTATGCATGTATGTATGTGTGTGTATATGTATATGTATATGCATATGTATATGCATATGCATATGCATATGTATATGCATATGCATATGTATATGTATGTATGTATGTATGTATATATGTATGTATGTATGTATGTATGTATGTATGTATGAGAAAGTCAAGTGGTTGCCACACCAGATGTTTTTTAATATATGTTAAATTTTTGAAAACTCATTACCTGCATCCCATAAGAGCTGAACGGATCTCGGGTATGTCTTTTATGCTCCCTATCATGGTACCTTCTACGATAATCCCTCTCGGAATTCCTCTCCCTGTACGGATCGTGCATAGAATCGGAACGACTACTCGGTCGAGATCTACAAAAACAAAACCGAAGAAACAAAATCAATAGTCCTTCATACAAACATCTCATGAATATTACCTTTGCGGATCATCAAATTCATCCTCATATCGATTATAATAATAATCTCTCCGGCCATACTCCCGACCATCTCTCGGATCACGTTCCCTCCTACTACTACTACCCCCACCCGTCCTTTCCTTACTACCTCCATATTTATCTTTCCTCAGGCTCCCATACTTCTTCTCAGAATCATCCCTCCGATCACGCTCATCCCGCCTCCTCCCCCTATCCTTATCACTATAGTAATCAGTATCCTCCTCATAGTACCGATCGCGAGGCCTCCTCCGATCACTCCTCTTATCCTTCCCATAATCCGGCGAGTACCGTTCCCGATGTCGCTCCTTCTGCTCATACCGCTTATCCTTCGACTTGCGCTCCCCCTCGCTCCCCGAACTAACCACATCCTCCACCACCTTCGTGGCCGCATCCGTGGGATTCTCACCAACCGTCAAATCCCGCACAGAATTAACCAACCCATTAATATCATCCCCCTCAACCGACGCCCGTCTATCAGCATCCATGCTATTAGCCCCGTCCACAACAGTCTCCCGCTGCGTATCACCCGAACCGCCCCCATTAATAGGCGGTGTATCCGCTCCAATTGTAGCCGATCGTGATTGAGGTGCTACCAACTGAATCAACTCAGCCTCCGAAACGTAGTCATCCTCAGCCAAATACCGCGAGCTCACCTCCGGCGAACTAGACTCACCCGGCACCATCCGGTGAAGCCCAACCGGCGGGCTACTCGTTTTTTCGGGTTGCCCCAAGACCATCCGACTCAAACCCGGCGGCGGTTCATTCGATGCGGCCTCACTCTGTTCGATTTGCCCCAGCACCATGCGACTCAGCCCGGGCGGGGGCAGCGGATCAACATTATCAGCACCCGATAGTTGGTTCGTGTTTTCATCCGACAACTGCCCAGTTTCCAAATACTGATTGCGGTCGTTGATGGGCGCGATTTCGTTGTTATCGGGGATCTGCAGCGGTTTCGCTACGGTGGGCGTCGGCACGGTGTCGGGTTGTTCCGAATTATCTGGAACCGTTTCCAAATTGACCGACTGCACAAACGTCGATTGGTAGTAGTTGCGGCTTTTTGAGGACAATGCTGCTCGGTTATATGGGTTGGTGGTTGTTGATGGGTGTGGTGGTTCTTTTTTCACTAAAATTTCTTTGTTCTCCATTGGGTAGCTATCGAAATCGTTCTCTTGTTTTATGGTGGGCTCCAGGGGTGTTTCTTGGCCGGAGATCGGGGAATGGCTGATGGTCGAGCTGCGGGAGAACACGTGGGATTTGTCACTTTCTGATGTTTGTAGGACGTCATCGGATGACTCCTGCGAGAGTTGGGATTCGGTTGACCATTGGGGGGTGAGGGTTTCGATTTTAATGCGCTTCCCGGTGGGCATGGGGGGGAGTTGGTTGAGGCTAACCGACTCGTAGTTGTCGGGGGTGTTGGGTTCGGGTTTTGGGGAGCGGTGTTTGTTGGCCATCTCACCCATTTTAGGGAAGTCATCAGGGGTTTCATGTGGTGGCTCGGGTGGGAGGTTGGTTTCTGATTTGGTTGCTGCTTGGGATGTTGCTGATTCCTCTACATTCCAATTCCATGATTCGTCATTTGCAAAGCTTTCAACGACATTGGTGTTTGAGTTGGTTGTTATGGGGTGATTTTGTGGAGGGGGTTGGGTGTTTGAGTTGTCCTCATCACCCCAACCCCAGTTCCATGAGTCACCTTCCGCTTTTGGAGCCTGCTGCTGTTGTTGCTGCTGCTGCTGCTGCTGCTGAGGGAATGTATTGTTGGGTTGAGAAGGGTAGGCATTGTATTGTTGCCCATTGCTAAAATTCTGATCATATGTTACATTTTGTTGGTAGTAGCCAGCTTGAGGTTGTTGAGGTTGTGGATTATATTGGTATTGTTGGTAGGGTGGTTGTTGCTGCTGCTGAGGTGTTTGTTGTGGTGGTTGAGGATTTGGTTGTTGCCAGTAGTTTGAAGATGGTGGTTGGTTATAATCATTTTGAGGCGCTGCCTGATTGTACCAATTGTTTGCTGTGGGCTGTTGCCACTTTAAAATCAAACAACAAATTGTATGAGCAAAAACTCAAAAATGTATTTGTTTATTGTGTTTTTTCAGTTGTTCAACTTACGTCCTGATTGGAATGTTGGTTTGGGTTATAAAATTGAACTGCTGGAGTCGCTGCAGGGCTTGGTGTGGTCGGCGTTCTTCGTTTCATCCAAGCCATAATTTATTCTGCCAATAAATAAATAAAACTTCAATATCCTACTTTAATTTCATATGGATAGTGACCATAGGGTAGTTGGGGGCCTAGAATGAACATCTATTTTGAAAGAAGAAAATTCATTTGGCAAATGGCAAGGGGAAAATAACCAAAATACAAAACAATCATGACACTATTACTAGAAATAAATCAGAATTAATTAATCTGTTACCAACATCAGAGGAAAACCCTCAAATTAACTAAGCAGAAATAGAAATAGCTTTGCATCAATTGAAAATAGATGGGCATCAGGCAAAAAAGGAGGTGAAATCTTATTAGAAGCTGTTTAGAAGGCTTATTAGGAGTGTTGAAACTACTGGGAAGCCAGCATAAGGCAATAAAAACACTCTTTCTTTATACAATTGATATTTTCCTCTTCGATTCAGAGCTTCATCAGGATTTTCTACAATAAATATCTAATCGATACATATTTATAAAGTAATACTTCCAAAATAGAGTGAGAACAACAAGCTAAAATCTTAAGACCTCAAAGGAGACAGTACCACAAGGGTTTATTTATAAAATTATATAAGTCATTATAATTAAATCGATTGGAAACTGATGAATTTTTGATGCTGCTACCACAGTCCTAACACTCATGCCTGTATTTGCCAACATCCCATAAATTGTATAGGTCCCATAAGCTATTGAATGAACAATCTGAAAACATCATTGTGACAGAATATACCAAAACAAATGTCAAACACCTTGATTAATGCTTGCGATTGTAGCTTTGATGGCACCTTTTGTTTAATTATTCAGTGCTTCCGATAGAGAGAATTTAAAGTAACTAAGGGAATGTAGTTACTTTAAATTCTCTCTATTGGAATTGGAAGATAATGTATTTATTATTGCTATAACATCCAATACTTATGGGTTCAAGAGCTATTGATAGATTTATGGAACACGAGTGAATACAGGGATACACTAACAAGTGGACAATGGTCATGAATATCAATAGCCAGTTATGAATTGTAACAAATATAGAAATTACAACTATCTAGGCATCCTTCTTTATTACATGCCATTGTATAAATCTGAGTACTAGATAATTTAAATCAACAAAATATATAAAACAATTATTAATCCAACACAGCCCACTCAACCAATTCACCGAACAAAAGATCCAGCCAGCTAAATTGTTTATTTACACCACTGACAGCCGTAGCAATCATTTGTTTTCCAGGGGCCCCTAACCTACTACGCCATTGACACCTGCAGCTAGCTGCCACGGCCGCCTAAATTTAGGACGATAACAAATTGCGTACGTTGACGCAGGCGACCCACTAAAAATAAACCGTGTGCGCGCAAAAAAAAATCGGCGAGCATATGCTGGGCTGGTGGTCGCGCAATACACAACAAGCCGTACTTACATGTGTGTTCGTGCACGACTCGTGTTCGTTTAATCCACAGGTGAACGTCCGCACTGTTTCGGGAACGGGCACATAACACTAGGGCACGCAGCACTTTACAGGGAAACGCTTATTATTACGGTGACTTTCATTTCCCTGACACTAGAATGACAACAGACGGACTACGTGTATAAAAACGTCAACCGGCGTGAAGTTGCACCATCCTCACCTGACGGCCGCACTGATAAGCCACGCCCACGCAAACAAACTTAATTAAATTTAATAATAAAATAAAATAATTAAAATATATCAGCCTATTATCAATATTAGGACATTATATTTATAAATTTAATATTCTTATAATCATAAATTTTAGTGTTTAGAGAGAGAGCGAGTAATTAATTAAATAATTAACTTGACGTGGATTTTAATAGATACAGACTGTATCTATTATCATTTGTTAGTTATAAATAGTTGTTTTTGTTATTATAATCCTCTACAATTTAATTATTTCAATTTAAATGCGTTTTTCATATTACTACCGCCATCTACCAGCAGACGTGTGAAGCTTGCAGTTCAAGCATTTTGGCGCTAGTGTCACAAGTCTGCCATTATTTAAATATTTGCGCGCTTTAATAGAGAAATATTAATTAATTATTAATTATTATGAATTAATATTAATTATTAATCATTATCAATTAATATTAATTATTAATCATTATGAATTAATATTAATTATTAATCATTATGAATTAATATTAATTATTAATCATTATGAATTAATATTATTTATTAATTAATATCAGACTAAATTAATTAATATTTAATATCAGATTAAATTAATTATTAATTAATATTAATTAACTAACATTAAAATATTTTACATTTTGACTTTTATTCCTACAGTCTACTACGAATAAAAGTCAAAATGTAAAATATGTGTAGTTAATTAATATTAATTAATAATAATTTATATTATTTATCTCAGAGGAGTAAAACAAGTTACGAGAAGAGACAGAATAAGAAATGATGACATCATAGAAGAATTGGGAATTGAAGCTATAGAAAAGTATATAGAATAGAAACCACTAAACTGGTGGGGATATTTAATTAGGATGGACAATAAGAATCAAACAAAACAGGTAGTATGGGAAGCAAGAACTGGAAATAAAAGAAGAAGAGGTAGACCAAGAAAAGAGTGGGACAACAGAATAGAGGAAATAATAATCAAGAAAGCAAAGACAGTTAAACAAGCAAGAGAACTGGCGAATAACATAAAAGAGTGGAAAGAAAATACAAATGTATAAACAACAACAATAATTGTTAAGTAATGTAAATGTAATAGCCTACACTGAAAGGTAAAAGGCAACTAGATAATATATATATACATATATATATATATATATATATATATATATATATACATATATATATATATATATATATATATATATATATATATATATATATAATTAATTAATTTAATCTGATTAATTAATTAATATTTCTCTACTAGAGCGCACAAATATTTAAATAATAACGGATTTGTGACACTAGTGCCAAAATGCTTGAACTGCAAGCTTCGCAAGCTTCTATTTATTCCCTAGGATACAACAGCCTAGGATTGTCTATGGAGTACACTGAGGCTGCGGGATGCCTCTTTGTACCCTAGGCGTGTTAACTAATGTTTTAGAAATGATGCCGACATCATCATGCCATTATTTCTGTAATTTTAATCTATTTATTCCCTAGCCTAGGGTACAACAGCCTAGGGCTGTCTATGGGGTACAATGAGGCTGCGGGATGCATCATTGTACCCTAGGCGTGTTAATTAATGTTTTGGAAATGATGTCGACATCATCACGCCATTATTCTGTAATTTTTGGTGGGGTGACAAGACACGAATTAAATTAAATGTTTAAATACAACACAAGAGGAAAAGAAAGCCTAAGAACTACCAACAAAAAAATCCTTCAACATATTCAAAGAAAGCATGAACATGCTAATGAATGCCCTTGACGAAGAAACAAACTTAAAATGAATATATGAATATATAGAAGAATTTCAAAGGAAAAATAAAAGAGCTATTAATTGAAAAACAACAACAATGACGCAATGAACAAAGAAGAACGAGAAACCCGAGAACCTTCAACGCCAGGGACCACAACCAACCCGGAAATGGTTACAGAACGGTCAAAAATCCAAAATTTCATTAAAAAAATGGGTAAGTTTTCAGAACTGCAGTGCTATTTAATGTAAGAAAGCTTATATTAGTGTGTAACAAATCTAAGCCGCGATTATACGATGATGCAAAAATATTTAAGGAACATCATCCAACATTTTGTAGCTACGCTCTCACATTTATAGTCACCACACTATTTGTATATAATTTAGTCATTTTAGAATATCCATTTTTTTCGCAAACTTAATTATGTTGTTAATTACATGTATTCTTGCTGAACACTTATTGCATTTAAAATCGCCAGCTGCAATGCTTCATCTTCAATGTGAATAATTTGATGCTTGGCGCCTTTGTCCAACTTACATTCAATTTTAATACCACCAGCAACTTGTGTGGCTGTAGCGACATTCTCCCAAACATACTTCCAATGAATCTATAAGATAATGTTAATAAAAGTAATAAAATAAAATTAAATAAATAAAAAATTAATAAAATCTCCGTTGTCGCAAGAATAGTTTGATTATAATAGAAAGATTTTACTAAATTGACTTCCATTTATATCATTTTAAATTATTTTAATTGTTGTTCGTGTATGTAATTGTATTTTTAATATTTTTTATTATTTCTTTCTTTTAATTTTTAAAATGCAATAGATAGTAAGACATTGTAGTGTATATATTTGTATATGTTTGTATATGTTTGTATATGTTTGTATATGTTTGTATATGTTTGTATATGTGTTTTTATATGTTTGTATATGTTTGTATACGTTTGTATATGATTGTATATGCTTGTATATGTTTGTATATGTTTGTATATGTTTGTATATGTTTGTATATGTTTGTATATGTTTGTATATGTTTGTATATGTTTGTATATGTTTGTATATGTTTGTATATGTTTGTATATGTTTGTATATGTTTGTATATGTTTGTATATGTTTGTATATGTTTGTATATGTTTGTATATGTCTGTATATGTCTGTATATGTCTGTAGATGTCTGTATATGTCTGTATATGTTTGTATTTGTCTGTATTTGTATATATTTGTCTGTATATGTCTGTATATGTCTGTATATGTCTGTATATGTCTGTATATGTCTGTATATATTTGTATATATTTGCATATGTCTGTATATCTCTGTATATATTTGTATATGTCTGTATATATTTGTATATATTTTATATATTTGTATATATTTGTATATATTTGTATATATTTGTATATATTTGTATATATTTGTATATATTTGTATATATTTGTATATATTTGTATATATTTGTATATATTTGTATATATTTGTATATATTTGTATATATTTGTATATATTTGTATATATTTGTATATATTTGTATATATTTGTATTGTCTGTATATGTCTGTATATGTCTGCATCTGTCTGTATATGTCTGTATATGTCTGCATCTGCCTGTATATGTCTGCATCTGCCTGTATATGTCTGTATATGTCTGTACATGTCTGTATATGTCTGTATATGTCTGTATATGTCTGTATATGTCTGTATATGTCTGTATATGTCTGTATATGTCTGTATATGTCTGTATATGTCTGTATATGTCTGTATATGTCTGTATACGTCTGTATATGTCTGTATATGTCTGTATATGTCTGTATATGTCTGTATATGTCTGTATATGTCTGTATATGTCTGTATATGTGTTTTTATATGTTTGTATATGATTGTATATGTTTGTATATGTTTGTATATGTTTGTATATGTCTGTATATGTCTGTATATGTCTGTATATGTCTGTAGATGTCTGTATATGTCTGTATATGTCTGGATCTGTCTGTATATGTCTGCATCTGCCTGTATATGTCTGTATATGTCTGTATATGTCTGTATATGTCTGTATATGTCTGTATATGTCTGTATATGTCTGTATATGTCTGTATATGTCTGTATATGTCTGTATATGTCTGTATATGTCTGTATATGTCTGTATATGTCTGTATATGTCTGTATATGTCTGTATATGTCTGTATATGTCTGTATATGTGTTTTTATATGTTTGTATATGATTGTATATGTTTGTATATGTTTGTATATGTTTGTATATGTCTGTATATGTCTGTATATGTCTGTATATGTCTGTAGATGTCTGTATATGTCTGTATATGTCTGCATCTGTCTGTATATGTCTGTATATGTCTGCATCTGCCTGTATATGTCTGTATATGTCTGTATATGTCTGTATATGTCTGTATATGTCTGTATATGTCTGTATATATTTGTATATATTTGTATATATTTGTATATATTTGTATATATTTGTATATATTTGTATATATTTGTATATATTTGTATATATTTGTATATATTTGTATATATTTGTATATATTTGTATATATTTGTATATATTTGTATATATTTGTATATATTTGTATATATTTGTATATATTTGTATATGTTTGTATATGTATATGTGAATATATATGTTTGTTAGTTATATGAAATGTTAGCAAACATCTTAAGCTGTGCCAACCTTAGTCAAATTAATGGAGAAAGGTGCAAGTATAAAAATTTGCAATGAAAAGAGAGCTAGACGATACGTGTTGATATACTAAGATGGTTTAAAATGGTTTGTATATAACTGATGTTGTCAAGTTTAATTGTAAATAATTTGCTATAAAACAAATAATTTGTTTTCCTAAAACGAATTGCGAATTTTGATGAAGCAGCTTTTATTCTACTAGCAGTACTTACTTGCCAGACACTGGATAATTTCGCCCGCCTCAAGTAAAATAAATAATTGTCGCTCAACAGTAAAACATCAGTCTCTTTGTGAATGTAAAAATGACAACTGTATATGTTGGATGTGGAAAATGTTCCCCTTTGCAGTTCCATTAAAATCATCTGCCCTTCTGCTTTATGGGCGTCATAGGGCTTTACGCTGCCGTCCTGATGGATATATCTAGGTGCCCGCCACCTGTGTTTTGCAGCACCATCAACTGCAGTTACTCTATATACAGATTTGTATAATAATCTCATTAAAATTACAAAAAAGATAGAAATTTGAAAATCTAAATATCACAAAGCTCAATTTTTTTACAAGATTTATTGACAAATAAATTGTTTAGTTGTTTTTCAATCTCAATTTACAGTATTTAAAAAATAATCTGCATAGTTGAGATTTTTTAGGGTACAACGTTTTACCCTTCCACCATCGATATACAGGGTGTTATGTAATTTAAGGACAATCAGTTAAGTGGTAGTAGAGGTGATCTAGCAAGGATTCTAATTTTATATTTGTAAATTCGTCTTCGTTTGGTAACTGAAGGACTTTTAAGTTGGCCAATGAGTTGACCGGAAAATTTGCAAATATATTTGTTCTGTTATAATGTTCAGTCTCAAATCTCTTGAAAAAAATAAGAATAATAAATATGATATTGTATTTATATACATTATTTACTAATAAGATAGATGATAACTGTTCTTGTCATTATTTAATATAAGAGTTCCTTCGCTAAATACTAGGTGCAATGATTTATTTTATGAGACCACTGTGAAAACAAATATATATATATATATATATATATATATATATATATAACCAAACTATGCCCATTCACTAATTAAAATGACTTGAACTCTGCACGACACTATTACCCTTAAATTTTTATGATTCAATCAATTTCATTTATTAATTTAAACTTTATTTTAAAAATATATAGGGAATAATGTAGTGTGGAGTTCAAGTCACTTGAGATATTGAATGGGCATAGTTTGGTTGGTAAGGGCCGCCCGCCCACCCCACCTTTGCTGGCATAGTTTTTTTCATGGGATTACACTCTTCCTGGAATGGTTGAAACAATATAAAACGTCCATATTCATTGAAAAAAACTAATAATACTTTCAGTAGCATGTATACTATCATTAGCTTGAATTGGTCATTCATAATTTTAACTTCAATCTTATCCATAAATTGAGAGAAAAGTTCTAATCTCGTATAATGTAGAATTTAATTTATAATAGTAAGATTTAAATTAATACTAAGCACTATCCTTATTATAGATTATCAAAATAGACTATCAAAGGATTCACCCTCCGGAGACGTGGGTTCGATTCCCACCGGAGGGTGAAATTTTTAGAGATACTTCATTATATATATATATATATATATATATATATATATATATATATATATATAAATGTGATTTCAGGTGACATTTTTAAAGTAGTCACATTTACCTATTTACAGCCTCACATTTGGCAATAATTATACACGCCAAAATTTATTTATATATATATATATATATATATATATATATATATATATATATTGTATTTATACTTTGTATATTTATGGAAAATAAATATATATTATTATTATTACGATACGTATGATAAAGTAACTAAAAAAGGTCAACACATTACGGTAATGCTACCGTAAATAAATAAAATGATAAAGTAATGTGTTCTGACCACACCAGATTTTTTAAATAAAATGTGTACTATGTTATTACTTGAAGTTACTTAAATGGTTTTTAAACTCACTCTTTAACACCTTCCAATGTACAGCTGACGAAATCCAGCACCGATGCCGGCGGACTAACAACAAATCCTGCAATCCCCTGTCCTAGTCCCACAAGAAGACCCTTCATCCCGTTTTCTTTATAACCATTGCGCGGCTTTTTAATCAGCTGTTCAACGCCTCTGATTAGACCCTATAAATTATAAATTAAATAGTCGTTAAAAGACCGTTTTTTTTTTCAATTAATACCTTTCCCAATTCTTTGCCACCTGACGCAAATCGCTGGCCACCCTCTGTAGGCATGTCGTAATTAGCCTGACGTTGTTTCACTTGGATTTTATCGAAACATAGGGATGTTAAACCCTTGCCCATCGCGCCAATTAATCGGGAGAGACCTTCAGACACACCACCTACTGTGTGCGACAAAAAGCTTGTTAGGCCAAAACATAAACCTTTCAATAACTTCAATGGACTGTGAGTAGCTCCCTAAAAAGAAAATAATTTTATTACTCCCTAGGAGGAAAGTTAAACGCCATATAGCGGCACCACATCAATTAGCAATGCACACCCATATGGTAATAACCGTCAACATGCTCATGCCATCAGGATCACCGGGTAGTCCCCTCTAGGGAATAATATTCCAACAGAGTGCTTTAGATAGCAGCACAAGGCCAATCATATAAAACATATATAAGTGTGAATCCACCCCTTAGCAATCTACATATCTAGATTTCGATCTTATTAGATCTCGTCAGTGTAGCTGTATGGGTGTGCATTGCTAATTGATGTGGTTTAACTTTCCTCCTAGGGGGTAAGTTGTATTATATTTGTATATAACCACTCGAGATATTGTGTGAATTCATCCTCACTAGCTGAGCTACACTGATGAGATATTTTTAACTATCTTCATCGGAGGAGCTTGAAAATCGCTAGTTTCGGTTAAAATAGTTGCAAAGTGTAACTAAAGTTATCCATTAATTGCTATTGTTTTGGATAGTAATAAAAAAATCTAATATTGTCACTGCATGCTACATTATTATAGAGATTATTTTAATTCAAATAATCCGATTTTCAAATATTGAATTGTTAAGGCATCTACTTTGTGATAATTCATTTTAAAGGATAAATAAAACGATTTTTTACTTTGTTTTTTTTATTATATATATATATATATTCAGTCATCGGAGGAGCTCGAAAATGGCTAGAGCTTAGTCAAAACTAGTTGCAAAGTGTAACTGAAGTGTGATAAAAAAACAAAGTAAAAAATCGTTTTAATTATCCCTTAATACGATGTTCATTAATTCCTATATTAATTTTCATTAAATCTCAAATGTGCGTCGGACGAAATTACTAAATGATAAATATAAATATATACCTTACAAGGTTCCATAACCAAATCTTTCACACCCTTAGCCATGTTCAAAGCTATTGTATGGGGTTTACTGATAATATCAACAAACCACTTGGAAACGTTAATCAGCTTCACCAAATGCATTACACAATGCATTAGAGTTTGTTTTACCAGTTGTCCCTGGGTGAGGAAAACGTTTTCACGGGAAAATGCATCAATTCTGAAAGATTGAAATGATTTAGTTGAAATGTATACCAATATTCACAAATGTCGGTGTGAAAATTCATACAGAAGTTTAAATATTAATAAATATTTATATAACACCTTGAATAGCGCTTGCAATTGGAGCTTTGATGATACCTTTTGTTTAATTAGTCAGTGTTTCCAATAGAGCGAATCTAAAGTAACTACATTCCCTAGATAATTTATTTATTGTTGCTATAACAACGAATACCTATGGGTTCAATATTTATTGATAGATTTATGGAACGTGGTGAATACGGGGGAAAGGGAGTACATAGTATTTAATTATTAGTCTGAGCATAGAGTAGTAGTACATTTAGGTTTCAATTGAAACTCACTTTAACTGCATATCGTTCATATTCAGAAATGTCGAGCAGAATTCCAACAAGAGATTGCCTACATTGTTCGGTGACTCGAACTTGTAGAAGTCGGTTGTTGATACCGCGAAACTGAGGTGTAACTGGACGGGAGCTATGTAAAGCGATTCATAAAGGTCTGCACGTCCAATAAGCGACTGTTTGGTGGCATGCTCGTGTAGGGGTGTAGCGATTCGCTTTTGTTCAGCAAGAAAATTGTGTTTCTAATAAGTAAAACAATTAAATTAATTAATTAATTAATCATCCGATTTACAAAGGTTTCAGTTTATTAATAACACGTTTTTGTGAGCTATATGGTAAATTTGTCTACATTTGTTCCATCATCTTCTATACATGCCATCTCCTACCCGGAGGTTAGTATACATTGCAATCGCAAGAAAGTGTTGAAAAACGCAGGATTTCCTGCTTGAGAAACCTCAAAGACAGGTTCTTCTTTAGATGCCATCTCTTACCCAGAGGTTAGCAATCATTATGCTTATTTTTAATATTGCAGCGCGAAACTTTGATCATTGTACGTCAAAGTTTCGAGCTACAGAAATAAGGAAGAAATCAGACAACTCTATAATATTTGGCACTGATTATGTGATATATATAAAAATAAACAGTTGTTTCTAAAAAATATTGCACTCTGGTTTAATTCTAATTGCTAACACCCCAAGTCATCATAATATCTGAAAGAAAAAAATAAACTATATTTCTTTCCAAAAAAATCTGAAATGTTTTGTGTCATCATACTTTTAGTCATTTTTTTTATCATAGATAAGCTGTGGACCTTTTTGGCAGCTCTGGCCATCTTTATTCTGCTTTTGACTTCTATGGTCTGGTCATTTCCGTCTGTTATCCAAGTACCTAGATATTTGTATTTGTTTGCTTTTTCAATATCGCATAGAGTTAAATAATTGACTTATATTTTAATGTTATTGTTTTTGATATGACCATGTACTTGTTTTTCTTCAGATTTATGTTTAACCCGTATTGTGCACGGCACGGCTTTTGTGCGCTCCAACATTATATTCAGGTCTACTATTTATTTCGTCATGAAATAAAATTAATAATAAAAAATTTACCATTTATAATGTACATCAAAATTTAAGAAATTTCATCGTACAGTTGAGACACTTTCTGAATTACAATTAATATTTGTTGGGAAAAAAATGCTAGAAACACGATTTTTGAATGTAAAACAAACTCACCTCAATCTGATCAAGATTTTGCGACGTGTTGAAAAACTCCCTAAACACATTCAAAAATGCGTAGTTTAGCTTCAGGTGGAATTCTTGCATGACCAACGACACTTTTTTGAAATGTCTGTAGCCTGTGAGGTCGTTCAAGTGTTGGATTATGATAACTTTCACAAACGGATCGTGACCTGAAGGATTTAAATAAGTTAAATAATAACAATGAATTTATGTCGCGCTACCAACTGCGCCACGGAGGGTGGTAGTGGATAGCGCCTGAGATGTTCTTATGTCCAATTATTTACACAAATTGACGCATGAACTGTGTTGAGAGTCCAATTGGATTTTTGGATTTCCCTCGTACAGCCGTGTCGATGTGTGAATAATTAGAAGGTCAAATTTTTGAATGGTTATTTCCTCTCGGATAATGTTCAAGCTAATTTATAGTGAAGTACTTCTTGCCATTGTCGGCTATCTGAATGAAGAATCACCAGATGTATCAATGTTAATTAATAATTTCTCAAAAATTTCACTCTCCGGTGGGACTTGAACCCACGTCTCCGGCTATCGCGGCATAAGAACATCTCAGGCGCTATCCACTACCACCCTCCGTGGCGCAGTTGGTAGCGCGACGGCCGCGATAGTCGGAGACGTGGGTCTCACCGGAGAGTGAAATTTTTGAGAAATTATTAATTAACATTGATACATCTTCATTCAGATAGCCGACAATGGCAAGAAGTACTTCACTATATATATATATATATATATATATATATATATATATATATTTATTTATTTAATTGAATACTTTCAAGCAACGTTGCCACTATTAACATTAGTACTTACGGGTTTCCTCTGCTACAGAATGCACGGGCAACACCTGGCTCACTACTACAGGAAATCGCGCGCTGTACATTTGATTGTCCACCTGCAGTCGATGGATTTTTAGACAGACCTCAACTAAATACTCGCTCAACTTGATTTGAGCCCACAAGCCATCCTGGCACCATCTTCGGATTGTGCGGTGTTTTTTACCAGCAGTCATTTGCTCGAAATCAACATCCGATTGATCAATTATCTGTAATATAACAAAAAATAGTAGTAGTTATTGTATTTGTTGCAATTCTGTAAATGGCTATCGACCTACAAGTCCTTCCGCGTATGTTAGTGTATGTGAGTGTTAGGACTAAATTCAGAAAATCATCTCCGATGTCCGTATTCACCAAGAACCCAAAAATGTTATAGGTCCCATAAACTATTGAATAAATAAATTGGCAACGAAATTGCCAAAACAAATTGAATAGAGCTTGTGGATTGGAGCTTTGAAGACACCTTTTGTTTAATTAATCAGTGTTTCCAATAGAGTGAATCTAAAGTAACTACATTCGCTAGATAATGTATTTATTGTTGCTATAACAACGAAAATATTAGGTTACATAGGTTTAAAAAAGATATCACATATTTTTATTGCTGTATGGTTAACAACCAAGGGTAATGAATTTTCTATATATTGAACACAGTAAAACACTCCAATCAGCAACTGAAGATTATTAGAGTCAATTCAGTACTAGATAATATAGAAATGTTAGCTCTAAAGAATGATTTCATACCTTCTGCTCATGCATACTCCTCCGACTAGCTTTATAAGCCTCCTCCAGCTCCGCACTGCGGTGATCCGATAGCAAACTAAACTTCTCAGACTTGCCCTTTCGTGACTCCCAAAACGACGGGTGTTCGTACAGTTTTATATAAACCACCTCCCTCTGACTCGTAGAGTTAATTAAAGACACCCCAATCTGTGCGATGGCAACTGTTATTCTAGTGTCGTAGTGATGGTAATGGTTTTGTACATGGCTCAGTATCGCCGAATTGGTGGTGAGCAACAGAATGCGCTGCAAGCCGTACTGGAAGGTCACCCAGTGCACGATTCTATTTTCAGAAATATTATACTCTCCATGCTCATCTTTTGTTAGATGTATTCCACATGTCTCATTACTGTCGCCCTTCCAGGTGAGAATTCGCGAGTCCGGTGACTGTTGTGACCATGTGAAGAAAGCGTTGTGGCTTGAAGGGATGTTTCTGAAATAAATATACAATACGTCCTAGTGGTGGCGATAAAAGCGACTGTTTTGGACACCACAAAAATTTTGTTTATGTATTTAAATAAATATAGTAAACCAGATAGCGGTATACCTCAATGTACTGGGGGAAAGTCATGAATTATGAATTATGGTATATTGTGTAGTGAGGGAAGCGACACGTGGTGGCACTTGAAGCAATGAATATGAGGGTGTGAAAGTAGAGTGGGTTGGAAATTGCAGATAGCTGAATTAGGTTAGGAGAGGATGGGAAAGGCGTGAAAATCTGGCGTGGGAAGGAAAGTGGCGAGGGCTAGACCCCCTCTGCCCTCGCCACTTTCCTTCCCACGCCAGATTTTCACGCCTTTCCCATCCTCTCCTAACCTAATGCAGCTTTCTGCAATTTCCAACCCACACCCACACCCATGTGTAGGAAGAAGACAGAAGCGTAAATGCCCGTAATCACCAACATCCCATCAACTTTATAGGTCCCATAAGCTATTGAATGGATAAATTAACAACGTCATTGTGTGAATATGCCAAAACAAATGCCAAACACCTTCAATAGCGCTTGTGATTGGAGCTTCAATCACACCTTTTGTTTCATTATTCAGAGTTTCCAATAGAGAGAATCTAAAGTAGCTACATTCATTAGAGAATATATTTATCGTTGCTCTAACTAATTAGAGCTTTGATGACATCTTTTGTTTTATTATTCAGTGTTTCCAATAGAGAATCTAAAGTAACTGGAATGTAGTTACTTTAGATTCTTAGATAATATAATTATTGTTGCTATAACAACAAATACTTATGGGTTCAATAGCTATTGATAGATTTATGGTATGTCGGTGAATATGAGGGTTTATGTTAATTTGTATTTTTTTTTATTTCTGCGAGAGTATTGTTTAATGGGAGAATTTTTGTAAAAGTTTTGTGCGAATATGCCAAATAAAGGTCTGTATTTTTGGTGACTATTGACTTAATTCAAAATTATTTAAAAAAATTCAACGTCCCACCAATACTTATTGAAAATTAATCCTGTCTTCAAGCTAATTCATTAGAACTCACAAGAATGTTGGAGATTCCCTCTCTCCAAAGTTGATGGCTTCCGGCGTTTCGTTTACGATTAAACATGGCGCCATTCCTGGTTGATATAACGAGACATTTATGTAAACGCCTGCGTTGGTTAGATTTACATGCAAATTAATGCCTCCATACTAAAAACATACGACACGAATTTAGTTAAATCTAAAATCAAATTAAATTGGAAACTCACAACATCAGATTAATAAGAAATTACTAGAAAACAGTAGGGTAGCTGTATTTTAATTTTTTATAAATTGGATTTGTTATGTGTTAATTGTAAAAATATGTTGAAAAGGACCTTCTTTAGTAGGAAAGACATACCGAAAACATCACCAACGTTCTATAAATCTATTAATAGCTTTTGAACCCATAAGTATTCATTGTTATAGCAACAATAAATATATTATCTAGGAAATGTAGTAACTTTAGATTCTCTCTATTGGAAACACTGAATAATTAAACAAAAGGTGTCATCAAAGTTCCAATCGCAAGCCATATTTAAGGTGTTTGACATTTGTTTTGGTATATTCTGTCACAATGACGTTGTCAATTTATCCATTTATCCACAATAGCTAATGGAACCTATACAATTTATGGGATGTTGGTGAATACGGGCATTAAGCTATTGAATGAATAAATTTAAAATGTCATTGTGATAGAATATGCCAAAACAAACGTCAAAGTGCTTGTGATTGGAGCTTTGATGACATCTTTTGTTTAATTATTCAGTGTTTCCAATAGAGAGAATCTAAAGTTACTATATTTCCTAGATAATATATTTATTGTTGCTATAACAACGAATACTTATGGGTTCAAAAGCTATTAATAGATTTATAGAACGTTGGTGATGTTTTCGGTATGTCTTTCCTACTAAATAAGGTCCTTTTCAACATATTTTTACAATTAACACATAACAAATCCAATTTATAAAAAATTAAAATACAGCTACCCTACTGTTTTCTAGTAATTTCTTAGTGTTTCCAATAGAACGAATCTAAAGTAACTACATTCCCTAGATAATTTATTTTTTGTTGCTATAACAACGAATACTTATGGGTTCAATAGTTATTGATAGGTTTATAGAACGTTGGTGAATACCGGGGTAAATTAGTGTAAAATATAGTATTCAATTGAATTAAAGAATATGGCCTTGTCCGTTTGATTACTACTAGTGACTAGTAGTGACAAATGCCGACGCCAAGCTATACTATTAGTATGCTATACTAGTAGTAGCCAAACGGACAGGACCCATTATAATTCCAGACCAAACTTCCTACACACTTACTTTGTTTGTCAGTTTCAGGAGTATCCTTTGTGGTTTTGTCACTAAAAACGGTATTGTTTCCTCTTTCGTACCTTTAACCCGCAATCGCATGGGCGTGGAAGCTGCTGAACAATTAGTGTATAGCGGAATACACGAGTTCGGCTCAATAGCAGTCCAGGAGTCTGCATCATCGGCACACAATTGAAGCTCCAATATCTCTTGGCTCATGTTATTAATCAGGTGAAACGGTGTAAAGGTGACTTGTTTGGTCAAACCGTTACTCATCAGATGAACTTGCACCCCCAGCTGGTTTGAACATGTATTAGAAAACAAACAAAATGTACATATGTATCCAAAGGCGCTTTCGATAGCATGGTTTATTATTGCTAGTCGCCCCCGTGGCGTGCAGTATCGCTTAGGTCTTGCCGCCGGTTTTAAAAGCCCTGGTTTCCTAGGAAAGCGGCCGCATAAAAACGGCCGCTTTTGACGTCATTTTTACGTCACAAAAATAATTCCACGTGTATATAAACGAATATAGTTTCCTATAAAGTGTAATACCTCAACGTACTGCAAAAACTGCAAAAATTGTGAGTTCTTCTATTACATATACTTAAAACGACCTTGTGATTTGTCAATGACGTCAAAAGCGGCCACTTTAAAGCGACCGTTCTCCTAGGAAACCAGGGCTTAAGGGCCGAGGTACAAATATGCACATCGGAAGCGGCAAATAGAACAAGAAACAATAAGCCCGTACCAGCCCAGAGTGATAAACAAAAGGCACTCAATACTTACATAGTACATCCGCGTCCCCTTCTTACAAACCAACGAGAAACAGTCACCGACCTTATTAACACAGATTTTTTTAGAAAACTCTCCATCGTCCACTTTTACTCGTAGATGTTTTTTAATGTTTCCATTTTTATCATTGTAGCCGCATAAAATTGCACCCTTGTACGTCAGGGGATGCAGCAATATAATTTTATTTTCTTTATTCATATCTCTATTCTATAAGGAAACGGCGTAAATTAATTTGGTGTTTCAACTCTTTAAGTCTTGGAATTATAAAAAAACTTCTATCTTTATAAGGCTATCAGTCATGAGACTTTTCCGCCGTTGTAATTGGCGATTCAAATGTCAACAGTTTTCGTCGAACTAGTGGGTAAACAGCTGATCTTTGTTATTGTTTGATTAGCTGATTAGATAAAAATTACACGATTTTGATCACTTGAACAGTGATGCATGATTGTTAATAAACTTTTAATATATAACTAGACAAACCTTACCCATATAGTCACATATATGATGAGAAAATACATTTTATGTGTAGAGATTACCCACTAGATTTTAGTTCATTTTTTGCCACCAGTATCGACTAGCTTGAATTGCCCATTATATTTATTCACAAAACACATATTAACACCGCTACAGTTGGGTGTTAATATGTGTTTTGCGAGTTAATTGTATAAATAATAATGCGAATAAATTTTAGAATCATAAATTTGTTGTGTATATATGTTTATTCTAATAGTAATTGTATAATAAATAGAATCATCAATTGATTATTGATTCAAAAATCAAAAATCAATCAAATTGCTTATTGATGAAATTTCATGAAAATTGTGTTTCGTCGACTATTAACAATAATAAATAAATAAATTTGATTAGAGATATGACATATGTTGCGACATTTATTTAGTTTTGAACTGAATACTAAAGGTCATTTTAAGGTCGTTTTAGACTAGACAATTTCTTAACTCAAAAGTTGTTCAAGAAATAAATTCATATATCCTCCTCCCATAAAATTTGTTCTTGACAAATAGAACGCGTTATATTATTCCATTCGATCTACCATCCAATTTAATAATTCAAATAATTTGCTGTATGATACGAGACAATTTAGATTGTCTTGCATCTTGACTAACTTTTGAGTTAAGAAATTGTCATGTCTAAAACGACCTTAAGGGACAATTTCTTGATTCAAAAGTTAGTCAAGATGCGAGTCAATGTAAATTATCACGTATAATACAGTAAATTATTTGAAATATTGAATTGGATGGTAGATTAAATGGAAAAATATAACGCGTTCTATTTGTCTTGGACAAATTGCATGGGAGGAAGATATATGAATTCATTTCTTGAACAACTTTTGAGCCAAGAAATTGTCTAAAATGACCCTTAGACAAGACAATTAAGATATGACATATGTTGCGACATTTATTTAGTTTTGAACTGAATACTAAAGGTCGTTTTAAGGTCGTTTTGGACAAGACAATTTCTTAGCTCAAAAGTTGTTCAAGAAATAAATTCATATATCCTCCTCCCATACAATTTATCCTTGACAAATAGAACGCGTTATATTTTTTCATTCGATCTACCATCCAATTCAATATATCAAATAATTTGCTGTATGATACGAGACAATTTAGATTGTCTTGCATCTTGACTAACTTTTGAGTCAAGAAATTGTCTTGTCTAAAATGACCTTAATGCCATGTGATGAAAACTACTGATTATTTGAGTCTACTTACACTCAATTCCATACTTTGCTCCATCTGCTGCACTGTGGCTTGTGTCGTTTTACGACAACATCTCATCAAATCGGCATGCAATAAATTACTCGACTTGCACACTGAATAAGTTAGTTGTAGTTCCGTCTTGTTAATCAACCAAAACGGACAGAACACCAACACAGAGAGTGGCGACTGCTCGTCGATATGATTGGTTCGCACTGTGATATCTAAAGTTAACTCCTTGTTGAGGCGACTTTTGAAAACATACGTTTTTAATTCTTCCTCGTTCACGCCAATGCGTACCGTAGAAATCCATTCCAGGTCTAAATAATTAGCTATCTAATTTTAAAAAAAAATTATATAAAATCAATAATAAACCAACATTTCATCGGATGCAGCTTTGGATAACAATGATCTGGCAATACAGGGAGGCCAATCAAAGTCCGTGCAAGGGAAATAGAGGGAAAACGCGAAAGCTTTCATAACAAGGAAAACTCATTCCTAACAACTTCGCGTTTTCTCTCTATTTATTTTCGCACCCCTATAGAATTTATTCGTTTAACTGTCGAAATACAGACAATTCACGATTTGAGTTCGCACCCCCTGTATACTTACAATCATAACGACATCAGTCTGTTCAGGATTTACATTCGTAACTACGATTTTATCGCCGGGCATCAGTAGTCTACCACTTTTCGCGTCCGGGCACACCATCTTGATGGTTACTGGCAGGCAGTTGGTTAAATGAATTGCGGGTTGCACATATATTTTATGTATAAACACCTTTTTTGCATGTACACTTGTGTTTTTATAAAAGGGCGATGTTTTCTCGCTGGAAATCTAAAAATTGTTACCATATTAGAATACGAATATGTATTTAATAATAATAGTTGATTAATGTTCTAATTAAAGGTTCAGGTTATTATAAATTGTACAAGGTACATATGTATGTTGAAAATAAAGTGCACTTTATTTTCAATACGTTGTATAAAGAGTCACGTTTCTTTTATTGTTTCTAATAGGAAAATATGTAGTAAAAACTTAATTACTTTTTAAATTTTAATTCAGAAAATGGATATTGTTTTATCAAGGTTATTTTACTATTTTTCCTGGGCTCTATGCATCCACAGAGGGGCTCTGTGAAAAATATGTAGCAACTACTACAAGGTCATCGAATATGGACTATAATTATCCAATACACACACTAAGCATGCCTGAAAGAGGACCAGTATATATTAGTCTCAATTTTTTTAACTCATTGCCACATCACATCAAAATAATAAATAATTTTAGGCAATTCAAAAATGCAGTATTCAAAACACTTATAGAATGTGAACTATATTCACTGGAGGAATACTTCAAAGAAGTTAAAAATATGTTGTAATCACCACTTTTTTTTGTTAACAATACCGTAAAATGAGGTTACTTTGCACCATTTTTCAGGTTTTTTGTCTTTAATTGAACAGAAATATTTTTTGAAGCGCGTTAAAAATATGGGACTTGTTGCATTTTGTTCTTTAGTGTTATTAGTTGCTATTTAATATAAAATATATGTAATGTGAGTAATTTATTATGCAATATTTATTATATAAACTTGGTGCAAAGTTACCCCTTTGAGTAGGATACTTTGCACCATCACATCATTTTGATCGAAACTCCGTTGTATATAGGAAAGATGCGAAGTTAAAAACATAAATCAATAGAGCACACAAAATTTATTCATGGAACTGATTTTTTCTTCAAAAAACATAAACGACACATTGCAAATTAATTATTTACAGCCAACCCAACTTTTCCATTTCTGGAATTCGATACAATCCTCTTCTATTTACCATGGTAGAGGGGTTTATGTTGTCAAATACATGCTCCCTATCATAGTATGAAACATCTGGATTTTCAGGCAATTTTCACGACTTGATAGATTTAACCATACAAGAAATTACAACTCCAATGATATTATTTTACCAGAAAACAATTCCCCTTCGTATTTGAAAATCATGTATTCTCCTACAACTCTCTTTGCGGCAATTATGCCAAGAGTATCTGCTAGAGATTTCGTACCTTCCATCATTGCAGATTTTTCTTCCTTTTCCATTTCTTTTACCATTTGCTCTGAAATTGGGATATTCTTCATCTGAAGAGTCCTGCAATACTGGATCATCAGTGTCATCATCCCGCTGGATTCGCTTTGTCTTTTCTGATATATCCTATTGCCTTTCTTCTGTCTTTTATATATTTTGTGAATTAAAAAAAAATTGTTTCACCAGTTTTAACACAGTTGGACGTTGGTGCAAAGTCTCCCCATATTGTGGTGCAAAGTTACCCCACGTGTTAAAAATGTTAACAAGTACTTACCAGATGATTTTAAATATAAACTAATTATCAAAATATATAGCCAAAGATGTGTAACTGGTACTAAAATGGTGACTTATCTGATAGTATTACACACGAATCGGTGGAACTCGCAATTTTTCAACACTAAACAAAACTGCAACAGATTGGTGTCATAAACAAGTCCCGTAAAGTTAGGTTTTGATGTAGAAATCTCCTAATCACTCTCTCACAAGATCTACAGTTGACACTTCCATCTTGTGATTAACATGTTGCGCAGTTAAATTAGAAACTACACATATGGCTCCACGATGAATCTTTTTCGGACGTTGGTGCAAAGTTACCCCACACGGTGCAAAGTATCCTCGTTTTACGGTATTTCAATGTATGATATATATTGTACTATTGTATATGTATTGTATGCATCTGAAATAAAGTTCTATTCTATTCTAAATTTCTATTCTATTCTATTCAACTTAATTATTTTTTAAATTTTAATTCAGAAAATGGATATTGTTTTATCAAGGTTATTTTACTATTTTTCCTGGGCTCTATGCATCCATTGTGGGGCTCTATGGATGCATAGAGTCCAGGAAAAAATGTAAAATAACCTTGATAGAACAATATCCATTTTCTGAATTAAAATTAAAAAAATAATTAAATAGTTGCTACATATTGTATGCTACAAAATTCCACATTCATTCAAAATACGCGAATGTGAATTTATGGTGGATGCGCCGGGTAGGATTATCAGATAATATTACTTTTCACTATGTGTACCCTTGATTTCTCATTATCTGAATTGGATTTTGGTTTTCTGTATCACTTTAAAAAAATATTTATAACTTCTAATAAAAAAATTTAAAAAAATTATTCTTAAAATTTCAATTTGAAAATATGCTGTAACTCAGTGATTCTCAACCACGGTGCGGCGGCACTTTAGTGTGCCGCGAGATTCTTGAAATGTATTGTTTTTGCATTTTACAAATGCATACAAGAAACATTATTTTATACCTTAAACAAATGTTAAATGCCATGAAAAGGAAGAGAAGAGAGGAGTATACAGGTTTTGTATATTTTGTGATGCAATATCATATATTTTATTAATAATGATATATATTTTAGCTATATTAATCAATTAATCACGTATAATTGTGTACAAGTTATCTTTAATTTATTTATATATATATATATATATATATATATATATATATATAATGTGTGTTATTATTGCCAAATGTGAGGCTATAAATAGGTAAATGCAAATTCTCTAAAAATTTCACCGGAGATATATGGATATATATATATATATATATATATATATATATATATATATATATATATATATAAATAAATTAAAGATAACTTGTACACAATTATACGTGATTAATTGATTAATATAGCTAAAATATATATATCATTATTAATAAAATATATGATATTAGCTAAGGGAAAAAAATGGGGTACATTGCATTGAATTAGCGGGGGGCGGGTAGGGGGTTGGTAAAGGTATCATTAGAAAGCGCCATCCTTCTAGACGCTGGGAAAAATAGATCGGGCCGTGTAGTGTACTGGCAATATTTTAGAACATTTGAAACATATTATAATACAGTAATACTGTCATTATTCTAAAATATTGATAGTAATACTGATCGTGTAAGGTGCCTTATAGTGTTGCACCTATTTTCTAAAAATATCTAAATATAGAAATTCCCTAATCTTTACCGTCAGCGTCAGCCGCACAAGAAATACGATTATATCCGGACGAGTATTATTACTATTATAGCTGTTAATACAGAAGAGGTATCAATTCGATTTGTGAGAGAAAAAGACTGACTTCTCTTGTAATTAACAATGTGTTTATTTTATTTCTTCTTTCATAAATCATAAATAATATAATTATTTGCCTGCGCTTCTTTAAACTCCCCCAGGAATTTAATTTCAAAATACGGCACTGTACAAGCGTATAAAAAGACCAACAAAGAAAGAATTATACAACAGTTTACCAATTATGCAAAACATTAATCCCAACAAACATGCAATGTGCGTAAAAACGCCCGTATAAATCAAATAATAATCATTTCATATATCACTCACCGAATGTATTTTGTGGAAAACAACACTGTGATACTACAAACCACTTAAAAACATTCACTTACATACCGTAAATGCGGGCACAATGAAAGACAAACTCTTACTGCATGGTCCCCGCGCTGCCCGGCAACGAGTGACTCAGTTTTTTTACTACACAAAAACGCCAAAGCGAGCGGATAACAAACAAGTTCGATGAGTCATACATAGGTCGAGCGGATTAAATGCAATAACATCTATTTCGGTGATACATAAAAAACGAACTGTAATAAAATACATTTCATGCGGTTTTAATGCATGAAATATTTATTTTGAATAATTAAATATGCACACTAAATATATAATAAGTATGATTTACAAAATTAACTTGAAAATGTTATTTCATGACAGAAAGCTGTGATAGATCTCATTTTGTAAGTCTTTTAATTCCAAAGAAAAATAAGAAAAAAATATTGTACCGTTTTGGCGGTAATGCCGAAGAAAAGTGAAGAAAATTAAAACTAAAATGGTCCAATAAAAAAAAAAAATTTGAGCTCATTTGGATAGACAATTATTAACCAATTGAAAAATCTTTGGAAGATTTTTCTCTAAAACAAAAGATAAACGCGCCACGAAAATTTCATGATAGAAAGTGGATTTTGGTCCTATATTGTAGGTATTTAATTTCCAAAGAGAAAAACCCAAAAATAGTGTTATAAAAATTGTACCGTTTTGGCGGTAGAGTCGAAGAAGTGATGAAAAATAAAATAAAAATTGTCCAATCAAAATATATATATATATATATATATATAAACTATGCCCGTCCACGATTTCAAACGACTTGAACTATGCACTACACTATTATCCGTTGTTTTCTTTGATTAAATTAATTTCATTTATTAATTTAAAACAAATTAAAAAAATATATGTGAAAAATAATGTAATGCATAGTTCAAGTCGTTTGAAATCGTGGACAGACATAGTTTGGTTGGTAGGGGCCGCCCGCCCACCCCACCTTCGCTCGCATAGTTTTTTCATTGGATATAGATGTTTTATATTGTTTAAACTATTCGAAGATGAGTGTTATCCTATGGAAAAACTATGCGAACAAAGGTGGGGTGGGCGGGCGGCCCCTACCAACCAAACTATGTCCGTCCACTATTTCAAACGACTTGAACTATGCACTACACTATTATCCGTTATTTTCTTTGATTAAATTAATGTCATTTATTAATTTAAGACTAATTAAAATAATATATGTGAAAAATAATGTAGTGCATAGTTCAAGTCGTTTGAAATAGTGGACGGGCATAGTTTGGTTGGTAGGGGCCACCCGCCCACCCCACCTTTCTTCCCATAGTTTTTCCATAGGATAACACTCATCTTCGAATAGTTTAAACAATATAAAACATCTATATCCAATGAAAAACTATGCGAGCGAAGGTGGGGTGGGCGGGCGGCCCCTACCAACCAAACTATGCCCGTCCACGATTTCAAACGACTTGAACTATGCACTACACTATTATCCGTTGTTTTCTTTGATTAAATTAATGTCATTTATTAATTTAAATCTAATTAAAAAATATATGTGAAAAATAATGTAATGCATAGTTCAAGTCGTTTGAAATAGTGAACGGGCATAGTTTGGTTGGTAGGGGCCGCCCGCCCACCCCACCTTAGTTCGCATAGTTTTTCCATAGGATAACACTCTTCTTGGAATAGTTTAAACAATTTAAAACATCTATATCCTATGAAAAAACTATGCGAGCGAAGGTGGGGCGGGCGGGCGGCCCTTACCAACCAAACTATGCCCGTCCACTATTTCAAACGACTTGAACTTTGCATTACATTATTTTTCACATATATCTTTTTAATAAGTCTTAAATTAATAAATGACATTAATTTAATCAAAGAAAATAACGGATAATAGTGTAATGCATAGTTCAAGTCGTTTGAAATAGTGGATATATATATATATATATATATATATATATATATATATATATATATATATTATTTTAAATTTAACTTATAAATTTAAACTGTGATGAAAATAAGGTTTAGAATCACAACTTCAACTTATCTTAAGAAACGTATTGTGTAGGATGAATAAAAATTCTCTCAATCATCCTGTATTCTACTGGTCTACAAAATTCACTTACCAACATATACAACGTGCCCATGTGTTTGCCCGAGGATACTGTACACGACACATACCTAGGAGCCGTATCCCAAACCTGCACATAAGCAGCCCCAGTGTGGGGTAAATCATTCAAGGATAGCCATATATCACCAGGATCGCTATAAATCCACGATATAGGCAAATGAACGTATGTACGTGGCTGTACGATCCTTATTTCACGATCATTGGTGTGTTTCTGTTTTGTCTGTACAACAATCGGTATACCAAATTTATTATGAATCTGAAAAATATGAAAAATATCTTCTATTATGACAATATTTACCATTACCCATGCTATATTAAATTTAATTTGTAAATGTATATTATTTTATAATAAATCCCTGGAAATAAATACATCTCTCTTACCACTATTCATCAACATCCCATAAACTTTATAGGTCCCATAAGCTATTGAATGAACAAATTAAAAACGTCATTGTGACAGAAATTGTCAAAACAAATGTCAAACATCTTTAATAGCACTTGCTAGCTAGTTGGAGCTTTGATATCTTTTGTTTAAATATTCAGTGTTTCCAATAGAGAAAATTTAAAGTAACTATATTCCCTAGATAATGTATTTATTGTTGCTATAACATATGGGTTCAATAACTATTGATACATTTATGGAATGTTGGTGAATACAAATATCTATTAACACAAATTACCGAATTTTAAAATTACTTTACCTGCAATATTCCGGATATAGTAACAGCAATAACTCCTTTTTGTATTATCACATTAGTCAAAATGCCTTTATCTTTATCAACACTATCACCCGCATCATGAAAGGGATAAAATCGTATACTATGTGTACTCAAATCCAGATCTATAATGTCATCAGCTAACTAAAATCAGATTAATGCCCATAGTTACCAACAGCCCATAAACTTTATAGGTACCATACACTATTGAATGGATAAATTCAAAACGTTATTGTGACAGAAATTGCAAAAACAAATGCCAAACAACTTGAATAGCGCTTCATTTTAAATTCTCTCTATTGGAAACACTGAATAATTAAACAAAAGGTGTCATCAAAGCTGATTGGAGCTTTCATGACACCTTTTGTTTAATTATTCAGTGTTTCCAATAGAGAGAATCTAAAGTAAAGCGCTATTCAAGTTGTTTGGCATTTGTTTTTGCAAATTTCTGTCGCAATGACGTTTTGAATATATCCATTCAATAGTTTTATGGTACCTATAAAGTTTATGGTTCAGTGTTTCCAATAGAGAGAATCAAAAGTACCAAAATTACCTAAATAATGTATTTTTTGTTACTATAACAACTAATACTTATGGGTTCAATAGCTATTGAAATATTTATGGAACGTTGATGAATACGGGACTAATGCCCGTATTCACCAACATCCCATAAACTTTATAGGTCCCATAAGTTATTGAATGGATAAATTGACAACGTCATTGTGACAGAATATGCCAAAAACAAATGCCAAAACAAATGCCAAAACAAATGCCAAAACAAATGCCAAAACAAATGCCAAAACAAATGCCAAAAGAAATGCCAAAACAAATGTCAAACACCTTGAATAGCGCTTGCAATTGGAACTTTGATGACACCTTTTGTTTAATTTTTTCAGTATTTCCAATAGAGTGAATCTAAAGTAACTACATTCCCTAGATAATTTATTTATTGTTGCTATAACAGCGAATACTTATGGGTTCAACAGCTATTGATATATCGGTGAATACGGGAGTAAAAACAGTAATAGCTATTAGAAATCGAGTTAATTTACCTCAATACGCAGCAATTTACTTCCTTCAGCACCACCCTTCACGTCCAATAAAATTGTTTCATCCGATCCTAACGTAACTACAGTCTGTTTATGCTGAATCTGTACGAAATCTGATTCATCCAACAACACTTTAATAGGAGTCCCAAGTAAATTTATTAGCTGGTGATGCTTTTGTGTTGCTCGTACTATTTCTTGGGCATTGCTTGTGTCGCTCATATAACGTCCGACTTGCGCCAGCACATCCAAACCCGTTTTCGTGACGGTTAGTTCGAGGGAACTAGTAGATGTTATGTCGAAATTTGTAAATGTTTGTGCAGCAGCTACAGGCTTATTATCGGTGATGGTCTCAACTATTTTATCAGTAGACATCTAATGCGGTGATGAGGAAAAAGAATGGCAATCAGAGGAGCAGCTGGTTTGAGGAGGAGGAAAATTATAGCCTTCTTTTTTCTACACTCCTCGTCAAACCAGCTGTCCCTGATTGCCATTCTATTTTTTCATGAGTTGGAGGAAGGGGATTAGTGCAAGTTACATTTAAGTTGTTATATAATCAATAATAATAAGAGAGCATATTTTTGAATTTGTAGGTCATACTAGTAATAGCTACTATTATATTATTTTTTAGTTACCGTTATATTACACTCCCACGGCGTTATTTTGCCCCCCGCTTGAACTGGTTCAATAATAGGCTCCCACAAACGTAACACACTATTGTAGTAATTCAATTGAACGCCCACAGTGGCCGACATGGACAACTAAATGGGATCAAATTAATTCAAATGTTTTCTTAAGATATTACCCTGTTTATACTTCAGAAGTCCAGTCAGCAAAAGATACGTGTGCATGCGATTTCAATTGAAGAAGTGGCAGAGCTTTGTTGTCATCACTAGTAGCTGTAAGTGTTACGGAAATTGTTCGCACACACACCACGCAGACGTCTTTGTAAGATTTATGTGTGCCTACTGTGTGCTCGTAGGATCGGGGGCATGTTTCATCATTTTTCACTGAAAATTGTTGTAAAAATAAACATATTACACACAAATATACACACCAGCGGAAATACTCGTCATCCGATGGAGGATGATGAATCAATTAGCCTTCATCAGAGCGTGTGGGAGAATTATTTTTCTAGTCTGATGAGGTTGAAAATTTTGTTTGAACATTGCCAGACTAATAATTAATAATATAAATCATTACAATTAATTCAAAAGCATAAAAATGCACTGGGAATTCGAACCCACTGCGCGTAACGAAACTTACCATTCTGAACAAACCAAAACTTGCATTCTTTATTCATCTTCGTTGCCCACAAATTGGAATAATCCGCCACATTTTGAACCGGTTCTGAGACTTGTACTGGCACTGTGACTGTTTTGAAAATATTTTTGAATAATTCAATTATGTACATCGACCCGTTCAGATGCATTTGATCAATAAATAACTGCAAGAAAAACAAAAACTCAAATAAAGCAGTTATTTCTCTATAAAATGATATAGTTGAAGAACAAAGTATATATATATATATATATATATATATATATATATATATATATATATATATATATATATATATCCACTATTTCAAACGACTTGAACTATGCACTACACTATTATTCGTTGTTTTCTTTGATTAAATTAATTTCATTTATTAATTTAAAACTAATTAAAAAAATATATGTGAAAAATAATGTAATGCAAAGTTCAAGTCGTTTGAAATAGTGGACGGGCATAGTTTGGTTGGTAAGGGCCGCCCGCCCGCCCCACCTTCGCTCGCATAGTTTTTTCATAGGATAACGATGTTTTAAATTGTTTAAACTATTCCAAGAAGAGTGTTATCCTATGGTAAAACTATGCGAACAAAGGTGGGGTGGGCGGGCGGCCCCTACCAACCAAACTATGCCCGTCCACGATTTCAAACGACTTGAACTATGCGCGTCCACGATTTCAAACGACTTGAACTATGCATTACATTATTTATCACATATATTTTTTTAATTAGATTTAAATTAATAAATGAAATTAATTTAATCAAAGAAAACAACGGATAATAGTGTAGTGCATAGTTCAAGTCGTTTGAAATAGTGGACGCGCATAGTTCAAGTCGTTTGAAATCGTGGACGCGCATAGTTTGGTTGGTAGGGGCCGCCCGCCCACCCCACCTTTGTTCTTATAGTTTTTCCATAGGATAACACTCTTCTTGGAATAGTTTAAACAATATAAAACATCTATATCCAATGAAAAAACTATGCGAGCAAAGGTGGGGTGGGCGGGCGTCCCCTACCAACCAAACTATGCCCGTCCACTATTTCAAATGACTTGAACTATGCACTAGACTATTATCCGTTATTTTCTATGATTAAATTAATGTCATTTATTAATTTAAGACTAATTAAAAAAATATGTGAAAAATAATGTAATGCATAGTTCAAGTCGTTTGAAATCGTGGACGCGCATAGTTTGGTTGGTAGAGGCCGCCCGCCCGCCCGCCCCACCTTCGCTCGCATAGTTTTTTCATAGGATATAGATGTTTTAAATTGTTTAAACTATTCCAAGAAGAGTGTTATCCTATGGAAAAACTATAAGAACAAAGGTGGGGTGGGCGGGCGGCCCCTACCAACCAAACTATGCGCGTCCACGATTTCAAACGACTTGAACTATGCGCGTCCACTATTTCAAACGACTTGAACTATGCACTACACTATTATCCGTTGTTTTCTTTGATTAAATTAATTTCATTTATTAATTTAAATCTAATTAAAAAAATATATGTGATAAATAATGTAATGCATAGTTCAAGTCGTTTGAAATCGTGGACGCGCATAGTTCAAGTCGTTTGAAATCGTGGACGGGCATAGTTTGGTTGGTAGGGGCCGCCCGCCCACCCCACCTTTGTTCGCATAGTTTTTCCATAGGATCACACTCTTCTTGGAATAGTGTAAACTATTTAAAACATCTATATCCAATGAAAAAACTATGCGAGCAAAGGTGGGGTGGGCGGGCGGCCCCTACCAACCAAACTATGCCCGTCCACGATTTCAAACGACTTGAACTATGCGCGTCCACGATTTCAAACGACTTGAACTATGCACTACACTATTATCCGTTATCTTCTTTGATTAAATTAATGTCATTTATTAATTTAAAACTAATTAAAAAAATATATCTGAAAAATAATGTAATGCATAGTTCAAGTCATTTGAAATCGTGGACGGGCATAGTTTGGTTGGCAGGGACCGCCCGCCCACCCCATTTTTGTTCGCATAGTTTTTCCATAGGATAACACTCTTCTTGGAATAGTTTAAACAATATAAAACATCTATATCCAATGAAAAAACTATGCGAGCGAAGGTTGGGTGGGCGGGCGGCCCCTACCAACCAAACTATGCCCGTCCACGATTTCAAATGACTTGAACTATGCACTATACTATTATCCATTATTTTCTATGATTAAATTAATGTCATTTATTAATTTAAGACTTATTAAAAAGATATATGTGAAAAATAATGTAATGGAAAGTTCAAGTCGTTTGAAATAGTGGACGGGCATAGTTTGGTTGTAATAAATGACATTAATTTAATCATAGAAAATACTGGAAAATTTGTGTTATTATGAAATATTTTGTCAAATTTTCCAGTTTTTATGGTTAATTTTAGTTAGTTTTACTCACTTCAGTGTGCAGTCCACTATTTTCCAAAGTTGTACCAGCGATAACAATCGCAAGCTGTTGCAGTACAACGTTTTTCGTGCTATCGCGTAAACGGGGATCAAAAACACATGTATTTATTTGAAAATCATCCAGTTTTCCAGACAAATTAATATGAGAGCCGCAAATGCGAATCATCAATAGCCCATTGAACTAGAAAATTATACGATTAGTTTAATAAATCTCAAAAAAAAAATCAAAAAGCTTCTTACGTTCAAGGTTATTGCTTTCGAATTTATCGGGTAGACGTTCTCCGCCACTAATAAACTAGCTGTATCCATACGAATAGTCACAATTATAGTGTTTTTCTTCGTAACTACTTTGGGTGTAGAAGATGTGATTGTTGCAGCAAGTGTATCAGTGGTCCGTGATACTAGTTTAAAGTTTTTCATTTCAAAAAACTGTGTGATAGCCGCATAAAACTCCATTGATAATATAAATGTGAAACTGATTAGATAAATATCAACTAAAAAAAAGATATGTTGGGCTTTTGGGGTTTGGATTATCAACATATTTATGTTTAAGCTATATTGTTTTGTGACAGCAGAGAAATGCTAAACCAAACTAACGACTAATTGAAATTTAGAGTTACAGATTTGTGGGTCGACGCAACTCGCGATGACCTATGGTCTATGGGTCATAGCGAGTTGCAGTGAGCCTCAAATCTGTAACTCTAAATTTCAATTAGTCGTAGCCCTACTTGAATTTATCATCACACTAGAAAGTTTTCAGTTAGCAAATTTTATTTTAAATATATTTTAATGGTCTCATGCCCATATTCACCAACATCCCATAAACTTTATAGGTCCCATAAGGTATTGAATAGATAAATTGACAACGTCATTGTGACAAAATATGTGAAAACAAACGAACGTCGGTGGATACGCGGGTAACCCCCGTATTCACCGACGTTCCATAAATCTATAAGGCACCTTACACGATCAATATTACTGTCAATATTTTAGAATAATGACAGTATTACTGTACGATAATTTGTTTAAAATGTTCATTATTCTAAAATATTGCCAGTATTACTCATCGTGTAAGGTATATTAATGATATAATGAAGAGAATTCTGATCTTTATCCGGGTAATTGATTACTTTATAAATATAAAAGGAGAATTGAAGCAAATATTGACAGTACTAGGATTGACAGTATTATTGACCGTGTAAGGTGCCTTTATCAGTAGCTATTGAACCCATAAGTATTCGTTGTTATAGCAACAATAAATACATTACCTAGGCAATGCAATTACTTTAGATTAGCTCTATTGGAAACACTGAAAAATTAAAGAAAATGTGTCATCAAAGCTCCAATCACAAGCGCTATTCAAGGTGTTGACATTTATTTTGACCATTTCTGTCATAATAACATTTTCAATTTATACATTCTATAGCTTATGTCATAGACAAGGCTTATGGGACCTATAACGTTTATGGGATGTTGGTGAATCCGGATATTTCTGACATATACATTCAATTACTTAACGAATCCAGATTCATCTGCCATCCGATGAATTCATTAAGTAATTGAATGTATATGTATATGTATATGTGCCGGAAAATCCACTATACTACATCACTACTCTATAATTAGTAAGTAGTGATGTAGTATGTGTAATTACTATAATGTGTAATTGCTATAAAATACTTACTCTGTATAAGAACGGTTCATAATTAATTACTCAATGATCTTACCTACAGTTTGGGCTTGTTTGTGTTGAATAGATACATCAATTAAGTTACTACCAGCACTGTCATTCCTATTCATATCCCCTTCACCATCTTTCGCATCTTTACTAAGGAAACAGTTGGTGCTCTTGTCGCTTTCCTCACGCACGTCTTTTAGCACGATATTTCCCAATAAAAACGATGCCGATAAGACGTTATTTGGGCGGACCTGACCCTGCATAGTGACACCAAGCACAGCAAGCTCACAAAAACTCTTCTTACTTCCCTCAAACTGATTATCCGCACTTGTATATAACTCCAATTGAATTAAATCAACCGAGAAACACCACTTGGCTTTTGTTTGCTCAAAATCTTCCATTTGCATATTTCTTGTGGCATGTACATTCTCTTTATCATTTTTCGTCACTACAATAGCAATTTTTTGACTTGAACTTTTCTTGTTCATGTCTTGTGAAGGTTTACATTCAGCTATTACTGTCGGGGATTCATTTATATTGTTAGTCATAATTTTAGCTATTGATTGGTAGTCGTTCTGGCCGATCGTAATCTGTAAATGTTCAGGAATAATAATAACGCACAAAAAAACTAAGAAATAAAAATATACCTACCAATACATCACTAACTACTACTGCAACATCAATTGCAGGCATAAAAGTGCACCACATCGAGAGATTCCGATTGATTTCCACTGTAATTGAACAGGGTTGTAGAATATCTTTCGTCGCAATCACCTCCATACTCTCGTTCATTTGAAACCGCTCCACTCGAATACGATCCAACTGTAAAGTTATTTCATCCATAACGAGTGTACTGTGCTCGCTGTACATGTGAATGTTGTTGATTTTATTCTCAACCGTGAACGTCCCGCAATCGATGATGATCCCCGTGCGGGTTGTAGAGCATTCCGGTATTGTAATTTTCGGGGCATGTATTTTTATGTCAAGTGCAAGTTTCAAAGGCCTCATGTCGATTTTCGATAGACGGGCTTTGGATTTCTCCGCGACCAGTACTGGTACCCGCAGGGCTCTAATTTTGGCGAGATTTAGAGAATTTGCGAAATTCTATAAATTAAGAAAAATATATATGTACAGTTACCGTAAAACGAGGTTACTTTGCACCGCGTGGGGTAACTTTGCACCAACGTCCGAAAAAGATTCAACGTGGAGCCATATGTGTAGTTTCTAATTTAACTGCGCAACATGTTAATCACAAGATGGAAGTGTCATCTGTAGATCTTGTGAGAGAGTGATTAGGAGATTTCTACATCAAAACCTAACTTTACGGGACTTGTTTATGACACCAATCTGTTGCAGTTTTGTTTAGTGTTGAAAAATTGCGTGTTCCACCGATTCGTGTGTAATACTATCAGATAAGTCACCATTTTAGTACCAGTTACACATCTTTGGCTATATATTTTGATAATTAGTTTATATTTAAAATCATCTGGTAAGTACTTGTTAACATTTTTAACACGTGGGGTAACTTTGCACCACAATATGGGGAGACTTTGCACCAACGTCAAACTGTGTTAAAACTGGTGAAACAATTTTTTTTTAATTCACAAAATATATAAAAGACAGAAGAAAGGCAATAGGATATATCAGAAAAGACAAAGCGAATCTAGCGGGATGATGACACTGATGATCCAGTATTGCAGGACTCTTCAGATGAAGAATATCCCAATTTTCAAACATACGGTAGGAGCAAATGGTAAAAGAAATGGAAAAGGAAGAAAAAGCTGCAATGATGGAAGGTACGAAATCTCTAGCAGATGCTCTTGGCATAATTGCCGCAAAGAGAGTTGTAGGAGAATACATGATTTTCAAATACGAAGGAGAATTGTTTTCTGGTAAAATAATATCATTGGAGTTGTAATTTCTTCTATGATTAAATCTATCAAGTCGTGAAAATTGCCTGAAAATCCAGATGTTTCATACTATGATAGGGAGCATGTATTTGACAACATAAACCCCTCTACCATGGTAAATAGAAGCGGATTGTATCGAATTCCAGAAATGGAAAAGTTGGGTTGACTGTAAATAATTAATTTGCAATGAGTCGTTTATGTTTTTTTGAAGAAAAAATCAGTTCCATGAATAAATTTTGTGTGCTCTATTGATTTATGTTTTTAACTTCGCATCTTTCCTATATACAACGGAGTTTCGATCAAAATGATGTGATGGTGCAAAGTATCCTACTCAAAGGGGTAACTTTGCACCAAATTTATATAATAAATATTGCATAATAAATTACTCACATTACATATATTTTATATTAAAAAGCAACTAATAACACTAAAGAACAAAATGCGACAAGTCCCATATTTTTAACGCGCTTCAAAAAATTTGTCACAGACAAAAAACCTGAAAAATGGTGCAAAGTAACCTCATTTTACGGTATCCATAAAAAAATAGTGACATAAGTAACATAGATAAAACTTACAAATAAAATTGTATTACAATGCTTCATAATAATCACTAGCAAAGCTTAAAAGCAGTAGATTCAAATTGGGCTGTTGCGTTGAAATGGAGAGAAATTATGCGATAGCTTCAAGAAAATGGCAATAAACGTTGCAAAAGGGGTTTGTGGGACAGCAATGAGTGGTGGCCAAAAGAAAAAAAGTAAAGAGTGGAATGATCAAGTAAAAGAACAAGTCGTAATAAAAAAAGGAATACATGGTATACCCCCGTATTCACCAATATTCCATAAATCAATCAATAGCTATTAAACCTATAAGTATTCATTGTTATAGCAACAATAAATAAATTATCTAGGGAATGTAGTTACTTTAGATTCGCTCTATTGGAAACACTGAATAATTAAACAAAAGGTGTCATCAAAGCTCCAATCACAAGCGCTATTCAAGGTGTTGACATTTATTTTGGCCATTTCTGTCATAATGACATTTAGCTTATGGGAACTATAAAGTGTATGGTATGTTGGTGAATACGGCTAACAGAGTAGTAAAGTGAAACAAGATATAAAGACAGCTAAGAGGAAAATATGGAGGAAAAATCAAAGTAGAAGTAACCAGACAGTTTTTTTAAGGTGCTGAAAAACATGAGGAAGGAAACAAAAATGCCAAATAGAACCATCGTTTCTAGTTATCATATTACTCACCACCATGTTCATGATATAGTAATTTAAGAAGCAAATTTCAAGGCACGCCGCTGATCCTTTTACTGATACATCGAATTTTTTTGATTCGTCTTCCGAGTTAGAAATAGCTACTTCCAGTCGGATTGCCTTCTGATCCTTCACATGGTACACAATCTGCAAGATATTTTTTGTTACGCTTATTTCTGACAAAAAGTTATACAAGAAACGAAAATAACCTACTGATATTTGCAAAAGTAACAGTAGTAGTAGTTACAGTAACTGGCAATTGAATATTTGTAATATTTTATCGTTTAATCATATAAAGCACATTGATAAGAAAAAAACAATAATTATTTATTGCAAATAAGATAATAATGCCATATTTAAATATAGGCTACTGTCCTAATTATAGTAACATCTACTATAGTAGTGTTCACAATTTACCTTTGGATATAAATTTCCCTTATTCATGTCCGTCACCGTGAAAACAGCTAGTTCTAAATCAAATTTGGTTACAAGCACTCTGCTTATCAAATTCCCACTCATTCCAGACATTTCAAAACTGGAAATATATTTCAAATCGGTTTGTAAGTTTATGGCGAACTTATTGAAGTGAAACGATGCCACAAGTTTAATGACATCAGCTTTTTGCTTTTCCACATGCATTGCTGGACTTTTTATTGTTGGTCGATCTATAAATGAAACCATTGTAAGATATTGTCACGGTATAAATAAGAATGCTCCAATGGAAGAACGATTTTAGTCGTTTTGAGCCAATGCTGCTAATGCTAATAGGATATTGGGGAACCGGTACACTGCACAAAATTTATCCAGTAAATATACAGTTGTTATATATTATTTTGTAAGTAGTAAATTTTAAAAAACAATTTCTATTTTATTACTTCCCCACCCAAAAATAGTACAAAATACGATTTTTACAAAATTTACATATATTTATATATATATATATATATATATATATATATATATATATATATATATATATATATATATAACCGTGGTTTCTAACTCCTTGGGGTAATGCAGCTTAATTGAACTGCGAAATATTGGCAAATAGTAAAGTGCAGAAGAACAAATAAAAATAGCGTTTTATTGCTACATTACCCCAAGGAGCTAGAAACCACGGTTTCTAATATATATATATATATATATATATATATATATATATATATATATATATATATATATATATATATATATATATATATATATTCTATTCTATTCTAGTTTTTATTATATTATTATTATATTTTTTTTTATTTTTCAAGTAAAAATAGCGTTTTAATTTACTATATATATATATATATATATATATATATATATATATATATATATTCGCTGGCCTTTTCTACCAGTGTGGTGTAAAGGTAGACAAAATTGACTAAAATCGTTTCTCCTCGGGGCCCTTCATATATTAAATGTAAAAACATACGTGATAAAGTATTATTCCCAATTGGAGAATGAAGTGTTTCTGTAATTTCCGGTTTTGCATCTTTACTTGCATTCGCTGCCATAATTCCGCGCACTTTCTTAAATTTCCTATTAATGTGGCCGCCAAAATCGATCAGTGCCAACAGTGCGTCTTGATTGAGAATTAGCGAAATTGTTGCCATATCAATAGTTAGACAGTTTTCAACAGAGTTGTTTTGGTGGAAACTAGGATCTTTTTTGTCAGTCTGAAAAATCAAATAGTTACCAATATTGTATGGTATATTTATAGACAAGTAATAGAAGAAACGAAAGGAGGAGACAGAAATGTAGAATGTTTATAATGTAACATATATATTAAAATGTATAAATTACGGACAATTCAAGCTAGTCGGTACTCTAATCTATGCTCATAAAATATATGTTCGCATCATATATTTGACAATATCTGTAAGGTTTGTCTAGTTATGTATTAAAAGTTTATTAACAACCATGCATTACTGTCAAAGTGATCATAATCGTGTAATTTTTATATAATCAGCTGATCAAACAATAACAAAGACCAGCTGTTTACCCACTAGTTCGACGAAAACCGTTAACATATGAATCGCCAATAGCTTTACACCAATAATATGGTAAATAGACTTTCGATTAAATAAATAAATAAAATATTTACAGTATTTAGGAAAAGTCTCACCTGTACGAATTGCATGTGAAAGAAACCATCGAAATTCGAGCACACACCACGCGTAGTAATAATACCAACACACACCTTGTCCTTTAGATGTTGATTCATCATTATACTCTTGGCAGATACCCTTATCGCAGTGCTATATGTTTTTTTAATAAATATACTCTTAATTTGAGTGATTTTAAATCGCAGCAATTCGATGGGGGGTGATTTAAAGTTCTTCTCGTGCATGCAAATGAAATACAATTCTGCAACAAATTATATCATGAAATTCTACAACAAATTACATTTTCTACATTTTTGTATACACATATTATAATTTATAGATATCATTGATAATAAATAAATAAAAATGATTAATCATTATTAATAAATCAATCAATAAACAGCAGAAAAATCCTCGCTCTTGTTCTTCGTTGTAAATACAACTTTTCCGTTTCTTGCTTTCTTACATTCTTCGTCATACCAGGGTTGTTTATTTCTTGTGGGTCTCGTGAACCAGAAATAAACCCTGGTATGACGAAGAATGTATGGAAGCAGGAAACGGAAATGATGTACTTACAACGAAGAACAAAAGCGAAGCTAGGAAAGTGACAGAAATAGTGTGTAGAACCACAAATTAGCGTTATATATATATATATATATATATATATATATATATATATATATATATATACATAGAAAAAAGATTTTTGAACGTTACCACGGTGAACAGCATCTACACAATTAGAGGATGTATCGTGCGAAGGAAGTAATGTTCGTCCATCTTTTGAGTAAAGTGTAGAACATATAAAAAATAGCGTTTTATTGCTGCACTACCCCCAAGGAGCTAGAAACCACGGTTTCTATTTTCAACTTTCAGAGTCTTTCAAAGTAAGTAGTTAATTATGGACTAATATATAAATCGTAATTTGTACACATACCATACCTTTTATATCGAATGCAATTTGTTTGATGGTAAAAATGTGTTGTTGCTGCTGTTGTTGCTCCCTCGCGTTGTCGCGCAAAAAGTTTTTAACAGCCAACTCTTCGTTATATGTATAGAAGGGTGTAATTGAATCTTTTTGGGGTGTCTTCGACTAAAAACAAAATAAGAAACTGTTAATTTGTACATAAAATTATGATTTCTTGCTTCTATTATCCAGAGGTGAGCAGGAAATCTTCATAGCCACGTTATTTACGAAATTCGCTACAATAATCCCACGAACGAACTACAGAGTGTATTATAACTAGAAGTCAAATATAGTAACCATGTATACTATATTTGACCTCTAGTTATAATACATCCCTAAAGTGCCTAAAGTATGGAATAAATTCGATAGAACCTTTATAATTTTTACAGTCACACACTTCAACGTGAAGTGCACATCAGCCGATTTTTTTAACTTTGGGTAGAAAATTAATTTCACTCATTACACACATTTCATACTACACCGTAGCCCAGTGCACTAAGCTGCAGGGATAGTAAACCCAACATAGTAGGATCGAATCCCAGTGGATTGAAAAATGTGAGTTTGAGTGTGAGTGTGAGTGTTAGTGTGAGTGTTGTTAGTGTGAGTGTGAGTGTGAGTGTGAGTGTGAGTGTGAGTGTGAGTGTGAGTGTGAGTGTGAGTGTGAGTGTGAGTGTGAGTGTGAGTGTGAGTGTGAGTGTGAGTGTGAGTGTTAGTGTTAGTGTGAGTGTGAGTGTGAGTGTGAGTGTGAGTGTGAGTGTGAGTGTGAGTGTGAGTGTGAGTGTGAGTGTGAGTGTGAGTGTGAGTGTGAGTGTGAGTGTGAGTGTGAGTGTGAGTGTGAGTGTGAGTGTGAGTGTGAGTGTGAGTGTGAGTGTGAGTGTGAGTGTGAGTGTGAGTGTGAGTGTGAGTGTGAGTGTGAGTGTGAGTGTGAGTGTGAGTGTGAGTGTGAGTGTGAGTGTGAGTGTGAGTGTGAGTGTGAGTGTGAGTGTGAGTGTGAGTGTGAGTGTGAGTGTGAGTGTGAGTGTGAGTGTGAGTGTGAGTGTGAGTGTGAGTGTGAGTGTGAGTGTGAGTGTGAGTGTGAGTGTGAGTGTGAGTGTGAGTGTGAGTGTGAGTGTGAGTGTGAGTGTGAGTGTGAACTAACACTAAAATAAAATATCTATCTATCTATATTGTACATTCAAGTAATGGTTAATTAAACTCACCGATTTCAAACTATCCCGGCTAATCTTCTTCAAAACAGACTCAATAATATCCAACAACAGTAACACCCGTCCATCTGTAACATACATTCCAGCACTTTCAATACCTCCACCGACCTTCAGCCATGGTAAACTGGGATCATCCGTCACCAAACACACGTCCACATCGAATCTTAAATGCAGCGGCCTCAACAAGTACATAGAGCTGAACCCGTCCTCTGCCGACACAGTCTTCTGCCATTTCTCCTCTTTATGCACCACCATGACCACAACATCACGCAACCAAACCACATATTCATTGTAGATTTGAGCCACCATCGCGGTTTTTATCTCGTTAGGCTGTAGGCCTTGTTCATGCAACTCTCGCACCGTCACCAGTTGCGGCCCCAGATGTTTGGATTTTATGGTAAGCCTCCCAAAACTTGCCACTATTAAATTCGCCGATTGCGTGAATTTACCGTCTTCAGGGATTATTATGCACGGACCGGATATGCGGATGTTTATTGTGAGTCGGATGTGGTTTTCGAGGATATACTGCAAGCCTAATGCAGTCCAGTGTCTTGCTGCTCGATGAAAAACTCTAAAATAATAAAAATAATAAATATATAAAACGAATGTTTCTTTGTATTTTTTTGTAGTGTTATAAAAAAAATACAAAGAAAAATTAGTTAACTCTAAAAAATATAATTAATGTATAAAACGAATTTTTCTTTGTATTTTTTTATCACTAGTTCAAGTGTTATAAAATACAAAGAAAAATTAGTTAATGAAAAACTTTACAAAATATAATTAATAAATAAAACGAATTTTTCTTTGTATTTTTTTATCATTAGTTCAAGTGTTATAAAAAACATACAAAGAAAAATTAGTTAATGAAAAACTCTAAAAAATATAATTAATGTATAAAACGAATTTTTCTTTGTATTTTTTTATCACTAGTTCAAGTGTTATAAAATACAAAGAAAAATTAGTTAATGAAAAACTTTACAAAATATAATTAATAAATAAAAGGAATTTTTCTTTGTTTTTTTTATCACTAGTTCAAGTGTTATAAAATACAAGGAAAAATTAGTTAATGAAAAACATTACAAAATATAATTAATAAATAAAAGGAATTTTTCTTTGTATTTTTTTTTATCACTAGTTCAAGTGTTAAAAAATACAAAGAAAAATTCGTTTTATTTATTTATTATAATGAATTATCACAAATTTAATTCAATATTTAAAAAATATTATGGTAAAATGGTAAAAACCGATAGGACAGCGGCGTCCCATGCAGTACCGGATTGACGGGTGGCAAAAGGGGGAAAATTCCCCCCTGGGGGCAGCAAATTGGGATTGAACAATTGATTTTTTTATTACTTCATGTGAAAACAGCTACAAGGGCGGCATAAAGCTGATTAGCCGCCTCCCTGAGAAATTTCCTAAATCCGACACTGGTCCCATGTGCCTTTGTCCTCGGACAGAAACGGCCATGGTTGTATACTGTGTGGGTCCTATGTAGTGACAGTGGTGGGAGCGACATGTGCAGGTACCAGGCCAATGCATGTGCGGGAATGAAATAGGAATGGGTAGGGGATTGCAGAACGGGGAATTAATGGTTAAAAGAAGATGGGAATGGCGCGGATATCTGCAAAAGGCTGGCGTGGGATAGGAAGTTGGCTCGAAGAAGGGGCAGTGTGGAGAGGGAATACTGGAAGTAAGAGGGCGTATATTTTTAGTTAAGGCGCTTTCGTTTAGCATGGTTTGGCATTGTTAGTCGCCCCGTGGCGTGCAGTATCGCGGTCGTGCGTCGCCGGTTGTAAGGGCCGAGGTAGAATTATGCTATAACTTACTCAACGATTGAAGATGTAATGGGGCGGCTGAAGTACTTCAATATATCATTAAAACTCATCGTATCAAATGTAACTGTAAGCGGTGTTATGGCCATATCAATCTTCTGTGCGTCGCCGGAACTCGTATCACACAAGAACGATAAAAAATTCTCCTCCGACTGAACCAGTTTAGTTTGTTCACATCCAAATACTTCTAGGCTGTGAATCTTGCAGTCTAATCTAAAATAAAGTTACACAACTAGTCTCAACCCATAAGAATATCCTGCAACATTAGCATTCGCGAAGCCTGGGGTATACCAACCCATACCTATCGTTGTTTATTTGATTGCCATAGGTAACAGAGCTGTCTGATTTTTTTACAAGGCCAGTCTGAACTTACACAATATACCCCTTGAATGGAACAAGTTTTAGTTTTAGCGCGGGATTATTTTAGTTTGGTACTATTTTGTACGACTCTATAGATAAGATAAGGATAATCTGTAGCGCCGCGTATGAACTAGAATCTTATATATTGTCCTTTGTTTATGTTTCAATTAGTTTGCATTTTAGTATACAATTATTGAATGCGTGCGTAATTTCGTCTATGTATGTATTTTAAACGTGAATTCTATTTGGTCATATATATTTGACGGTAGTTGACAGACTTTCCCCCGGATTCACCAACATTCCATAAAGGTACCGTAAAACGAGGTTACTTTGCATCGCGTGGGGTAACTTTGCACCAACGTCCGAAAAAGATTCATCGTGGAGCCATATGTGTAGTTTCTAATTTAACTGCGCAACATGTTAATCACAAGATGGAAGTGTCATCTGTAGATCTTGTGAGAGAGTGATTAGGACATTTCTACATCAAAACCTAACTTTACGGGACTTGTTTATGACACCAATCTGTTGCAGTTTTGTTTAGTGTTGAAAAATTGCGTGTTCCACCGATTCGTGTGTAATACTATCAGATAAGTCACCATTTTAGTACCAGTTACACATCTTTGGCTATATATTTTGATAATTAGTTTATATTTAAAATCATCTGGTAAGTACTTGTTAACATTTTTAACACGTGGGGTAACTTTGCACCACAATATGGGGAGACTTTGCACCAACGTCAAACTGTGTTAAAACTGGTGAAACATTTTTTTTTAATTCACAAAATATATAAAAGACAGAAGAAAGGCAATAGGATATATCAGAAAAGACAAAGCGAATCCAGCGGGATGATGACACTGATGATCCAGTATTGCAGGACTCTTCAGATGAAGAATATCCCAATTTTCAAACATACTCGGAGCAAATGGTAAAAGAAATGGAAAAGGAAGAAAAATCTGCAATGATGGAAGGTACCCAATCTCTAGCAGATGCTCTTGGCATAATTGCCGCAAAGAGAGTTGTAGGAGAATACATGATTTTCAAATACGAAGGGGAATTGTTTTCTGGTAAAATAATATCATTGGAGTTGTAATTTCTTCTATGGTTAAATCTATCAAGTCGTGAAAATTGCCTGAAAATCCAGATGTTTCATACTATGATAGGGAGCATGTATTTGACAACATAAACCCCTCTACTATGGTAAATAGAAGAGGATTGTATCGAATTCCAGAAATGGAAAAGTTGGGTTGGCTGTAAATAATTAATTTGCAATGTGTCGTTTATGTTTTTTGAAGAAAAAATCAGTTCCATGAATAAATTTTGTGTGCTCTATTGATTTATGTTTTTAACTTCGCATCTTTCCTATATACAACGGAGTTTCGATCAAAATGATGTGATGGTGCAAAGTATCCTACTCAAAGGGGTAACTTTGCACCAAATTTATATAATAAATATTGCATAATAAATTACTCACATTACATATATTTTATATTAAATAGCAACTAATAACACTAAAGAACAAAATGTAACAAGTCCCATATTTTTAACGCGCTTCAAAAAATATTTCTGTTCAATTAAAGACAAAAAACCTGAAAAATGGTGCAAAGTAACCTCATTTTACGGTACCTTACAGGATCAATATTACTGTCAATTTTTTAGAATAATGACATAAATGCCTTAAATATTATGTATATTCTCGAACTGAATATATAATATCAAATGCATACTTACATCCATGTATTAAAAGCCTTCTCAAAAATATTATTTAAATCCACCATTACCGTTCGCAAAACAGTGTGTTTTATCGTTTTTAACTTCAATTCGAAATGCCGCAGCTGCACAACAACCACCATTTCAATATACGTTTTTGGGTACAGCGCTGGCTCATTTTCTATAGTTGTTAAAAGCGTGTGTAGATTTTGTTTTTCTACGGAAGTCAATTGAGTCTCAACAACGGCAACTGAAATTAACAAGAATGCAACTGTTTAATAGTTCCCAAGTATAATTTATTGTAGCCTATAGACTTACTGTGGGATGTAATTTTGAATTTATCTAGAAATGTGGTTTGAGCTGCAGTGAGTTTTAGACGATCTACAGCCAATTGGGCTTGGTTCCGCATTAGAACGATGCTGAATAGACTGAGTTTTCCTTCGAGATCATCGTACAGTGACTTGTCTTCTTTTGATAACTGAAATTATATTATAAACTAGTTGCAAAGTGTAACTGAAGTGTGGTAAAAAATAAAGTGAAAAATCGTTTTATTTATCCTTTAAAATGAATGAGAATCACAAAGTAGACGCCTTGACAATTCAATATTTGAAATTATACGGTAGAAATAGAAGAAGAATAAAACTGCACAACAAATAACTTAGACACGGACACAGAAAATAAAAATCACGAACCCTTAATACGCACAGTTCGAGGAGGAATCACTACCATAAACTACGCGGCGAGGACGGAGGGAAGAATATAATTATCTTTTTTTTTGTAAATATACAAGTAATTTTAATTTTAAATGGTTATAATTAGGATTATGTATATCTTGCATTATGCATCTTAATGTATAGATAAATAATAATGTATGAATACATTATTATATAAATTTATTAATACATTATTGATGTATTAATAAATTATTTCATAAAAGCTATTGCTTGTATATGCTGTATCACACATCAACACACTAAATACGTTTTATAAGCAAACAAATCTTCAAATAAATTTGTACCCAAAGGGTTAATCTGATTTTTACTTTTAATTCTCTAAGGGCCGGTTCTACAATTGCATTTAACTGGAGAATAAGACTATTCATGGAATAAGTTTGAGATATTAACGTCAATATGTTAAACTTATTCCAGGAATAGCCTTATTCTTCAGTTAAATTGCAATTGTAGAACCGGGCCTTAATTACTCTCGCCAAGATCTGACTATCAGTTCAGAAATTGAATGGTTTTAGCGTCTACTATATGATAATTAATGTTCATTGAAGGATATCAATCAAACTACTATGATATTAATATACTAATTTAACTTTACTTACAGTTTTAGTGCATAATTTTCTTATATAAACATCCTTGTACTTTCTGCACAAATCACCATGGTGCTTGATTTGTAGCCAAGACATTTCGTAGCTGCGTCTTCGCACCTGCGTTTCAACCACGCTATAATAAGCGAACCACCACCACTCTTTGTAGTGTTTCCGGTAAGTGCTCACGCCGGATGGCCTGAATTGCCTGTACATATCGCCAGCCTTGTTTAGCGCGTACGTTTCAGCAAAGTCCAATACATGTAAAAGCACGTTTCGTTTTAGATCTACAAAAAAAAAACAGTTTTCAATTGCTGCCACTAGCTCCGATTAACAAGTAATTCACTCTAAAACTAATAAAATAAGATCCTTATATAAAAACCGGAACAAATAAATATAAAGATAGAACAACACAAAATAGAGCAAGTAGAACAATTCAAATATCTAGGAGTAACACTGACAGAAGACGAGAAAATGGAAGGTGAACTTAGTAACAGAATAAACAACACAGTTAAAACATATCACGCATTGAGGAATATACTGATTAACAAAAAAGAGATCAGCAGAAGGACAAAAATAAATATATACAAAAGCATATATAGACCTATACTTACATATGGGAGCGAGACGTGGAAACCAACAAAGAGGAACAAAAGTAGAATACAGGCAATGGAAATTAAATATCTCAAAGGAGTAAAACAAGTTTCGAGAAGAGACAGGATAAGAAATGATGACATCAGAGAAGAATTGGGAATTGAAGCTATAGAAAAGTATATAGAAAAGAAACAACTAAACTGGTGGGGACATTTAATTTGGATGGACGAAAATAATCAAACAAAACAGGTATGGGAAGCAAGAACTGAAAATAAAAGAGAAGAGGTAGACCAAGACAAGAGTGAGACAGCAGAATATAGGAAATAATAATCAAGAAAGGAAAGACAGTTATACAAGCAAGAGAACTGGCGAAGAACAGAAAAGAGTGAAAAGAATTTACAAATGTATAAACCAATAACTATAATTGTAGTAGTATAATGTTAAGTAATGTAAATGTAATAGCCTACACCGAAAGGTAAAATGCACATAGATAATGTAATATATATATATATATATATATATATATATATATATATATATATATATATATATATATATATATATATTATCAAAGTATCCGGATTTTCGAAATGACCCAGTTATCTCGCCATCCTTATTCGACGGTAATTCCAACCATCGATTCTCACTTTTGTAATTTGTTTTCATTTGAAAATTCCCTGTCTATCGACGAGATTTTCATTTAGTCTATCTATAAACTAGATGAACATCTCGTCGATAGTCAGGGAATTTTCAAATGAAAACTAAATACAAAAGTGAGAATCGATGGTTGGAATTACCGTCGAATAAGAATGTCGCCCCTTTTACTGGGTCATTTCGAAAATCCGGATACTTTTATAATCCTGATGGCCACTCGAATTATCAAAGTGTCCGGATTTTCGATCAATTAATGCGGATTGTCGACGTTCTACTATATAAATTGGAATTATTATTGTACCTATTGATATTTGTTCCATTGCAACCTTAGCCTGCAGACAAGGTTTACTGAATGGTGGATCATCTTCAGCGGGATTTATGCATAAAACTAAATCAATTTTAGTTTTAATCGGATGTAAGACTGCAAGAGAAGAGTGTACATAATTAATACGTAATATACGGGGGTTTGGGCTTTTTGTAAATAATATAAGTTATACAGAGCGTATGAGGCTACCAGGAAACCAGGGAATATCCCGATATGCCCGTATCCGTTTTATCAGGCGCCGGTTTGAAGTACCGTGGTTATGATTCCCCTCTTAGGCTTGAATTGCAAAAAAAATCTATCTTTATAGGGCTATCAGCTGTGAGGCTTTTCCGCCGGCCAAGGGTGAAGCTCAGAGGAGTTTAATCACCCGGTATTTACCTTAACTAAATTAACATTAAAACTATTTAACTAACTAAACCTCTGAAAAACTGTGAAAGGTGATTCGCGAAAATTCGTTCCCCACTGGGGATCATACTTAGGCTCCCCAATGCTCTGTATGAGACGGACGACGCCTCTAACCACTCGACCACTGATCTGGGTCTTGAATTGCATTTTACTAGATTTATCAAGAAACTAGAGTTCAAACCCTTTTGTGGGCGAAATCTCGTTTTATGTGAAGTTAAGGTAAATACCGGGTGATTAAACCAGCGGAGAAGCCTGATAGCTATTACAATATAATGTTTTTTCATTATATCATATTATTGTTACGCATAAAGAAATTAATATTTCCATCCTAGTTAAGTAATAATAAATGTTCTTACTGTAATTGCTACTAGATATCTTAGTGTTATCCCCATTGGCTTTTTCACGGTGGTAAACTCCAAAATCCGACAACTCAACCACCTAAAATAATATTAATATACTTTCTATTGTTATATATGCCCAAGGATTCTAAAATAGGAAAGGATATCACTTAAGGTGACATAAAATAAGTTCAATTTCAGATGATTATTTACCATAGTAATGTTTACTATGGCAAAATAAGTATAAAGAACTATAAGACTTGTTTTGTGAGCATAAATAGTCCAAAATAATCCTTATTTTCACTAATTCGTACTATCCTTTCTAATTTAGCATCCTTGACGTATGCCTACACGTATACAAGCACCTTGAAATTATTTTTGTCCAGTTCATTCGGGGTAGTTATTGCCAAATGTGAGAAGCGAAAGCCTAGCGAGTAACCTCCGTCCTCGCGATGGGGCTCCAAATAAACTACATTGATCTTCGACACCTCAACTTTGCAGCATTGTAGCAGGTGCAGGAATTGTTTTTGCATCAAACAGTGCAGGTAGCCCGTAGAGTTGTCATATGGGTCTGATTAGAGAATCAAAATTAAATGTTGTCTTGGTGGGAGAAGTTTTCGTTATACTAGTGATGGGATGGTCAAGTACCCGAAATCGCGTCGCAATGGTTATACTATGGGCCATAGACAATGTTAGATATATATGCTATGGGCGGCAGTAATATTTACAAGATATCATTGCGAGAGGTCCAACCCTATATAAATACGATATTTGAGCCTATATACGATTTATTAGCTATAAGTTTATTCTTTTATAAAGTTATATAAAATTTCAAGCCTGACAAATAGTCATTTGGTTGTTTTACTATCTCTCTCCAGTAGTAGTTACTGTATTTATTAAAATTCTGTAATTGGCTATCGACCATCTGGCCCTTCTGCTATGTATTAGTGTATGCGTAAGTGTTAGAACTTGCACTGAAATTAAGTTAACATTTCCTAGGGTACAATGAGGCTGTGGGACACTGTAGGATAGGGATGGCCAACATTTGTGTACATAAGATCTACTTTTTATCTTAAAAATATGTCGCGACCGACTTGTCACTAGTGCTGCATTTTATCAAGTAGTCTAATCGGTCTCTAAGTTAAAGGTCGTTTTAGACAAGACAATTTCTTAGCTCAAAAGTTGTTCCTCCTATACAATTTGTCCTTGACAAATAGAACGCGATATATTTTTCCATTCAATCTACCATCCAATTCAATATTTCAAATAATTTGCTGTATGATACGAGATAATTTAGATTGTGTCGCATCTTGACTAACTTTTGAGTCAAGAAATTGTCTTGTCTAAAACGACCTTAAGAGTCATCGACTTTTTTAATTTTTTTTATTAAGAGCGATCGACTTATTGGCCACCCCTGCTGTAGGAATTTGTAAAGGACAAAACTTAAAATCTTAATGCCCGTATTCAACAAAATCCTATAAGCTATTGTATGGATAAATTGACGTCATTGTGACAGAATATGCCAAAAAAAATGTCAAACACTTTGAATAGTGTTTGCGATTGGAGCTTTGATGACACCTTTTGTTTAATTATTCAGTGTTTCCAATAGAGAGAATCTAAAGTAACTACATTTCCTAGATAATGTATTTATTGTTGCTATAACAACGAATACTTATGGGTTCAATAACTATTGATAGATTTATGGCACGTCGGTGAATATGGGAGTAAAGGTCGTTTTAGACAAGACAATTTCTTAGGTCAAAAGTTGTTCAAGAAATGAATTCATATATCCTCCTCCCATACAATTTGTTCTTTACAAATAAAACGCGTTATATTTTTATGGAACGTTGGTGAATGCGAGGGTAAGGGACGTATTAAAATATATAAAGGGCCGCATGTGCGTTGCTCATCCCTGATCTAGATTCACATTTTAGAAAATCGTCCATGGTATAAGTTTTACATGCAATAACACACGGCAGAAAAAAAACCCGAAGCTCAATACAAGTTACTCGATAGAAATTTAGTAAGTAGAAGTAGCAAACTCTAATATAGTAGTAATAATATATATATATATATATATATATATATATATATATATATATATATATATATATATATATATTTTTTACCTTTCGGTGAAGGCTAATAGTACTAATATAACAACTATAATCATTCATAATTATCTTATATTAATATGTTTATATATCAATTATGATAAACATATACATACTCAGTAACTTGATTCTTTCTTCCACTATCCTTAATGCATCCTGTTTTTTCTTCTGTAGTTTGAACTCGTTACCGATGGCATTGTAGGGTTCCCAGTGGTTCGAGCGCAGTTTCACATTTAAATCAGAAATGCGCACATTGAGGATCAACGAGGTAGACCAGGGTAGCTTAATATGCAGCAAACCTTGATTGTTAAAATTTAACAAAAATAATTAAAAGGAAAACAACATTGAACGCCCATGGTTTTGATTGATAAATATATTTAGAGGTAGTTTTATTTCACCAAAGCTTTTATCTCTCATGTGATTCGAAAGGCCAAAATGAATACGCCACCCGAAAAGTGATGCATGGCATAGATATTTGAGACAACTTCAAATACCAAAGAAAAGTGCGCAGCCATAAACAATTCATGAGCCCCCAATGTCTGAGGAAGAGTGCACCATCCTACATTACCCCAGGAAAGAATGCCAGCAAGGCCTCTTGGGCATCTATGAAGATTTCCCACATTATGTCCAAAAAACCCCACTACGCTACAGAAATCGTATTGAAAATTGCTTTAACTATTGACGAAAAAACTACCTCAGTATTATAGAATGAAATTATATCAGTCTCAACTATATCAGTCAGAACTATGGAAACAATGCCATCAATGTTCCAAAACAATATAGTAGAAAAGGAGTTTCAACACTATCCACCCACTGCAGAAATTTTGTGAGGCGGTAGATAGAGACGACTGCTGGAAAGGCGCGCCCTTCCCTTCTAGCAAGGTTGATTTACAAAGGTGGTTCAAATATTTCAATATGTCCCACAATGTTTATGGAGCTTTGCTTTACGCGTTGCTCCATAAACATTGTGAGACATAAAGTTTGGATTATTTTAAAGGAAATGATTTCACCCAACCATATATTCGCCAATAAATGGAAATATATTTACCTAAACGGCCCTCCGTGACATGCAGCGGCAAGTCGAGGTTGTCGTACAATGAGTTCGGTTTAACAGTAGCGCCCACCAGTTTTAATTCATCTGAAAAAGCAATCAAAAGACATTTGTAAATGTAATGAATTTCTATTTGGGGTACGATTCATGAAAGCACTCGTTTCGAAAGTATTTGTCTAACTGTAAAAGTCGCATTGCATAATACGGACAATTTATGATTCGAGTTTTCATTCTAACTGATTTGTTAGGGTTTTTAATGCTTCTTCATCCTTTAGCTCTACAGCCCTTTGTGGGTTTTGGCTTCTTCTACGATTTTATTGCAATCGTCTCCATTTTTATGGCTGGTAAACCAAAGTTCTATAATTTAACGAAGTCACATCCAGAATTCGTCCATATTTTGACTTTTATAATTAAACGAATTCGTTCAAAACCATAGACAAGATAGATGAGAAAGTGACACTGGGTACAAGAAAAATAAAATCTGAATATACTAGCGCTATCTATAGTCTGCGGACACAACCAAATGTTCAACTTGCACCGCCCTGTTCAAAACGAGTGCTTTCAAGAATCGAACCATTAGGTATTCACTCTAAAGAACTTTAAAAGACTTGGATTCGCCCATTAAAGCTTAATTGTGTATACTTATTACAATAGTAGGTAGTAGTTGTTACAATTCTGTAACTGGCTATCGACCTTCTGGTCCTTCTGCCGTGTATTAGTGTATATGTTTATGAGTGTTAAGACTTGTTACTTCAGAAACTCGTGCACACGTTTTATAAAGTGCTGTTAATTGTATTCCAACGACAAATTCGGTATCATTTGTCGTTGGAATACAATTAACGGCACTTTAGAAAACTTGTGGACGAGTTTCTGAACTACCCGTGTCGGGATTCGAACCTGGTCCTCTCATTAGTAAATATGAGGTACTAACCACTACATTACATCATCATGTTACTGATTACATTAAAAACAACGATTTGCTTTGATAATTTGATACTTAAAGATCCCCAAGCACGTATATAAGTGTGAATCCACGTCTTAGCAATCCACAAGAGGTGGATTCACACTTATATATGTTTTACAAAATTGGCTTTGTGCTGATATCTCAAACACTCTGTTGGAATAGTATTCCATAGAGGGAACTACCCGGTGATCCTGATGGCATGAACATGTTGACAGTTATTACCATATGGGTGTGCATTGCTAATTAATATGGTGCCGCCACATGGCGTTTAACTTTCCTCCTAGTGAGTTAGTTGTATAATTATCCCCAAGCACCTTTGCAGAAACATATAGAACTTACTTGATGAAATCCAAGGAATACCAAATGTAAATTTAACGTTATCCATGTCCAAATATTGCCTAAGCACTTTGTCGATGATATACGTGACAATTTTGTTGAAAATGTTAATGTTATCGAGCAAGTCCCTCATCGCCGCAATACGAGATACCTGAGTCTCAAAATAGCTAGCAAGATTTAAACTGTATGGCCTTCGTAAACAGTAATGAAGAACAACTCAAGTTATATGACAAACATGTGTCAAAACTGACAGAACATTGATGTAGATAATATAAACATTCAATGCTATAGGTGGATCATGATGGCCACGCGAATGTAGTAAAAGGCACCTTACACGATCAATATTACTGTCAATATTTTAGAATAATAACAGTATTACTGTACGATATTATGTTGAAATGTTCATTATTCTAAAATATTGCCAGTATTACTTATCATGTAAGGTATAGTAATGATGGAATGAAGAGAATTATCCAGATACTTGATAAATATTGAAGGAGGATTCAAGCAAATACTGACAGTACTAGAATTGACAGTAATATTGACGGTGGTACCTTTAAAAGATAGATGTTTGATTTTATTATTTCTAAAGCCTTGGTTTCCTAGTAAAGCCCTGGTTTCCATATGTATCCAAAGGCGCTTTCGTTTAGCATGGTATATTATTGCTAGTCGCCCCCGTGGCGTGCAGTATCGCTTAGGTCTTGCCGCCGGTTATAAAGCCCTGGTTTTCTAGGAAATCGGCCGCTTTTGACGTCATTTTTACGTCACAAAAATAATTCTACGTGTATATAAACGAATATAGTTTCCTATAAAGTGTAATACCTCAACGTATTGCAAAAACCCAATGAATTACGATGAAAAATTGTGAGTTCTTCTATTACATATACTTAAAACGACTTTTGTGATTTGTGAATGACGTCAAAAGCGGCCGCTTTAAAGCGACCGTTCTTATAGGAAACCAGGGCTTAAGCGGTGTTGACAAAAGCGGCCGTCATTTTGACATCACACATTTCTTTTACGTATATTTAAATAAATCTGGTAATCCAGAGAGCGGTATACTTCAAAGTATTGGGAAAATGTCATGAATTACACTGGAATCTGGTGAGTTATTCAATTACATGTACTTAAAACGTATCTTGTAATGTATAAATGACGTCAAAAACGGCCGTTTTTATCGACACCGCTTGCTAGAAAACCAGGACTTAACCGAAACTGCTGGGTTTTGTACAAAATTAGGTAATGTCCTGGTTTCCTAGCAAGCGGTGTCGATAAAAACGGCCGTTTTTGACGTCATTTACACATTACAAGATACGTTTTAAGTACATGTAATTTGAATAACTCACCAGATTCTAGTGTAATTCACGACATTTTCTCAATACTTTGAAGTATACCGCTCTCTGGATTACCAGATGTAATTAAATATACATAAAAGAACTGAGTGACGTGAAATACGACCGCTTTTGTCGACACCGCTTCCTAGGAAACCAAGGCTTTACTAGCAAACCAGGTCTTATTTTATAGTCTTTTTAAACGTCTAAATTAGCGTTAAAATTTTACCAACTTACAATTTTAACACAGCTTTGTGCAGTGCATTCTTCCACTCTACTCTCTCTGTCTATTCGTTGTCCGATTAGTTCGCACTAAAGCATGGTCAGGCATGACGTATTGGGAGTGCAGCATATGTATATGCAGAGGTGGAGAGGATTTAGGATTTCATGTTTACCTTAAAGGAAAAACAATAAATAAATAAAATACTTAAAACTGTTATAAACATAAAAGAAATTAATTTAAAAAAATTAAACTGGTAATAGGTTCATATCAACATATAAATAATAACAAAATAAAAATCTCTTTACTTCAGAAAGAGAGGCCTAGAATGTGTAATATTGTGACTAAATAAAAAAAGGATTCCTAGTGATTGCTTCATCCTCATCACTAAGATCCGGATGATTTCAGTTGTATCGGCCCAAGGACTGTAACCCCTTTCGTTTAACGTCCAGCTGTTCTGGGCTGCTCGTAGTTGGCTTAGAACAATCCGGAATAGCTCCCAAATGATAAACGAACGCGGCTTTCATACAATGTATATACGATGATACTTGTATACAGTCCTTGGTATCGGCTTCATTACATAAACATGTAGGTGTTCAAAACCTGTATGTTTTCATTACATAAACATGTAGGTTTTGAACCTACAAGAGGGCGTAATGCAAAACCCGCATCAACTGAGTGTCTAAACATTGTAGAATATTATCATTATAAAAAATCTGTAAGCAATTAAAATTTATTCGTCACCAACATTAGTTACGTGTAGACGCGTAGACTCTCCTCACTCGATAATAATAGAATTAGTTGTAGCAATAAACTCTGTGACTAAGCGTGTAAACTAGTAGTGTGATGTGGATTGTTGGAAGTCCAGCTGCTGCGTGATATATTCAATGATGCTCAGCTGGAGCGATTCGTTTGTGACCAGAATGATTTTGCCGGTGTCGTTCGACTGCAGCAGCCCCTTCTTCTTTGCCGCCACCGAGATCTGTACGCCCCTGCGCGTGATCGTCGGCGGCTTGTCGAACTCCTGCCACGTGTGCGCCCAGGCAACCTTAATTTAATATGCAATTTTGAGTAAATAATCAAACTTTCATTATGAAATAATAAAAATTTAAAAAAATACAAATCCATAGCTAATACTGGGCGAGTTGAACATTTCAACGAAAAAAATTTCAGTAATGAAAATTGAATCATTCTACTGACAATTGCATTAGCCATAATGAAACCAGTTGAGACAACTTACCTGCCATCCTCCGAATAAATCGTTATGTGTTATGTAGGCCAATCGTTTATTAGAGAGCAGCAGAATTTCCTTCTTGGCGATAATCACAAAGTGGCTCAAATAAATGTCTGTCGTCGAGTATTTTCCCTTCTCCAACTCACATAGCAGACGGTTACCGTACGCCTTTTCCGTGTTGTACGCTTTCACGTACGTGTCTTCCTCCACAAAACGCGGCAGGCGTAATCGGTGGACATCCTCATGGCCAAAATCAGCAACCCTATACATAAAATCATCATCATCATATTATGCTCGACTCGAATTTCATAAGCAAAAGTCGAAAATCTTAAGACAACGCAGACACGGATTGTAGATCAATCGCCTGGCAAGCGTGATGTTTTAGACGCCTTTCAAGCTATGATGTAATTTAAGATGCTGTCGTTTAACCGCCCCTTAGCGTGGTGTATCGCTCCAAGTTTTGCAGTCGTGCACCGGTTGTAAGGGACGAGATATGATTGTGCGCATCGGAAGCGACAAATAGATTAAGAGACAATATGCCCGGAGTAACAAATAGTGATCAACGAAAACAGCTAAAGTATTACCTTTTGACTGTATCGAAGGATGAACTGGCGAAATCCATTACGCCGGCTGTCGGTCGCGTCACTAACCCCACAGCGCCTTTACCCAGTCCCTTAAAGAAACCACCCACACCTTGCTCCTTGGCACCGCTGATGGGTTTGGTAAATACACCTGTTACTCCATCAAATACACCCTGCAAATAAAACAGTTATTTGTAAATATTTTGACTACCTTTTCGTTTAAACAATACCGCATACAGACTTGAAACTTATCTCACGTTTTTTATTAATTGGAGTACCCCCTGCCCCTAGGTTGTGTGCACTGCGACCACTCAAAGATCTATTGTGCCTCATATCAGTGTCGGATCTAGGAAATTTCTCAGGTGTGTGGGGCGGGTGTGTCAAGTCAGCATCATGCCGCCCCTTCCTAGGAAACCAGGGCTTAAACGAAGCGGTGTTTAAGCCCTGGTTTCCTAGGAAGCAGTCGCCTGATAGCGGTCGCTTTTGACGTCATTTTTATATCACCAACATAATTTTCCGTGTATATAAACGAACATGTTTTCCCATAAAGAGTAATACCTCAACATAATTCATCACGACAATGAATTACAATGAAAAAATGAGAGATATTTAATTAAATATACGTCAAACAATTTTTGTGATGTGCAAATGACGTCAAAAGTGACCACTCACCTAGAAAACCAGGGCTTAAAGCCCGAAAACCTTAATTTTCTCACTTAGGCGCAGATCCTCCAGCTTAAAGGCTATAATCAGCGATCGGTTCCTTGCTCTACCCCCAGAGCAAGAGTTAGGTTTTAAGTGATTATGGCTACTAGCGAGCCATACTCACTTAAAACCTAACTCTTGCTTTACCCCGAGTCGAGTTCCACACTACCCCGACGTTTCTGTGCGTAAAACTTTCCCAAAAGCAAAATAAAAAGAATAATAAATACCATAACTAATCCTTTGCCGCCCCTAGCTAGGCCTCCATGCACAGTGTCTGGCTTTTTGTTCATTTGATCCCTTCGCTTCCTCTGGTACTCCTTGTCGAATGTAAGCGCCGCGATACCTTTGCCCATCGCGCCTGTTATCCTGGACACGGCTCCAGCAGCGCCACCAATGGTGTGGCCGAATAAACTCGCCACGCCCAACATGAGGCCTTCTGCGAACTCGCCGGGACCTTGAATAGCACCCTAGAAATACAACAGTTCATAGAGATAACGAAAAAAATAACTAAAAATGCATTAATATTCTATTAACATAACATAATATAAAATTTCGGAAAAGTTTGCATCTTGACGCATATGTTTTGAAATAATGAAGATATCTTGACGCATATTTTTTTAAATAATGAAGATATCTGATTGTACTGTATCATTATCTGGAATCCTGATATGTTATACTATAAAAATCACCTAGATAAATCATTATGGTGACTAGTTTTATTATTGCTCAATTGGGGGGCTGTTTCCCCCTACCGACAGCCGTATAAAAACCAGGAATTGTTTATTAATTAAATTAATCTGGTGCCACATGATATTACCAACCAAATGGTCATATAATTTACCTGGAATGGTTCGTAGAAAAGGTCCTCAACACCTTTTGTGATACCCAGCACCAACCCATATGGATTTCCAATCACATCCAATCCCAGAACAAGCACATACAGTTGTTTAACAGTTTGTCCCACATAATGCGCGGTGGCTTCGCTCGCCAACTGCCGTTTGTTCAAAAACTGGTACTCCCTTTGGAAATAGGCCAATCTATTGAGAATAAAATTTTTTATAAGTTCAGATATTTGCTATTATTTTAGAACATTGCATGTAATGTATCATCTGAATTTTAGCGACAATTTTAAAATTTAATTTCTTTTTCTAAATTGTTCACAGTACCTGCCGTTTAGTGTTTTTCCCTCGGAAAGTTATCGCATATTGTCACAATCTTAGTTTATTAATTAGAAACCGTTTTCCCCCAAAACAATACCTTCCTTATATGATGTACTTAACTGTGAAAGGTGAGAGAAGTTTAATCACCTTCAACCACCTCTGAAAACTGTGATTCGCGAAATTTCGCCCATAGTGGACAATTGACCTCTCACTCCCCAATGTTCAGTAGGTGATACATTGAGCATCTAATCACTAGGCCACTTTAAATTCAGAAGAAGTTAATTTCTATTGTTTAAATTAATTCCTTCTGAATTTTAAGTGACTTTTGGTTGAGTGAGATTAAACTCCTCTCAGCTTCCCCTTGACCGGCACAAAATCTCTTAGGCTGATAACCATATCAAGATGGAAGTTTTTATTTTAACTTACTTGAATACAACATCCTGTAAATCCGTCAAAGTAACTCCAATACCCTGCAGTAGCACGCTCAAAAACACGGGCATATTAGAAATCCCCTGGCTCCCACTACCAGCCGCCATCGAAAAACTAACGTGAATCTTCAGCGGCGAAAAGTGCAACATATCGTAAAAACTCTTCTGCTCCTGCAGCGACTGCGTCGACACCAACGCGTACAGCTCCTCCTCCATAAGTTTCTTATCATAGAGGAAATTCGCTTTCTCATCAGCGTCCGACATGGCGGTGCCCGCAAACACCTCCATCAGCGCGTTCACGAAACCCAAATCGATCTTCACATGGAACTCCTGAATGAGCACCTTGAAATACTTGTACTGCTGTATCTGACTGTTCTTCATTAGCAGCTGCACGATGCTGAGCTCGGCGAACGGTTTGTGTGCGTTTAGAGCGATTGACTTGGGTGGTGGAACAGGCGCTAGAAGGACCGGGAATGTACAATCATAGAGCTGGTTGTCGATTTGCAGCCGGTTGATTTTCGCGTGTATTTGCATCTGGTGTGGACTGGTTTTCATTTGGAACCACAGGCCGGTTTGGAAGCGACGCCGCACTTTACGTTTGTGCGGTTTATTCATGACCAGCATCTCGAAATCTACTTCGATTTGGTCATCTATCATCATTATGGGGTCGGCATCGGTGGTTGGGTTTTGTTCTAAGGCTAGATACTGTTGGTAGCACTTCTCCATGTTTGCGTTGTCCTTGGTGCTCACTTGTTTGAAGCGTTTTGCGTTGAATTTACATGTTTCCCATATTATGCCGGTGGATGCGATGCCTATGTACATCACTTCCTGGCGTTTTAAGTTGTTTACTATGGATAGACCGATGCCGTAGATGGAAACTGTTATTTCTTGGTCGATTTTTTCGAACTGGGATGACGCTTGTGCGTTTTGTAGCACACTCTGTTCGCTGGTGAAGAGGAGCACGCGTTGCATGCCGTCAAGGAAGGAGGACCAGTAGACTGAGTTGGTTTCGGATATTGCGTAATCACCGACGCCGTCCATTCGGAGCGTGTTTTCGATTTCTTTACGCTGTCCACCTTCCCATACGAGGATTCTTTGTGAAGAAGGATTCTCCCAGGTGTATAGCATATAGTGGTTTGGAGGTAGCTTCCTAGAATAAAATATTTGTTATATAACAAATATTTAGGGTCATAGACTTTAAAAAAAACTAACGTATGCACCATTTTACCTTATTTGTACAGACTCTTTTTCCCAGAAGTTCATTGTGTGCTTGGTATTATTTATAACCATCGCCGGAGCCATGCCCTGGTCATACAGCGCTAAATTTATATAAGTTGCTCCTTCAGTCAGTTGGATATCAACATTAATACCGCCATACTAAAATTTAAAACTCATCAATTGCAATAACACAATAAAATTCTCTGCGTTTACCTTATTTTTCAGTTTAAGCAGCGTGGTGTGGCTCTCGGTAAACAAGAACGGCGCAGTGATTTCATCCATCCCCGAAATGCGCACCTTGATGAGCTTATCGTCCTGCTCGCTGTTGGGCCAGAATGCGCTGCAGGATTTCGGCTCGACGGGCACCCACGGGTCGGCCGGCCGGTCCATCTCCTGGCACTCCATCGTCAGACTGGTGTGATTTATGATGACGTAATGCGGCGTGAAGGTGATTTGTTTCGTCAAACCGTTATTGGTCAAACGATTGCTCACACAAATCTGAGATACAAAATATAGTAGTGTAATATTTTATTATATTTAAATTATTATTATTATTAAATTAAACTAAAATAGTTTAATATGATGGTCGCTAGCCAGTTACTAAGGTAACACATAAAGGTACCTTACATGATTAATAATATTGTCAATATTTTAGAATAATGACAGTATTACTGTATGATAACATGTTCTGGATAGTTCTGGATAGTTGGCTGGAGGGTAGCATATCTACAGACACTTAGGCCTCAAAATGGGCCCATTGTAAAACCTCCCTTTAGGCTGCTTCCTCGTCACACCAGTCAATTTTGCGTGCGAGCTACAAAACTCTGGCGGGTGAGGAGTTGCCAATGCTGGCCATACTAGGCCAGCACTCCCCTAATATTAGATGCCTAGTGTTTACTAGAGATGGGCAGAGGCAAATTACATGCTCTGCTGTTTCTAGATCTTCATTGCACCCTCTACATAACGGGCTGTCCTCCAGACCCACTGTGTGTAGGTGTTTGTTTTTCCGGCAGTGGCCAGTTAGGATAACATGTTTAAAATATACATGGTTCTAAAATATTGCCAGTATTACTTATCATGTAAGGTATGGTCATGATTTTTTTTTGTCGATTTATTGACCTTAATCTAATGATTATTAGTCATTAGTCTGTATTAATTTATATACTATTTATGTATATTATTCTATCTAGACACTAAGACACTATACTATAGACAAACACACCACCCATGGATTAATAGACCCAAATTCCGCACGGAAAAGAGTCTATTAATACCGGACTCGAACCGGTAACGACATGGATGCAGTGGCTTCAGACCGTCGCCTTAGACCACTGCGCCACGACCGCCCCGATATAGTCATGATGGAATGAAGAAAATACTGATGTTTATCCGGATAATTGATTAATATTAGGATGATTGAAACAAATACAAGGATTGAAAGTATTATTGACCGTGTAAGATGCCTTATACAGTAACTACCAATATAATCACCTGATAAACTTGTCCTTGATGCTTGCAGACGACAACACCGGACGAGCCGGCCACGTCGATCGAAAACTTGTCCGACCACTCGCTCTGATCGATGCGCACGCACGCCTTTTTCTTGCCGAAAAAGTTCTTGGCGTTGAACGAGAACAGAATGGGCCCTTTGAAGTTGGGTGGGTGGTTTAATACATTCAAATTCTCATCGGTGCTCTAAAATCAAATACCAATCGCAAAACATTTGTAATTAATAAGACTTACTACGTAAAAAGCGACTATAAAGTATTCACATTAGAATTAAGCGAATTTTGTACAAAACACAGCAGTTTCGGTTAAATCCTGGTTGCCTAGCAAGCGGTGTCGATAAAAACGGCCGTTCTTGACGTCATTTACATATTACAAGATACGTTTTAAGTACATGTAATTGAATAATTCACCAGATTTCAGTGTAGTTCATGATATTTTCCCAATACTTTGAAGTATACCGCTCTCTGGATTACCAGATTTATTTAAATATACATAAAAGAAATGTGTGACGTCAAAATGACGTGAAATACGGCCGCTTTTGTCGACACCGCTTCCTAGGAAACCAAGGCTTTACACTTGAAATAAAAAATATATAAATTATAAAACACCCCTATATGTACAGTTCTATACATATATACCAGGGATGGCCAAACTTTTGATCACTATGGGGGCGACATGTTTCTTAAATTATATATGTTAAGTTTTCAGAAAACGAGCCAAAAATAAGTTTAAATTTAAAATAAACATAAATAATAGTAAAACATATGCAATATCAAGCTGCTTAAGGGCCGGTTCTACAATTTACGTTTAACCAGAGAATAAGGCTATTCGTGGAATAAGTTTGAGATATTGGCGTGAATAACTCAAACTTATTCCACGAATAGCCTTATTCTTCAGTTAAATGTTAATTGTAGAACCGGCCCTTATTGAGAGAAAATTATTCTTCTCCCAAACTAATTAGTTTATTAATAAAAGAATAGGTGATACGCGGTCGACGCTTTGGTCACCCCTGATATATACATTCCTACAACCTCTATGGGTCACACTAGTATTTCTATCAAAATCACCGCTGACGTCTGTACATCTATGGGATGGTGATATTGTGAATACAAAAAGTACCGAACAAAAAAATTGCAAATTTAAAAAAAGCATGTCTTTTAGGTTGAAATAATACTGCACTGATGATTTAAACATATCGTGACTACAATGTGATTTAAAAGTTAGTTAAATTTGCGAATAAACTCAAATAACAGCTACACAAAAAAAATCAAAGCACATCTACTTTGTATCTAATGTTACTAACTAATATGCCGCATTAAGTTATTTCCGGTTTGCATTAGTACGGTAAACAAAAAACAAAACGGTTATTCAATTCAAATAGTAGTAGGATGGGAGTACCTTAAGAGGGCTGCCGGAGGATTCGTTTTTTTCAGTTTTTTTAGACTTCTAGAATAAGAGTTTTGAGTGACGCTATTGTGCATCGAGCGACCAAACCACTTACCCGATAGCAGAGAAACAGGCCGGTCTTGTTGATCATCCAGAACGGACAGTAGAGGGCCATGGTGAGCGTGCCGTTATCCTCCAGGGTGTGCATGCCCAAGTCCAGAGTCATTTTCGACACGCCGTCGTAGCTGTCGAATGTCCAGACGGTGAATGGTGGTAGGTTGAGGGACACGTCGCGACGGCACGACCAGTCTTTCTCCAGGTAGTCATGTAACTAATTTAAAAAAAAAGGATCAGAAACGCATAATATAATCAATAATTGCACTAGTAAAGTAATGGCACTCACCCTTAAAATAACATACGACTTTCCCGGTTCGACATGTGGTATCTCCAGTTTATCGCCTGATTTAATAACAGTTTTATTAACTGCATCGCGAATGCACATAGTTATGTCGAAAGGAAGGCAATTTTTGAGAATCACAGCCGGTCGTAGGTAGATATTATAAATGGTGCTCGCCATAGTGTGTTTGTTGGTCGTTTCGAAATAAACCTGCGATAACTCACCGATGGCCTGTAATTTATATATAATTAGTTTAGAAAATTCAATGTTTCTACCTATTTTTCTCATTATTAAATCCAATTACACATGCAGTTCATACTTTCCCACAGTATAAACGGTTAATTAGGTATGAATGGGTTTTAGGAAACATATACTAGTTTAAATTATTAATGTGTGCCTTCGGTTATCGTTCTGAGGCTATTCTGGGCTCGTCTTAGCTGGCTTAGAACAGCTCAGAACAGCTTCCTAATGATAAACGAAAGTAACGGCTGTAAGTGAACGCCCGTGAACTGAGCAATTCATTGTACATCGTGCGGCAATGCCAGCGGCCCGTTGAGACAGCGGACTATGGAAGCAGGGTCAAATCTAGGAAATTTTTCAGGGGGAGGGGGCAAGTCAGCTCCATGCCGCCCCTGTCGCTGTTTTCACATGAAGTTATAAATAAGAATCAATTGTTCAATCCCATTTTGCCGCCCGGCAGTGGCGTAGCGAGCTTAACTCGCGCCCAGGGCACAATGCCTTTTTAGCACCCCCTCCCCCATTCGAAAACCATATAATATAACCATTTGGCGCCGCTTTGCTGAGTTGAGTAGCGTCTGGGGCATAATGACCCCCCCCCCTCGCTACGCCACTGCCGCCCGGAGCAGTTGTGCCCTTTTGCCTCCCGTCAACCCGGTATTGTATGGAAGCAACCCAATTATTTCACAAGACGCGTATAAACTAGGACTGCGAAGCAACTAATAGTTGGGATGAAGGAAATACAGATCATGTATGATGAACTGCTGGTCTTATTGGTAGAAAAGGCATTATAAAAGTTGTACAACAAACACTACTTACTCTTATAATAAAAACATCATCGTCATTATTTTTCGAACAGCAAGTGAGGTTCTTATTCACGACCACATTCAGTTGCAAATCCTTCCAGACAAACGGCTTCGTTGTCACCGAGTAATTAGCAACGGAGAAGAATAGTTCGCTAGTCTGTGAGTATACAGCATGCATAGGAACATGATAAGAGGAGTCTGGCTTGATAGTGGCGATGTATTCAAGCTCATTGCCGCTGTTTCTCATATAGTACAAGTCGATAGCGACGTTGAAGTTATTATGCACCTAGAAAATTAATTAGTTATTGAAATAATATAGTAGTACATCTGAAATGAAAGAAATACATATGACTATGACTATAAATAATCATATTAGGCCCAATTCACACATAGGAGGCGATGGCGCGGTGCCGGTGCAATGTCTACTTAGGCCCAGTTCACACATACGAGGCGAAGACGCGGCGAGAGGCACGACGCTTTTACGCCCCCTTCACACATAAGCAGAGTCGGGCGGAGGCGCGGTGTATGCGAGGTGCAGGCGCGAGAGGCATGAGGTAAATGCCCGCGCCTCGTCACCTAAGTGAGCATTGCACCATACGTTTATATAAACGTATGGTGCAATGCTCACTTAGGTGACGAGGCGCGGGCATTTACCTCATGCCTCTCGCGCCTGCACCTCGCATACACCGCGCCTCCGCTTATGTGTGAATTGGGCCTTAGGTGACGAGGGGCGGGCATTTTCCTCGTGCCTCTCGCCGTGCCGGCACCGCATCTTAGCCTTTTCGCCTGAGTCACGGTGGCTGCGAGGCGAAAAGCACAATTCTTCCACGCCGTCTCTATGTAAACATATGGTGCAATGTCCATCCCTTCAATGCATATGAACATCACAATCGCCTGTGCGACGTCGCGCCTACACCTCGTCTACACCGCGCCTTCGCCCGACGCCGCTTATGTGTGAATTAGGCCTTAAATATGCGCAGATAGTCTAAATATATTTACCTGTAAGATACTGCTTAACGTGATTATGGTAACGCCGTTGTCTACTTTAACAGACGAAACCAATCCCCAGCCGCCTTTGTCGCGTAACATAAAATATCTGGTATCCGCTTTGATAACAGGTAGACGAAGCCTGCAATCCATTTCAGGCACCTAGAAACAAGTACATCAAGTATTATAGAACAAATGAATAAATTGTACACATTTTGTAAGACCCCACAGAAGCTAACAAAACAATTAAATAACATCTATCTTTTTATCTTTAGCCATAATGTAAACTTGAAGCAATTTTTAAAAAACCACAAGGTCTAATCTGTAGTATGATTGAGCAAATGATATGTATTATTAATAAATATAGACTTCTCTAAAGTTAAAAACATAAAAACATATTTATTTTCTCACCTCTATATCCAAACACCGATTAAGAACTATAGACTTCTCTAAAGTTAAAAACATAAAAACGTATTTGTGTTCTTACCTCTATATCCAAACACCGATCAACAACAATACTCTTGCCGCGCAACGTATTAACCAACTTCTTCGGGCCAGTCTTCGCCAGATTCAGATAAACCTCCGCGCCCGTTTCAAGCGTTAACATACTGGCCTCCTCACTATTGCACAACTTGAACACCGAATAGTCCAGCGACAGCGTGACCTCCAGGCCAGTCGAATTTATCACCAAATAGGGCGCATCGTTCTCTGATCTGACAACATCCTGCTTCATATCGATTGCCTCCGCGAACATTTTCCCAATGGTGGTCAGGACATCCAGTGCGGTTTTCGTGACGGTTAATTCAAGATTTTTATTGGATGAAATATCGATGCTCATTGAGGGCTGCAGGGACGGTATGTCACCCAACTCGGCAACTGCAGAAGGACTTTGCTGCTCCTCTGCGGTGTCATTCATAGATATCTGAAATAATATTGATATTAAAATATGTAAAAAAACATTGAGGTTTGTCCGGAGTTGTTCTTGAACGATAGGTGCAGATAGGAAGTTTAATTCAAAGTACGACGGAAAATACTTTGAATTAAACTTCCTATCTGCACCTACCGTTCAAGGACGACTCCGGACAAACCTCAGGTAGTATTGCCAGGGAAAATCTCAGAAAAACTTATAAACTGTGAAGGGTGATGACCCTATTAAGAAAAAAACTCTTTTTTTGTCATTATACAGCATGAAATAGCCTGTACAAACCCGAATTAATGAAATTCGCTTCAAAATCCTCAAACAAGATGGAATATTTGCAATCGGTATCGTTTACCAATTACAATAATTATAGATAAAGTAAAGATTAGTTAGAAATTTTGTTATACAAACCTCAGTTCTTATTTCCCACGGCTCCAAAACGAATTCATCCCCCTTCTGCACGCTAACCGGCTCAATCAGTGGTTCCCAGAGGGCGAGGAAACTGTTGTAGTAGCCCATTTGAACACTCAAAGTGGATTCTACCATTAACTAAATTGTTCAAAATAATTAGTACGAGTCTCATTACGCTTCAAACATAAAATATACCTGTGTACTCCAATCATTCACTTTCGCTTGGAAATGCGCCTCGAACAGTAGCATTGGGAACGTTTTGTTGCCCACACCCGCCTCTAAAGTTAGCAAAATGACGGGCATATTCAATATGCACAGCTCGTTTAAGGCTGGACCTTTCTTTTTCGCGGGTTCGTTGTAGTTGAAGGACAACGCGTCTTCTGCTTCTTCTAGAAACCGAAATAAATATTAGATATTTACTAAGTATTATGTAGCCTGTATGTTTAATAATAATAGCTTTATTTACCCAACAATCCAATTACAGGTTTTAGTAGTATCAAACACGTTGGCAAGCTCGTAATACAACACTTACCATTCCTTAGGAACCAAAACTGATTCTCCGTGCTTGGTTTAATCTCCCACAAGTTCGAGTGGTCGACTTCCACTGCGTTTACTTCATTTCGGGCGGCTCCTCCTGCCGAAACAGTGTTCAGCACTTGCATCAGGAGCTCGATCGAGTACAGTGAGACACTTATGATCAAATCAGTGATGAAAATCTACAATAGTATTAGTTAAATCATTATATGACCTAAAAAGACTTGAATTGAGTTTAATTAATAAAACCACAATAAATAGTGTTCTACAGCAAGAGGACACAATGATAATAAAGAATAACTTTTATCCGATCGGCCTTTGTTTTGGAGATATCGCAGTTTGAACTTCTAACTTTCGGTTATAGCATTTCCCGGCTTCACTACCACTACGGGCATATTTTGTGACTATTTCAAGATGTATACCGGAAGCTACTTTATACAGTATGTATGATGGCACTAAAAAGTGTATTGTAACAACATTAACGCATAATATATCTAAATCTGATTAATTGAGCTAAAATAAATCGACCAGGAAGATTAGAATATTTAGATTGATTTAGTTTGTCTTCCAAATTTGATATAAGCAAGCTAAATATCCACCATCCATAACAAGTAGTCCTTGTTATGGATGGTGGATATTTTAGCTTGCTTATACCAAATTTGGAAGACAAACTAAATCAATCTAAATGTTTGCTACTCTTCTTGGTCGATTTATTTTAGCCCAATTAATCAGATTCAGATATATTATGCATTACTGTTGTTACAATACACTTTTTAGTGGCATCAATAGGCGCTTTCGTTTAGCATAGTTTAGCATTACTAGTCGCCCCGTGGCGTGCTGTATCTTGGGGTCGTGCCCCGCCGGTTGTAAGGGCCGAGGTAGAATTGTGCGCATCGACCGTGGCAAATAAAACAAGAGACAATAAGCTCGTAGCAGCACAGAGTGATAAACGAAAGGCGCTAATGTGTAACATACCTCAATATGTAATCCTTTATCATCGGGCGTCGACCCTGCGATACTAACTGTAACCGGCTGCAGCACCTGGTTCTTTGTTTTCTCCCTGACTTCGGGATCAAACACGCACGTGTAGAGTTGTAGATCGGATATGCTGCCGTTTATCGTTTGCCGTGCACCCATTAGACGAACTTTGAGAAGAATTTCACTCTGAAAATTATCGATTCTATCAATAAACACATAAATATTAGTATTTATAGCAACAATAAATAGATTTTCTCTAGAACTAGTTCTGGTAAAACTTTAAAAAGGCACCAGGAGATCAACAAACAACAAAACGCTTTTAAATTTTGTTGAGGAAAGTTGTCACAATATGAATTTGCAGGGCGTCTTTAGTTTTTTCTCACAGAAAAAAAAGTATGAAGTTAATGTATCCATTTAATAGCTTATAGACAATTAATTTCATGAAACCTTGATGAGTACGGGCTCTACACTAAAGCCCTAGTTTCCTAGGAAGCGGAGCCGATAAAAGAAACCGTTTTAGACGTCATTTTGACGCCACAAAAAAGTTTTTCGTGCATTTATATGAATATGGGAATTCAGAGAAGGCATACTGCCCTCATGAAAAAATAATAATGATTTAAGTGGATTATGGTGAATCATTAAAATTAAATATACTAAAAACGTTTCTTGTAATGTGTGAATGACGTCAAAAACGGGCGCTTTTATCGAGACCGCATCCTAGAAAACCAGGACTTAGTAATGGTATGTTATAATTACATTTAAAATCAACGCTTTTGTCTGAACGGTATGTATATTCTCCACCAGAATTATGTGCGGCTTCTCCAACTTCAACGTAAGCGTCAGCATGGTTTCTGAAGGGGTAGTCGACTCTTTTGTTTGAACCGTTTTCTTCGAATCGATATGCACGACATTGGGTTCCGTTTTTTGCGGCTGTACTGCCGCAAAGAATTGGCTGAGCTCCATTAGTAAATCCACAGATATGATAAACGTAAAGCTGTATATCCGTACATCAACTAAAATGTAAATTCACATGAAAATGTATATTTATTATATCTCTTATACCGAATGGCACGTTTCATGTCCGTCCGCGATGAAATGGCCTTGCATATAAAGCAAGGCCATTTCATTGCCGACTACAGACTGGTCTTGTAACAATGCAGATTGGTCTTGTAACAATGCAGACTGGTCTTGTAAAAATGCAGACTGGTATGTTACCTATGACAACCAAATAACCAACTGTTCCATCATTGGTATGCTAGTGTAATACTGTCTTAAGTCAAATGCTACAAATGTGTCCAAAGTGACGTTAAAATGGTGAAATAGGTAATTATCCTATCACTCTTTTGACAAATTTGTAACATTTGACATTTTAAGACAGTATTACACTAGTGTTTTCAGAGACGAAACAAGTAAAATCACAACAATTCCCACATAATGTACAAAAAGTATTTTTACCGAAAATATCTGAGAGTTTCTGTTGAAAAGTGACGTCAATCATATTACGAGGTGCGGCACCATCCACCTCCTCCTGCTCGTCCACCACCCGACTTAACAAACAATTGATTTTATCCACGCTACCCGGTCGCATATCATAAAGAAGACAGTTGTTTAGCAGCAACACATTCGAAATGGTGTTATTAGAGAGCATGCGCCCCCTCACCTGGAGTCCTTCCAGTGCGAAATTAGCGAGACCATCCCTTTGTGGTTTATCACTTTCCTAAATAAACATTAAATCATAATCACGCCAATCACAGAATATAAGCGTACACACCGCGTCCTTGCGATCGGACATCAGATCGATCTTGAAGCAATTCATAGTGAAACTCCATCGGACTAGAGTGTTCACAAAATCGGTATCTGTTACGTCGATTTTCTGCGGGGCTACCATATTTAATTCTGCAGTGGTCGTGGTACTAATCACAAGGGCATCGGCCACCTCCACAACATTGCCCTCTGATAAATTCTTGCTCAGAATATTCATGGCAGCTTCATAATCTTTCTGACCAACAACAACCTAAGAGAAGAAAAACCATACAATTAGCACTTTTTGTCAAAACATAAAGGTTTAAGAACACTAGGTCTAAAGCCAGTATGAGCAGCATTGGCAACTCCTCGCCCGCCAGTTTTGCAGCTCGCACGCAAAATTGACTGGTGGAACGAGTGAGTAGCCTTTAAAGAAGGGCCCATTTTGAGGTCTAAGTGTCTGTAGCTACGCTACCCTCCAGCCAACTATCCAGAAAGCCACGACCGCCCCATAGAATTAGCTATGATGCAAAATACTTAATATTGTACTTACATGTATATTAGCAATATTTCCAATTAAATCAACCGACGGCACACCGTTGTACCAAGCCGACAGATTCCTGTTCACCTCCAAAACATACGACAGCGGCTCGAGCATAACATTCCGCGATTTCACCTCCAAACTCTTATTCAAATAAATCCGCTCGATTTTCATATGTTCCAGCTTCAACAGCAACTCATCGATGACCGGATTCATGCCGTTCTCGGTACTAATTTGCAGCGTATTGAATTTATTCCTGATGGTAATAAAACCAAGATCGATCAGCAGTGCCGAGCGGCTGGATGAACTCTCAGGTATCACAATAACGGGTGCGCGCATTTCGATATCCAACGCAATTTTCGTCGCGTTCTCGTAGATGTTGGCCATGTTTTCCTTAGCGGCATTCGCAGCTTTATTTGAGGCATCTGCCAGCGCCTGTTGGGCCACTTGGAACTTATTCAAAAAGTCCTGAAAATTAAATTAACAATTACTTTTAACAAATTAAATGGAGTCTCCTTCGCAGTGCTTGCACCAATCATTGGATGGATCTAGGTAATTTGGTTGTTTGTTATCGTACTAGTTTGTTTTTTCTTCTTAATTAAATCAATAATTTAATGATAGTATCATTTGTATTTTTATTTTTGTATATTTTTGTTGTGGTTTGTGATGTGGAACGGCAGTGAGGGAAATGCCAATAAAGGTCTATTTTTTTTTTAATGATAGTATCATGTGTAAATTATTTGATTTAGGAATATTAACAAATATTATCGCAAATGTAAGTAGTAATACTTCAAGGACTGTATTCGCGATTCAAACGTCAATAGTTTTCTTCAAAGTAGTAGGTAAACAGCTGATCTTTGTTATTGTTTGATCAGATGATTGCATTAAAATCATATAATTTCAGTCACTTCTTCAATAATACGCGATTGTTAATGTACTTTTAAGGTATCAATAGTATAATCCTGGGTCTATAGTCATATATAAGATGAAAATACAAATGTTATGCAAACAAATTCCCTACTAATCATAGTTCATTTCCTGCCACCAGGAGTATCAGCCGGCTTGAATCGCCAATACAGTTCTAGGTAATATTGGGCATCTGGACCCAGAAAGGTTTGTGCCCGGGCGCGAGTTTAGCTCGCTACGTCACTGTCAGGACCACTTTTTGAACTTAGAATTTTCGACTTCCACAATTGGAGTTTAAAAAGTGGTTTAGTTTAGTCTCTCTAGTATTACTACTGTTTTAGTAACAAATTCACAAATAAAAACTACTTACAAGCATATTTTTGATGTACCAATTGATGAAACATAGCCGCAGCTGGCCTAATCGCACTTTCACGGACATGTCAAACTTCTGTTTTTCCTCATCAGAGTTGTTGATTGTTAGAATTAGATGGACTGCTTGCTGATTGGGTTCTACAGAAATGATCTGCAACAAGCAAGGTAACAGCATGTTACTTATCTCTTTGTCGATTAGAGCACGGCTGATTTATATCTCGTACATGATCATATAAAGCTCCCTATAGACGATATGACGAACGTAAGTGAACATGGTCGAATTCATTAATATGACACACCATATACATATCTCGCATAACAAATGTACACATATGTTCGCGTTCGTGGTGGTTCGTTTGATAGGCAGTACATACTGCACATATCAACGATTGTTGGGCACATTGTCTGTAGGGAGCCTAATACCTTAAGGTGTGTAGTATATAAGAAACCTCATACTTACATTCGAATGTATATTCTTTGGATTCAAATCCTGAATCGCTAAATCCGTCAAACGCATCTCAATATCGGTATGCGATTGCCGCATCACTATATCCCCCGAGATCCCCTTGATTGCCAAATATGATATCCTCCCCGCGTCACTCTCCAGATAGACAGAGAGCTCGTTCACTCGCGCAACCATTTTGAAAATCACATGATTTCTCCGTTTTTTCGGCTGCACCTCGGGAACCATCAATGACGCCCGTACTTTACCAGAACCTACGCTACTGGTGCGCGTTCTGCCGCCGCCAGTGTCCGTGTTGCTCCATTTTGGTCGGGACAGCTGCTGTTGTCGGTCTTCGAACTGCGCCTGAATGTCCGCACCGAACTTCATCAGATCGAGCAGCGCCTCCTGGTTCAGGGTGACCGTCAGCGAGGCGAAGTTGAAGAGAACGGTGCACTCGGAGCCACCGTATTTAGTATAGAACTCGGGCGACTTCCTATCAACCTAAATTATCGATAATATATGTATAGACAATATTCAAATTATATAAATATATAGAGTTGAGAGTTTTGTCTTCTTTATTCGAACACATGACCTGCAAGTGGTGACAATTGTAACTATTTCACAGAAATCAAGCTTGATTTTTACCCATTACCCTCGCGTCCACGTAGCTGACAGGAAGAGTACAAGACTGGAGAGTATTAGATGAAGAGTTCTTGAGTGGCCACCGCTACATACAATTCAGAGGAGTAGCCACCCATCAATAAAGAAGTTTCTACACCCCAATTCATGTTTTTCTTATTCTTTCTCAATATATATTGAGAAAGAATAAGAAAAAATAGCATAATTTGTAAATGTTTTTTTACCTGAACGAATGAAACAGCGAACAGACACTGATCATTACTGGGATCACTATGGGTCTGAATGATATCAACACTCTTCATGCCCCTATCCTGGCCCATCGACATGCTCGCCAAACTGACATCCACCTCCATGTTGAATGTTTGCTGCACCATTTTTAGCTTCATTGAGTTCATTTTGAAGTTGGCAAGTTCGGTAATCGGCGCTGACAGCATTTCTTGGTGGGAGAGTATAACGGACAGCTCTGCAAATAGATCCAAATTATATAATGGCTAGACTCGTCAATAAAGATGTATCTCACTGTACATGTATTAATAGCAAAGTGAATATAATGGTAGTACCTTTTAATTCAAAACCTAATTTCATTTGCGTCAATTGCACTAAATTGTCTGCACTTGGTTTCTTAACGACTTGCACTTTTGTGCTGTCGGGTATATCGAATTCCCTATACAATGATTGGGAACTGGCCGCTCTTACAACCTGAAAGCATGAAAATAAAATTATATCAAGTAAGGATCTGTTTGAAGAGCTGTAACTGGACATATGTTGGTGGCAGGACTTCAAATGTTCATGTATGCTTGGTACATGTTTGCCCAGTAACAGAAATTCACTAGAAACATATTTTTAATCATACTAATTGAATAGCATTAGACTTATATTGGATGTTTTATAAGTGTAGAGTCCTGGTTTCGTAGCAAGCGGTGTCGATAAATATGGCCGTTTCTGACGTCATTAAGCCCTGGTTTCCTAGGAGAACGGTCGCTTTAAAGCGGCCGCTTTTGACGTCATTCACAACTCACAAAGGTCGTTTTAAGTATATGTAATAGAAGAACTCTCAATTTTTCATCGTAATTCATTGCGTTTTTGCAGTACGTTGAGGTATTACACTTTATAGGAAACTATATTCGTTTATATACACGTAGAATTATTTTGGTGACGTAAAAATGACTTCAAAAGCGGCCGTTTTTAGTTTTTAAGCGGCCGCTTTCCTAGGAAACCAGGGCTTTACACATTACAAGATACGTTCCAAGTACATGCAATTGAATAACTCACCAGATTCTAGTGTAATTCATGACATTTACTCTATACTTATATACGTATATCGCTCTCTGGATTACCAGATTTATTTAAATATACGTAAAAGAAATGTGTGACGTCAAAATGACGTGAAATACGGCCGCTTTTGTCGACACCACTTCAAACAAAGGCTTTACTCAATAAATATTGATAAGCTGCACACAAAAAAACAGTACGTTTCAAATATGGTATACTGTAATATAATTAGTTAATTTTCAATGAATATTACAAAATATTTTTTATTTAGTTTTAGTTAGTTAGGTTTTAAGGTGAGTTTAGAGGTTTTAAGTAGTTTAGTTTTTAAGGTGAGTTTATAGGTTTTAGGTAGTTTAGTTTTTAAGGTGAACAAAATGATTTTGTTATTTGAAATAGTGAACACGCATAGGTTGATTGGTCTTGTACATCCCCCACCAGACGGTCCGTGCTACAATGGTCTAAAAGTCGTTTTAGACAAGACAATTTCTTAGTTCAAAAGATGTTCAAAAAATGAATTCATATATTCTCCTTCCATATAATTTGTCCTTGACAAATAGAACGCGTTATATTTTTCCATTCGATATACCATGCAATTCAATATTTCAAATAATTTGCTGTATGATACGAGAAAATTTAGATTGCCTCGCATCTTGACTAACTTTTGAGTCAAGAAATTGTCTTGTCTAAAACGACCTTTAGGCTAATGACTGTATACAAGAGGACCTCGCATGTTCTGTCGACCAATGCGTCGAAGGAAAACATTTGACGTCATCGAACTGCCTGGTAACAATATTTGGCGGTAAATTTAAATATTGTAACAGTTCAAATGTTTTCCTTCACTGAATTGGTTTCTGATGATGCGACGTCTTCTTGAATACAGTCGTTGGGAGCCTACGAGCGTTCAAAACCAAACGGTTCACTACATCAAACGACTTTAGTTTAGTCAAAACTCACCATAGCTTCCGGATTTTGGTTGAACTCATTCGCAATCGAGTCCAACAGGTCCATCAACAGCAACAACCGCGCATCCGTCACCTGTATATCAATCCTAGGCATTTCGCCATTCAACTTCGTCATGGGAATCTTAGGATCATCCGTAATCATGCTCGTTTGTAGCAACAAATTCAACGTTAACGGCCGTAGAATGTGCACCGGTCCCGATTTCATTGTGTCCTTTTCAATGTACGTCAGCCACTCCTCATCGCTCTGCGCGACCATAGCTTGTATATTCGAGATCTCCACCTCGAAATTGTCGTAACATTTTGAAATCATCGTCTCCATGACCTCAGTCTTCTCCTTGCCTTGTATAAACATGCTGTGCACATTCGCCGAGCTCTCAGAGCGGTCAACCGATTTGATGCACAGCTTACCGAAATTTACCACCAAAAGATTCTCAGCACCGGTGAACGTGCCGCCATAAGGCACTATTATGTAAGGGGCGGCGAAGTTCACTTTAAGATCCATTCCGGCGTGCTGTTCGATAATATGCTGCATACCCGTTGCGGACATTTGTTTGATTTCACTCATTTTCGCTGCAGTCAATTGGGATAATCTACAAACAAAAAATATTAATCTTGAAGCTCGGTTATATAAAGGTGAGTTAACTAGTAGCCCGTGATTATAAACAAAAAACTGTAACTCTCACATAAACTGTAGCAAAAATCAACTGTAGTGGCCTTAGCTGAAGAGATGGAAAAATGGTTCATATATCAAATGTGACGATTGAATTACCGATTACATTGAATGACTTACTGTTCTAGTGTGGATGAGGGTGGCGTTTTGAAGATATCAATCGCTTGGAGGACCGTTTTTATATCACAGATCATTTTGATTGGTCGCGCCGAGGCGTGCACGCGCTGGCCATAGCGTCCATCGAGCGGATTCTGCTCGAAGAGGACTTCCAATAAAGCGGCGCTTTCATCAATCTGCGACGTGATTAATTCCGGCCGGACGTCGTTTTGCGGCAGGCCGAGCACGCTGAAGTCGTTTATACACACTGCGACCCTGAAAAGAATTTATTGTTGGAAGAAAATTTACATTTATCAATATAATCTATCTATCTTGTGCCTCTTTAAACATGTATTATTACATCTGAGGAAGATAATTTGTAAGAAGAAATAAACATGACTAAATATAAATAGAATCATTATTTATATTGTCAATGTAATACGTAATATAACGTAATATGTGGCAAGTTCCCAAATTTCACTTACTTCATGCCTTTCTGCCTCTGCTCAATGCTACACTTTACGTCCTGTAACTTGGACAGTATCACACTCTGGTTTGGCGAGGATTGAATATTGATTTCAAAGTTTTCGAGATGGAACTTGAGAATATTCTCAACAAATGCGGCTGGGTAATCCAATGGGATATTATCCGTGTAATCGATGGCTTTGCACAGTTTCTCTCTCTCCTCTGGAGTCATTGCTTGTTGGAATTTACTCACTAAATGTGTAAAAATAGGTATATTAGTAAATATTTTATCCATAATCCAAAACATAATCCGAGACGTCAGAAATTCAGCGATTCCTGACCCCACTAGTTCTAAACGATAGGTCTACGCATACATCTGTTTTTTATAAATAATCTAACATTTCTTGAATTGTGTTAAAACAGATTACTAGTAGTCAATTTTTAATCCGTGATTCAAATGTCACGATTTTAACAGATAACTGTGACTTTGTCATATATTAAATCCGAAAAGAACACTAGTTTATAAAACTAAAGCCCTGGTTTATTAGGAAATCATTGTCGGCCGTTTTATGCATAAAGTAGTATAAACATAGTATAAACTGTTCTTGTGCTGTGCATAAAACACAGCACAAGAACAGTTTATACTATGCATAAAACGGCCGCAATGATTTCCTAATAAACCAGGGATATAGTTTTATAAACTAGTGTTGTTTTCGGATTTCATATATGACAAAGTCACAGTTATCTATGAAAATCGTGACATTTGAATCACGGATTAAAAATTGACTCGTAGTAATCTGCTGTAATGCATTCGGCTCGTGCTGTAAACTCATTCGCTCATTCAGGAAACTTGCCTTGCTGCACTAATAATGTAAATTACTATTGTGAGCGAATTTAAACTTACAAATATTCGTAGATTCCTCCAGCTCGGAGTCCACGTCGGTTTTACTTTTCGACCACCAGCCGCCAAACCAGTTGGTACTCTGGCGTGCATTCTCCCGCAATTTATCCAATTTGGAGACCTCCATTTCCATGCGTTGCCTGATTATGACCAAATTGAATAAATCCAACTTGCACTCCATACTATCCAACTCCTTCAGCTTATTCTTGGGCAACTAATAAATTCAAGTGTTATGTGTTATATAATTTAATACAGTTGGGAACTGGCAGGGCAGTATTTGAGAGGGATTTAAAAATATTATGTAAAGTATATAATAGATGCATTTACTTCGTTTCCTTGCAAATTTGTCTGTGATTCTTTAAACTCCCCCAGATTGTTCCCCTAGAGACGGTCCTGGGTACTGGACGAGTTGTAAACGAATGCAGATGAATAGGTAATCGGAGGAGGGGGGTAATAGAATATGAGGGTTGAAAGTCTTGGTTTCCTAGGAAGCGGTGTCGACAAAAACGGCCGTATTTGACGTCATTATGACGTCACACATTTATTTTATGTATATTTAAATAAATCTGGTAATCCAGAGAGCGGTATACTTCAAAGTATTGAGAAAATGTTATGAATTACACTGGAATCTGGTGAGTTATTCAAATTACATATACTTAAAACGTATCTTGTAATGTGTAAATGACGTCAAAAACGGCCGTATTTATCGACACCGCTTGCTAGGAAACCAGGACTTTACAGGACAAGTTTATAAATCAAGAAATAAAATAATTATTGTTGTATAAACATAAACATATAAATCATACCTTGTTACATAATTTATCCTTATATGCCTCTCCATAACTTTTACACAGGGTGCGGTGCTCCAGCATGTGCACCCAGTCCCAGTTCTTCTTCTGCCGCCGCACCTGCGTCTCTAGAATGCACGTATACGCAAACAGCCACCAACGCTTGTAATGCCCTTTGTAGACCTGCAAATCCGGCCGGTACTTGCGGAAGGGCAGGCCTCTGCTCTCGTAGCCCATCGTGTCGGCGAAGCATAGTACGTCTTGATACTGGTCCTTTGTGAGTCCTAAGTGATTATAACATATTCAAGATGACAATCGCTGAAACTGTAAAGGTCGTTTTAGACAAGACAATTTCTTGACTCAAAAGTTAGTCAAGAATCAGACACAATCTAAATTGTCTCGTATCATACAGCAAATTATTTGAAATATTGAATTGGATGGTAGATTCAATGGAAAAATATAACGCGTTCTATTTGTCAAGGACAAATTGTATGGAAGGACGATATATGAATTCATTTGTTGAACAACTTTTTAGCTAAGAAATTGTCTTGTCTAAAACGACCTTAACACATATTTGTGTACAACAGGTCCATAAATAGGCGTCTTTTTAAAACTGAATCGGTAATTTGAAGAAGCGAACAAATCCAAAAATTAAATTTGTGGGAAATTGAAGGACATTTAGAGCTAGAATTTCTTCATGAATCAATTGTAGAGATGAACACCGGAACGATAAACGAAAGCGGCTTATTATTATATTAAACTGTCTACAAGTATAAATAAAACGATGTCCTCATGTCCTAAGAGAAGTCATTTCCCGCATTGATTTGGGTGCGGGAAATACTACTTCCAGCACTAGGTGCTGGTAGTAGCCAAAATATAAATAAAACGATTTTTTACTTTTTTTTATCACAATTCAGTTACACTTTGCAACTAGTTTCGGCTAATCTCCTAACCATTTTCGAACTCTTCCGATGACTGAAAAAATTGTAACCTATCGCTCTTACTACAATATTAAAAAAAAGGAGAACATACAATTATACAGAAACATGTTAACTAAAATATATATAAAAGGGTGGGTTTACTAAAAAATGTGGGATTCCCTGATCGACCTTCTTCAGTCATCGTAGGAGCTCAAAAATGGCTAGAGCTTAGAAACGAGTTGCAAAGTGTAACTGAAGTGGGATAAAAAAAACAAAGTAAAACATCGTTTTATGTATCCTTTAAAATGAATTATCACAAAGTACAGGCCTTAACAATCCAATACTTGCTTAAAAGTGGATTTAATTTAAACAAGATTTTATTTTATATAAAAAAAAATACATACCTATTGACAATTTGTGCATGACCAATTCCGCGTGCACTTTAGGCCTGCTATAAGCTGGCGTGTTATTTTCCGGATGCATGTTCAGTATAACCCTAGCTGATGAATTTATTGGGCCCAAAACTGCAAATTACAAAAAAAAATTGAGGAATATATACATTTTAGTAACTTTATATAGACTTACTGTAGCTATAGTTCGGTGGGATGGTGTCTTTGGTGGCAATATCCTTCAGGAACATAATCGAGTGGTTACCCTCGGCGGTCACGTTCCCAAATAGGGTCGCATCACAGTTCCAGTAGGCTGCCAGACCCTCCAAATTAACTAACTAAAAAGGAAACAAATTGATTTTAACGATTGCACACGAAGCCGCTTTTTTTTAGCATTCGGGAGCTGAGCCGAGCCACCTAAGAGCAGCCCAGAACAGCTCTCTACAATAAAGTACCTTAAATCCAATTTGGCATCCGCGTTCCAATACCGCAGGCACCCAGTTCTCATTAGTTGTCTGTATGAACAAATTACTAAGACTGATGCCCAGTGCATACGGCTTTCCACCCTCAATGGGATTCGGCTCTTCATACCGGATGTGCACATTTTTTATCGACAACTGGAAGTTGTTGATGATTTGCATGATGAACATTTGCACCAAACCGGGGTTCTCAGTGTGGGGTGGTTCTAGAAATGTATTTATTAGAACGAGTAGGGTGTGATATTATGAGAATATGAGATATTATGCGAGTAAGGTAGTTTTTGCCGAAAAAAACTAGTTCGCAAAGACGAAAATAGTAGAACTAACTTTCTTAAGGAAAGTTAAACACCATCTGGCGGCACCACATCAATTAGCAATGCACACCCATATGGTACGAGTTGTTTCAAGATTACAGCACTCTAGCATTTGAAATAGAGACGTTACAGAGTTGTTGCTATAGCGCGAAAATGGTAAGTAGTAGAGAAAAGCCATCTGTGTGTGTATGTATGTCCGTCTGTGTGTCTGTGAACAAAATTCCAGAAAAACGACACAATGAATTGCGCCCAAATTTGCAAATTATCTGAGAACCAGTGAAAATGCCGAGTTATTTTAAAAAATTTGTCCAAAAAGTTTAAAAAGTAGAATTCGTCTAAAAAGTTTAAAAGTAGAAAATATCGAAAATGCTAAAAAAAAATATCTCAATATAATTCGGAAAGTCGTGTGGTGCTAACAGATATTTAAAAAGGAGTTTCCTTGAAACTCACTAATGTAATCCTGAAACAACTCGTCTCTCCTGTATTTATTAGTTGACTTGAACTAATTGAATCAAATATTATATGTTACCATTTTCCTTTTTCTTTGCATCTTCAATCTTCTTCAGCTCAGCTTGTTTTGCCTGTTGCAGCTTTAGATCTTCTTTCTGGGCATCGTATTTCACTGAGCTGTTTGGAGTGGCTAGCAAATAGAGGCCTTCGACCACAACAGCTATTTCCCCAGAGTACAGTGACTTCCATGGTATTTTTAAATGTAATTTCTCTAAAAATATATATATATATATATATAGTGCAATTTTAGGATGGTATTAATTCATTTGGTATGTTAACTAATTTTAGTTACACCACACTGTGGTAGAAAAGGCCAGCGGATATATAAAATAACTAATTTTGGTTATTTGGCAGTACATATGTTTGGTTTTCTTGGGCAACATCTCTCCTAATCAGTTGACTTACCTAATCGTCCATAAGTAATCTGCACTGGTAAATTCAACTCATTTAGAACAGATGGTTTTAATACCAAATCATTTAAGTGGATGTCATCTGCAATAAAAATAAAAGAAATACATGTTAGAAATAACTAATTAATGCAAGTAAGCAATCATAGGAGCCACAAAACTATACCAGAGGTCAGACCACAGAGGGAAACAATCAACGAATCAATCATGAAGTCAATTTTGATTGATCGCTTGCCACATCTTAACTTAAAAAACAATTAGACTATTTGGTAAATATACCAGTTGATCACAATACATTTTTAAGATAAAAAGTAGATCTTATATATACAAAAGTTGGCTATGCCTGATCTATACTAAATACTAACCCCGGTATTCACCAACGTTCTATAAATCTATCAATAGCTATCGAACCCATAAGTATTCGTTGTTATAGCAACAATAAATATATTATCTAGGTAATGTAGTTACTTTAGATTCGCTCTATTGAAAACACTGAAAATTAAACAAAAGGTGTCATCAAAGCTCCAATCACAAGTGCTATTCAAGGTTTTTGACATTTGTTTTGGCATATTCTGTCAATATGACATTTTAAATTTTTGCATTCAATAGACCTATTAGTAAATGTCTGTTGAGGGGGATGAATTTTAATCACAAAAATACAAGGATAGCAAATATTATTTCTAAAACATTTTTATTTCCTTAACTGTTTATTGAATTGTAACAAAATTTTGCATATAAAGAAATAATTGAATTAAGTGAAAAATATGAATGATATAATATCCTACATTATATAATTCATGAAATAATTAAATTAAGTAATAAATATCAATATATTTATGAATGACATCATTGCCTTAGCAGCAAAAAAAATGTCATATTTCCCAAATGTTACAGAAGAGCAGATTTTATTTGTAAAACATTTTATTTCTTTAACTGTTTATTGAACTGTAACAAAATTTTGCATAAAGTCACCTTACATGATCAATATTACTGCCAATATTTTAGAATAATAACAGTATTAATGTATGATAATATATATAAGTGTAAAATATCAATAATACAATGTCTTGGTAGATAGTTCTGTATAGTTGGTACAATGTCTTACATTATATCATTGATATTTTTCATATAATTCAATTATTTCATGAATTATATGCAAAATTTTGTTACAATTCATTAAACAGTTACGAAAATAAAATGATTTACAAATAAAATTTGCTTTTATTTTTGTAATTAAAATTCATCGCCCTCAACAGACATTTCACTTATTATTTGTCTATATCTCCGAGGTACAGATATATATCTTATTATTTAATAATATATATTATAGAAAGTGAAATCTACTAATAAATTTCTGTTTTAAATTTATATATATATATATATATATATATACATATATATATATATATATATACATATATATATATATATATATATATATATATATATATATATATATATATATATATATATATTAAAAATTTAGTTTCATCAAGTAGTAGTTAGTACTTGAAACTAAATTTTTAATATATAAATAAAAATAATAATAGAAAAAATAAAATAAAACAGAAATTTAATAGTAGATTTCACTTTCTATAGTATATATTATTAAATAATTAGATATATAGCTGTACCTCGGAGGTATAGACAATTCAATCAAATATCTAAAACAAAATTGCAACAATTTTCAAGTACATATTAACTGTTTCCAGCCTATTATGATAAAACATACTCCTATATTGCACATAAATAAAAAGATATGACTAAATTGTGTACATTTTCCATAGATAACATTCCAACCATGACCACATAACGGCGGCATTCAGCTGCACACCAATAAAAAGCATGTACTAATTCCCAACATGACATCATGCTATATAAAGGTCATACTATGCTAATCACCTATCTCTAATGGTCAAAAAAAAAATACATCAGACATCAATCGCGCCTTAATTGCGACTGTAAAAAGAAATCTAGGTCACTAGAGAAGAATTGAACTGCATGGGCCACCACCGAAAAACAAAACAAACCATGGCGGGCTTCATTTCAAATTTGCGCGTTTATTTTTAGCACGCAATTTATAATAATAGCCGCCCAAAATAACAAATCTACTCACTGCTGCTAAACACTCCCAAGCTGACGTTCGCGTCCACATTGATGAAGAACTTCTGCAGCACCTGCTGCACCGCCTTGGAGATGACGGTGTTCATAATTACTATACTAATAAAGTTTTTTTAATTTTATATCACAACACGCGGCGGTTTGGGCGTGACGGCATTGTCGACACGGGCTATAGTTTTCGTAAATTTCGCTTGTGCGACACTGTGATGACAGAAGAACAACAACACGACGGCCAGAACGCATCTGGCAGAATACGCGACGGTTTTGACAGACTACGGCGACGTCCGACGTCGGCGTCATGAGCGCGACGAGTGGTACCAACTGTCTAAACAGTGGCGTCCGTTTTAAACGAAGTTTGGACTAATAAATATATGTATTCTAACTTATTTGGGGGGCTAGAAATGGACTGGTTTTAGTGGTTTAATAGTAGACAACAGGGCTGGGTTTAATTGGGTGTTCTGGGGTTCATTAATAAATTATTTTGGTGTACAATATTTGTCATTTTCTTAGCGGAGTTACTGGGGTTAATCGGGGGTTTTCTGGGGTTCATTAATTAATTATTAATTATTTTGGAGTACAATATTTGTCATTTTCTTAGTGGGATTTCTGGGGTTAATCGGGGGGTTTTCTGGGGTTAATCGGGGGGTTTTCTGGGGTTCATTTATTAATTATTTTGAAGTACAATATTTGTCATTTTCTTAGTGGGGTTTCTGGGATTAATTTGGGGGGTTTTCTGGGGTTCATTAATTAATTATTAATTATTTTGGAGTACAATATTTGTCATTTTCTTAGTGGGATTTCTGGGGTTAATCGAGGGGTTTTCTGGGGTTCATTTATTAATTATTTTGAAGTACAATATTTGTCATAATCTTAGTGGGGTTTCTGGGGTTAATTTGGGGGGTTTTCTGGGGTTCATTAATTAATTATTAATTATTTTGGAGTACAATATTTGTCATTTTCTTAGTGGGATTTCTGGGGTTAATCGAGGGGTTTTCTGGGGTTCATTTATTAATTCTTTTGAAGTACAATATTTGTCATATTCTTAGTGGGGTTTCTGGGGTTAATTTGGGGGGTTTTCTGGGGTTCATTAATTAATTATTAATTATTTTGGAGTACAATATTTGTCATTTTCTTAGTGGGATTTCTGGGGTTAATCGAGGGGTTTTCTGGGGTTCATTTATTAATTATTTTGAAGTACAATATTTGTCATAATCTTAGTGGGGTTTCTGGGGTTAATTTGGGGGGTTTTCTGGGGTTCATTAATTAATTATTAATTATTTTGGAGTACAATATTTGTCATTTTCTTAGTGGAGTTTCTGGGGTTATTCGGGGGGTTTTCTGGGGTTCATTTATTAATTATTTTGAAGTACAATATTTGTCATTTTCTTAGTGGGGTTTCTGGGGTTAATCGGGGTTTTTTTGGTGTTCATTTATTAATTATTTTGGTGTACAATATTTGTCATTTTCTTAATGGAGTTTCTGGGGTTAGTCGGAGGTTTTCTGGGGTTAATTAATTAATTATTTTGGAGTACAATATTTGTCATTTTCTTAGTGGGATTTCTGGGGTTAATTAGTGGGTTAATCGGGGGTTTTCTAGGGTTAATTGACGGTATTTCTGATGCCAGATTAGATGACACCCGCCAGGTGATATAATTAAGTGTACACCTTTACTTATAAGAATGTTCTCACGGGCACGATTTAGTTCCCACGCCAAAATATCCTAATACCTACTAACAAGGACTAACCAAGTAAAGAGTATGACCCTCTGATTAAATATATCTACTTAATAAAAATAATTGTAGTTTTCACTTTCTACGCATATTATTAAACAATATGAATATTATATTATTTCACTCATATCTTTCGCTTAATTCAATTATTTCAGGATATGACACGTAAATAAAAGAAAAAATGTGCGATAACACACTTATTCAAATGTTGAAATAACTCAATTTGATAATTTTAGAGGTCATCCACATAAACGAACAACATATGCTGCCTATCTAAAGCCTCCTGCAATCTAATTATAACATGGCACTGAGTAAAAGTTTCTTCAGGCTCTCCAAGCAGCTCAGCAGGAACCAGAGCATAATAAGGGTAATTTTTTATTTATCTTCCCTATTTAGGGCAGTAATTATTTGCCAAACTAATATTTAAATAGACTAATCGTATGTTTTTAAGGTTATTATTATTAATCACCTCAGACTAATAAATTTAGCAATCATTATGAAAAATTCATACAAATTCAAAATTTTTGAGAATTTAACGTAATTGCTTTAATATTAATCACAATGCCATATAGAAATGGATCATACAATAATTTGTATGCATAATTTAGACCACTTAGATAAAAGCAGGGCCGGCTGTAGGTTTCTAGAGGCTTCTAAATGTGGCTTAAAATGGTTACAATTGAATAAAAACTAATATACATTGATCTTACGACTTTGTGTGTATTAATTACGAATTCAGGGAAGATTTCTAACAAAAAAACTTGTATCTTTATAAATCTATCAGCCCAAGGGAGTTTTCTCCTATAAGAAACAAGTTCAGAAGAGTTTTCACCCTTAATTTCATAGAAAACCTCTGAAAACTGTGAAATCAGGGGATATCATGATTTCACAGTTTTCAGAGGTTTTTTTTATGAAGTTAAGGGTAGGGGTGTAGGGTTTTAGAGGCTTCTAAATGTGGCTCAAAATGGTTACAAGTGAATAAAAACATTGATCTTACGAGTTTGTGTGTATTGATTGCGAATTCAGAAAAAAATTCTAACAAAAAACTTGTATCATTATAAAGCTATCAGCCCAAGAGGCCTTTTTTCTCATAAGAAACAAATTCAGAAGTTTTCACCCTTAACTTCATAGAAAACCTCTGAAAACTGTGAAAACAGGGTATACCATGATTTCACAGTTTTCAGAGGGTTTTTTTTATGAAGTTAAGGGTAGGCCTGTAGGTTTTTAGAGGCTTCTAAATGTGGCTCAAAATGGTTACAAGTGAATACAAACTAAAAAACATTGATCTTACGAGTTTGTGTGTATTAATTACGAATTTAGGGAAGATGACTAACAAAAAAACTTGTATCTTTATAAATCTATCAGCCCAAGGGAGTTTTCTCCTATAAGAAACAAGTTCAGAAGAGTTTTCACCCTTAACTTCATAGAAAACCTCTGAAAACTGTGAAATCATGGTACCACCCCCATGATTTCACAGTTTTCAGAGGTTATCTATGAAGTTAAGGGTGAAAACTCTTTTGAACTTGTTTCTTTATAGAAGAAAAGTCCCTTGGACTGGTAGCTTTATAAAGATACAAGTCTTTTGTTAGAAATGTTTCCTGAATTTGCAATAAATACACACAAACTTGTTAGATCAATGTTTTTTAGTTTGTATTCACTTGTAACCATTTTGAGCCACATTTAGAAGCCTCTAAAAACCTACAGGCCTGCGCTTAACTTCATAAAAAACCTCTGAAAACTGTGAAATCATGGTACCCCCTGATTTCACAGTTCTCAGAGGTTTTCTATGAAGTTAAGGGTGAAAACTCTTCTGAACTTGTTTCTTATATGTGGAAAGTCCTTTGGGCTGATAGCTTTATAATGATACATCAGATAATTAAACATATATATATATATATATATATATATATATATATAAAACTTGAGGTAGCAAAAGAACTGGAAATAAAAAGAAGAGAATGGAAAACATTTATAAAAGAATAGAAGAAAATTCAAACTTTTACACCACACTGTGGTAGGTAGAAAAGGCCAGCGGATATATATATATATATATATATATATATATATATATATATATATAAATAAAAATTAAGTTTCTGTTCATATATCCAAAATATATACGAAAAATGGTTTTGATAAAGTTTTTGATATAGTTGATAATTTTTAGAACTATTCTCCAAACGAGCCCTCGTTCCCCGGCGCGCGCACATCATGGACGGAGAAACTCGAGTTCCTCACGTCCACCAGCTACGCGCCCATACCCGCCTACCGCGTGATGGATAGAAAAGGCAATGTCATCTTACCGGAAGAGGACCCGCAGCTCAGTCCGGAGATCGTCGAAAAGATGTACAAGGATATGACGCTGCTGAACGTGATGGACAAAATCCTGTACGAATCACAGCGCCAGGGCAGGATTTCGTTCTACATGACGAACTACGGGGAGGAGGCGTCTCATATTGGGAGCGCCGCAGCTCTGGATAACAATGATCTGGTGTACGGGCAGTACAGGGAGGCCGGTGTGCTGGTTTGGAGGGGATTCAAGCTGAGCGAGTTTATGAATCAGTGTTACGGGAATGTTGATGATGTAGGTAGGTATCCCTTCACTTATTTTACATCTTCTAACACTCGAACTGTAATAAAAAAAACACATCAATATTGATTTTAGTCCCCTTTTACTTTCCAAATACATCACTGAAGTAAGGGAAGGTTATGGCATAGTCAACAGGTTTTCTGCATTTTTATTATAGGTAAAGGTCGTCAAATGCCGGTCCACTACGGCTCCAAAAGACTGAACTTCGTAACAATCTCCAGTCCATTGAGCACACAAATGCCTCAAGCTGTAGGCGCAGCGTATGCCCTGAAAGGCAAAGACCGCGTGGTGGTGTGCTACTTTGGCGAAGGCGCCTCCTCGGAGGGAGACGCGCATGCAGCCTTCAATTTCGCTGCCACCCTCGAGTGCCCGGTTATCATGTTCTGCAGAAACAATGGCTATGCCATTTCAACTCCTACAAGAGATCAGTATAGAGGTGATGGGATTGCATCGAGGGGTCCTGGTTATGGAATACACACATTGCGTGTTGATGGCAACGACGTGTTTGCTGTGTATAATGTGACGAAGAAAGCCAAGGAGTATGCGTTGAAGGAGAATAAACCAGTTATAATAGAAGCATTGACCTATCGGTGAGTTTAGAGAAATATTTTCCATTACATTTTTGCAACAAAACAGTAGAGAAAAGGTCAGATTAACCCTGTATTTTCTATCTTCTTCTTATATTGTCTATTGTCTACTCCTTTCTGCCTAGAAAGGGTCAGATTAACCCTGTATTCTCCACCTTCTTATATTGTCTACTCCTTTGTGGCTTTATTAATTAACTATATAAATTTAGAGTGGATATGTATGTAAGGGTTATGCCTATAGGCATTGTATATGCCATACATATCCCCACATGCCGTGTATGTTAGGAATGTGCATTGCATATGCCATACATATTCCCCATATGCCGGGCATGTTGGAATGTGATATGCATATGCAATGCACATTTAATGCATGTTGTATGTTTATTGGGTAATAAAGGTTGTTTCTCCACTACAGACAATAAAATTGATATTCTGATTCTAAATTTAGAGTCGGTCATCATTCCACCTCGGACGACAGTACAGCGTACCGTCCCAAAGAAGAAGTACAACATTGGTCGACAAACGACTCGCCCATCAACAAACTACGTATGTACATGGAGCGCAAGGGGCTGTGGAACGACGACAAGGAGAAACAGTGGCTGGAAGAGGCCAAAAAGAATGTGATGACCACGTTCGCGGCGGCTGAGAAGAGACCGAAGCCGAACTGGACGGAGATGTTCAAAGATGTCTACAAGTTTATGCCAAAACATCTCACGTAAGTGAAATTATCAGTTAATTACCACATGTCCACACTATAGACGCTTTCGTTTAGCATGGTTTATCATTGCTAGTCGCCCCCTGTGGCGTGCAGTATCACTCAGGTCGTGCGCCGCCAGTTTTAAGGGCCTAGGTAGAATTATGCGCATCGGAAGCGGCACATAGAATAAGAAACAATAAGCCCGTACTAGCCCAGAGTGATAAACGAAAGATACTCAAGTTTAGTAGTATAACGAACACATATTTTTCATTTAGAAACGGTATAGACGTGGTCTCGTAAGGTATTTTACTTGATGATGGAGATAGATTTAGAAAAATTAGTTATAAACGAAGGCACGAAGGCCGCGGTTTGCTATGTGGACGATTTGCCAATTTGGCTTCGCCAAAAAAGCCAGTATAGTGTGGACACAGCTTAAGGCTATACATTCTAAATAAATATTAATAAAACATGTCGATGTAGTGCAGTGGTTACAACACTCAATTATCCAAGGGCCAGTCCGGCTCGAATCCCGAGCCGGATAGTCGGTACCATATATCGGGATACAATTAACGACCCTCAGATAAGGCCCTACCAGGGCTACAGCGTATTTAACCCTGTCCTGGTTGGAAATACACAAAAAAACATATTTTTCTGGAACATCATAGTTCAATCGAAGAAATCTCCGAAAGAATACTTTTTAAATCAACTGTTTTCTAGTTGTATTAATTAACATCTTATTTTAGGGAGCAGATGAAGGAAATGGAAGCGCACGTTGAAAACTACAAGGATAAATACCCCGTTAAGAATTACAGTCAGTAATCATTGTGATGGGCAAAGATGTAGTTCCATTGTTGAAGCATTTACTTTTGTACATAGCTAAAATCCAAACAAAAATGTCAAACTTTCCATTAATCATAAATATAAACTGTGTATGGGTACTAACTTAAATAAAAAATGTAATTGTTAAATGTTTTTATAAATATAGAGTGCCTTAAAATAAACTGGATGGCTCATGTCCATATTCACCAACATCCCATAAACTTTATAGGTCCCATAAGCTATTGAATGGATAAATTTAAAATGTCACTGTGACAGAATATGCCAAAACAAATGTCCAAAACCTTGAATAGTGCTTGTGATTGGAGCTTTGATGACACTTTTTGTTTATTTATTCAGTGTTTCCAATAGAGATAATCTAAAGTAACTATATATAAAAAAAAGAAAATTCACAGTGGTAAGGAATAGCTCTCGAACGAGAAACGAAAGCGGTTCAAGTAGGGAACGATTTGGATCAGTAAAGTTGAAATCATGCAAGTTTTAGAAAGTTGATAGGGAACTACAAAATCACATGTAACCTCTACAAAGTTTATTATTAGAAAGTGTAAAAGGGGAATATATAAACATGAGAAAATCGTCGATATATCCGCACACACACACAGAAGTGATATCAATATATCACAATAGAACAATCAAAAAAATTTGGAATGAAAATTATATCAAAACTGTTTAGAACACGAATTCGGTGTTATTACCATAATATATCACAACAAAAATAGCTCGAATAGTAAAAAAAATCTTTTGGTCTGTTTTGTTTATTTTTTGTACCACTTGAGCAAAGTCGGTTCCAGTGAGCAACAAGACTTACCAACGAGTGATCACAGAAGAGTAGGGGTGGGTTAGAATATTAGGAACACGGCTCACTCCGCGCTTTTTGGATTGGGTATACGCAGGATACAAGCACCCGCTCGGCCTGTGATCAAGGGGGCCAAGGGCAACCACTCATTGGAATTCGGGTCGTATTGCTCCACTGTGTTCAGATAGTGGTTGCCATCATAACCACCCACAGCTATCAATTTGTCACCAAAAAGACAAACGGCGACTGTGTCGCGTTTGTTGGAAAGTGATGCCACGATCGTCCATGAGTCAGTACCTAAAAATAATTATTATATTAATACAGTAAACTGCGTGACTTGTCCACAGACTACCTACTAGAGTTGGGCAGAGGCATATTACAGCAGAGCATGTAATATGCCTCTGTCCAGCTCTAGTAAACACTAGGCATCTAATACTAGGGTAGTGTTGGACTAGTATGGCCAGCATTGGCAACTCCTTAACCCGCCAAAGTGAGTAGCTAGCCTAAAGGGAGGTTTCACAATGGGCCCATTTTGAGGTCTTAAGCTACAGCGGCAAAGCGGGGGGGGGGGGTGGGTGCCCGGGCCGCTACTCACAAAGGGGCGCCAAATGGTCCACAAAAGTATATTTACATATAATATTTAGTTTTAGAATGAGTTGTGGGGGGGGGGGGGGTAAAAAGGTATGGGGGGGTTAAAAAGGTGTGGGGGGAAAAGGGTAGGGGGAAGATATGGGGGGGGGGGGTAAAAAGGTATGGGGGGGATAAAAAGGTATGGGGGGGGGGTTAAAAAGGTATTGTGCCCCGGGCGCGAATTAAGCTCGCTACGACACTGTGTAGCTATGCTACCCTCCAGCCAACTATCCAGAACTACACCTTTCATCCATTGTTACATTTGAATAATACAATTTACAAATTAAAATATACACAAATGTATAAATACAATTGGAAATATAAAATTCAAAAGGACAGCACACAAGACAGCTAATAAACCATACAATGAATTTAAAATAGAAATTCATGGGTGGAGGAGTAGTATGTTTGGTCATTCTTGAAATTTCATGTACCAATCAATATCAAAAATCTGTCTACCTCATACGAATTCCAAGTTTAAAGTAGCTAGTACCAATTATCAAACTTACTGGGATCATAGCGTTCAACACAATCAAATCTGCTCGCCGTGGGATTATTAGCAGGCGTATCTTGTCCTCCCAACGCATATAAAAAGCCATTAGCGACTGCCACTCCAACTCCACTTCTCCGCCTCGTCATGGGGGCACATTCAGTCCATTTGTTGGTGTGCGGATCGAAACATTCGACTGTGCGCAAACAAGAGGTGCCGTCTCTTCCACCTACAGCATACAATTTGCCATTTAACACGGCCACCCCCGCTGAACAGCGTTGGCATTGCATGTGCGCCACGTAGTTCCATGAACGTGTACCAGGATCAAATCTAGAAATTGATGAATATTGCCAAAACAACATATGAAATTATTGTTTTTAAGTTTCAACATGGAGCTAAAGAAACAAAAGAAAAAAGTTCAATAGAGATTCATTAGGTAGATTTATAATATAGTTTGTAACGGTGGGTAACGCGAGGATGGACGGCAGGTAATGGGCCACTCACAATAAAGTCCTGGTTTCCTTGCAAGCGGCGTCGATAAAAACGGCCGTTTTTGACGTCATTTACATATTACAAGATACGTTTTAAGTACATGTAATTGAATAACTCACCAGATTCCAGTATAATTCATGACATTTTCCCAATACTTTGAAGTATACCTCTCTTTGGATTACCAGATTTATTTAAATATACATAAAAGAAATGTGTGTCGTCAAAATGAGGTGAAATACGGCCGCTTTTGTCGACACCGCCTCCTAGGAAACCAAGGCTTAAGCAAGGTATGGGTAACGTCGCAGTAACAATATTTTGCACTTATATATAAGAATCCAGATGTTCAAAATTGAGCACTAATAGTGTGGGATAATAAAGGTAGAGATAATACCCATATTCTGTTAGTATTATCGCGCTGCTGTTGCGCCAATTTAAAAAAAATTGTAGACAGATCGCATCTGCCAGCAAGGTAACAAGGAACTTTTTTTCTACGGTGAGAACAGCCCCCGTCCCTAGGCTGTGTGCACTGCGGCCCTTCATGGACCTATTGTGCCTCATACAACATCCATTATATGCTAGCCTGGTCAACTCTTTGTAGAAAAGTTTCCCGACTAGCGGTGGTTTCGAACCACCAATGGCTTGAGACTGTCGCCTTCGACCACTGCGCCACGGCCCGCATCAAGGTAACAAGGATACTTACCTTTCAACTGTATTTAGGTAACTCCATCCATCATGGCCGCCTACTGCATAGATAGGTCCTCCTAAAACGGCCACCCCTAGACCATGCCGATGAGTGTTCATTGGTGGCAACTGTGACCAACTGCTAGCAGCAATGTCCAGACACTCCACTGTGTTTAAAGTCTTTAAACCATCTCTCCCGCCAACCACAAGAAGTCTAAATAAAATTAACAATAGTTAATATTAGTTATGAATTCTAAAACGCATAACCGAGCCGTAAAACGACGGACTTGTAAGTCCCGTCGGTAACGTAGTACTTGCGGACGATTGTGACGTCAAAATGACGTCACAACTAGTACCGTAAAAGGTACATTTTCCTAGAAAACTCGTGTTCATTTAATTAATTGTAACACATATTGGACAAATATACTACTCTTTAACATACTTATCTCCTAGTAACGCAACTCCAAACTGCAACCGTCTGCCGCCCATCGTATGCGCAACCGTCCAACAATCACTCCTGGGATCGTACATTTCAATAGTAATCGCCCCCTTGTTCCTATCCATCCCTCCTACAACCAACAACCGTCCCAATGTCGCCTTGCGAGGCCGTGTCTGTGTGGACAGCATTAGCGGCCTGCGTTCGGGCAGCAAATGCCATTTCATCGCATCCATTATAAGCTTCTGGCAGCCCCAATCAGTACCCACCAACGCCTCCACTTGATCCATCAAAAAAGCTGGATCAAGAAGTGGCAGTTTGATCAGAGCTAGCAACCGGGAAATGTACGGTTTCCGGCCAGTGTAGTCGTGCTGGATCCAGCCCATTAACGCGTCGAACACGTGTTGCTCGCACGACACATTGAGATCATCATTGGACAACAAACTGGTCATTTGTTCAACACTGAGTTGGAGAAACTCTTGGTTTTTGATTACCTAAAGAGAGAATACAGGTATTGTAGTTTTGGTGCCAAACTATTTAAGACAAACATGGTCAGAATATTTATTTTGGTATGCTGCACATGAACTTTCCAGGAATAAATACTGAGAATTCCTGGAAAGTTCATGTGTAGTATGCCATAAAAGTAGAGATCATAATTAATGTACTTCTGCTTAACCACAGTTCACCCTTCTTCTCACATCCATTATTATGGTTGTCAGCCGAGTCAACCTATTAAGTGTCTAGAAGCCCAATCATTACCTACGATCATGCCATTCTCAACTCAGTCAGTTAATAAGATGTTTTAAACCTTTGGCAATGATACATGATATTATCTGTAATAAGTACCATATAGTAATTGTAATACACATAACTTGTATTTAGACTAGATGGACTTAATAGCTAATTATATCACATTTGTAATTAACATCCTGGTATGTATGTCTTGTTACAACTCGCAGGCAAAGGGAACTCTTACAGCTTATGCTACCCCAATAGTTATTCAGTAACACAAGAGTATGCCTCAGCAAAATTGACTGGTGGGACAAGTGAGCAGCCTTAACGGGAGGTTTCACACTGGGTCCATTTTGAGGCCTAAGTGTCTGTAGCTATGCTACCCTCCAGCCAACTATCCAGAACAGATGCCTCTGCCCAGCTCTAGTAAACACTAATACTAGGGGAGTGCTAGCCTAGTATGACCAGCATTAGCAACTCCTCGCCCACCAGAGTTTTGCAGCTTGCGAGCAAAATTGACTGGTGGGACAAGCCCTTACAGGGTGGTTTCATAATGGGCCCATTTTGAGGCCTAAGTATCTGTAGCTATGCTACCGTCCACCCAACTATCCAGAACTATCCAGAACACAAGCATAATTCAATTAAGTACAATTATATACAAATTTTAGTATAAAATCATATACTAAATCCTGTAGTCATGACAATAATAGCCTTTAAATACCTTACTAACAAAAGAAAAATAAACATACAACAGCTATTATTTACTTACCTGCATAAAATTCTTGCTAGTGAAAGAGTTGGCCTCAGTGAATAAACTGGGACAGTTCTGATGCTCAGCGAACACAGCAATACCCAGGCAATTACTTGGATGCAGCTGATTCACCAAAAATCTGGAGCATGCCTCAACCACCTCAAACAGTTGCATCAAACAGGCTGTAGACAACAGTGTTTCTACATTATCTTCCCTGATTTCAATGCTTCCAGTATAGCAATAGTTGACTACAGCTTGTAGCACATCCCCATTGATCTCACCCAGCACCACCTCATGCTCCTCAGATTCACGCAGGTTGCCAGTGAACATTGCTGCAAAGTATTCACTGGCTGCTGATAAAACCAGTCTAAAAACAAAAAGTTGACAGTGGCAATAATCTAGAGCTGGCTGTAGTTATTTTAAAGTTGCAAATGTTTATAAAGAGTCTTTCTTGTAATACTGTTAATGCATGTATGTATCTGTAACTCCAATACAATCTGCACATTAAAATTGACATCGTTTTACAGTCTAGTTGAAAATTCCATTTAGGACCGGTTCTACAATTGACATTTAACTGGAGAAGGTTATTGGTGGAATAAGTTTGAGATATTGATGTTAAAATCTCAAACTTATTTCATGAATAGCCTTATTCTCCAGTTAAATGTCAATTGTAGTACTGGCCCTTAATCTATTTTTTTTCGTAATCTGAGGAAGCATCAGCCCAAATTACCTCAGATTATGGCGACTACTGTAATATGACAAGAAACTAGGAAGCTTCTATTAAATTCTACAAACAATAAGGACATGGAACAATTGAAATAAAACAAACTCAACTCCTTGAAGGGGTTTAAAAGGAAACAATTAGGAAAGAAGAGATTATTAACAATAAAGGAGATGAATAAAACTACTATGTTTTTTACCACTTATTTATTAAAAACATAGTAGTTTCATTCATCTCCTTTATTGAAAATGAATTACCACGTAGTAGACGCCAAATCCATTCAATTTCAGATTATTAACATATAATCCATATCAATTTTGTCTGGCTTACACCAAACTACAGTAAATAGGTATTTGATTAACCCAAATAAACCTGAAACTTTTTTTATTCAAATTTTGAAGTAAATGTGTTTTCCATTATTGCTTATATAATCATAATAAAAGTGTTATACTTACACTAGTTTGTTCATAAAAAGGATTTTCATGATGTTGCCATAACATTTTTCCATGTAACAAAATAATGTAATTATTTAGATATAAATGAATATTGTTCCTAGACAGCTGTATACTTGATTTAGGAACTTTTAAAGGAACGGTAAGGCTAAACAGTCAGTATAAAGATTTAAGTATCTTCTACAGATTACTTTTCCCACCCAAGTGTTCCTTATATGGAACAGTAGGTCTATTTGGGTTCAATAAAATCATAATTTTTATGGATTGAAAATAATATGTATCCCTAAACAGAATGCTGTTGTTAATCATTTGTTTTACATTGTCATATCCCTATTTATTGTAGAAACAAAAATGAATTCTCACCTATGTGCTGGAACCTTCCGTCCATTATTCCCAGCAACAAGTACCACATCACACAGCTTGCCCGCTTGCAGATAGTGTCTCATACACTGCAAACTGTTCTCAGCATGCCCCTCGGACCGAAATTGCTCATCCTGCGACGTCGAAGAGGACGCCGTCGAAAACAACGACAGCCTACTGCAATCCCTAGGCAGACTTTCATTGCTGGGCGCTTTACTGTTCGCCGTAATGTATGTGATCTCCCTTGACGGGCTGCTCAAACTACCGGTCGCCGACATGCCGTGGACAATGCGAGACAAAGCGCGGCCACAATTACACTTGCCCGGCAACACAAGCAACAAAAACGTGCATGTTCCTTTTGTTTGTTTGGCGGCCGCGCACACAAAAACAAAGGACTGTCAGGTGCTAAATAACATGAAGTTAACCGAATAATACCAAAACAATATTATATGAAAACAACGGCTACAATAAATGTAGTTGTAGTTACAAATCCACTTACTTGTATTCAAACGAATTTACAAGCTGTTTAATTTAAATCCTTTACATAAATAATTCCGTTAATAAAACACTACTTTTTTTTTTTAAATGGCGGTTTGTGTAGACAACTTATCATACACAACTGTCAAATTTGACAGCTCGCGGCGCCCCCTATTCGCTAGTTGGTGAACTATATGTTCACGAACAATTGCGAAACGAGGACAGAAGTAGACTATTTAAAAAATATTGATATTCGCATATAAAAGTAAATGATAATAAACAATGTAGATTTATTTATTTCCTTCTTTGAAAATAAAGTAATATATAGAAACAGAATCAAACGAATTTGTATTGTTAGGACATGTACTACTAAACCCAATTATTGTACGATTTTTTTTTGTGAAGTTAGTAGTACAGAGGAAAGACACACATGCAACAATAAGAGAAATGAAGCGAAGGGAAAATAGAATGATATTAAAATAACTTTTCTTTACATGAAGTAAATACTACACGAACAGTTCACGAACAAATCTAGCCGTAACCGTATGCAATCAAATGAATTTCTCGAAATGTCAAAATCTTTTGTTTACATCACTTTTGAAGGTTAAGGGCGGATTGAATACAAAAAATTGATCAAAATGAGCTTATCGAGCAGGCCCAAGGTGAATATTTTGGATAAACCCCTCAGTAAAGGCAAGGGGGAGTTGTCACTGAGCTGTTTTGCGCTGCTCTTCTCCGAGGTGGTCCAGTATTCACAAAACAAGTCCACGACTGTGCCAGAATTGCAAGCAAGGTAATTACAATGTTATTTATTAAGAATATTTTGTTGTAGCTCTAATTGTAATTGAAGACTATTATTATTATTAAGTTTTGAGTTTAGATATTACTAATTTATTATTTAAACAAAAAATAGATTAAATTATACTCAATGGTAACTATTGCAATCTTTAAAATGTATTTATCAAATAACTGTTATTTATGGAAGTTACAACAGTTGTTGCCTCAAGGTGTATTTGCTAAATAAACAACATTATTATTATTTTAAAAGGTGGCTCAATAGCCAAATAAAGATTGATTATATATCTATATAATCGCCCATTTTATAATGGCCACCAATATAGTCTATAACAGTGATAGTGTGCTTTGCCTCTGCCCAGCGCTAGTAAACACCAGGCATCTAATACTAGGCGAGTACTGGCCTAGTATGGTCAGCATTGGCAGCTCCTCACCTGTCAGAGTTTTGCGGCTTGCATGCAAAATTGACTGGTGAGACGAGTGAGTGGCCATAAGGGAGGTTTCACAATGGGCCCATTTTGAGGCCTAAGTGTCTGTAGCTATGCTACCCTCCAGCCAACTATCCAGATAGTGTGCTTTTGAATGCATTGTACTATCAATAGTACTACTATTGATAGTACAATGCATTCAAAAGTTCAATATCATTATTATAGACAATATTGGTGGCCATTATGAATTGGGCGGAGCTTCAAAATGGCCGCAATATCCATAGCACTCTAGATTTATTATTTTTTTTCTTTTAAATATTTACAGATTGCACAGTTTGGGCTATAATGTAGGCTCGAAAATCATTGACCTGTATTTTGTGCGTGAGCGAAACTCGAAACGTGAGATCAAACTGCTGAACATTTTGTTGTTCATCAAGTCAACCCTATGGAAGGCCCTGTTTGGTCGTGAAGCGGACAAGTTGGAGCACTCAAATGATGATGAAAACACATACTATTTGATGGAGAAGGAGCCGCTGGTGAATAAATTCATTTCGGTGCCGAGGGATAAGGGTAGTCTGAACTGTGCAATATTTGTGGCTGGGATTATTGAGTCTGTGCTTGTTGGAACTGGATTTGTAAGTAACAAGATTCTATGTAGTTTTAATATTGATAATATAATCAAGATTAATATGTAGGATTATTGATAATATCACACTAGTATTTCTAAAAGACACCTTATATAGTCAGTAATAATGTCAATATTTTATAATAATGACAGTATTACTGTACAATAACATGTTTTAAATTTTCATTATTCTAAAATATTGCCAGTATTACTGAGCATGTAAGTTAGTAATGAAGAAATGTAGTATAGTAATGAAGAAATGAGAGAATACTGATGATTATTGGGATAATTGATTACTTGATAAATATTGAAGCAGGATTGAAGCAAATAGTGACAGTACTATGAATGACAGTATTATTGAAGGTGTCTTTAAAGTGATAGAACTCAAAATCATGTGTTTTTGAGTTGTGTCCATGTAAGAATATGGAAAATATCCCTCTATCAAATAATCTAGCTCAGTGCTTGCCCCCAGACAGCACTTACTGCCCCAAAACTACTTCCCCTACTTAGTTTTTTCTAGAAATGCAAGTTTTTGGGTGTGACTTATATTAGTCTGTACTGTTTATTCCACCTAAATATTGGTGGAATAAACAGTACATAAAATATTTGAAAATAGTGTGTTGTGTTATAAAACAAAGAAGTTTATTTCCCAATGTTTCAAATATTTCAAATTTCTACCACTGAAAATTTCCTAAATCATTATTATTCAACAAAAACAAACACATACAAATAGAGCAATCTATAATTAAGTCATATGATGATATTATCATGATTATTACGCACGCAATTCGTTATTTGTTTGGATTTTACATATGTATATAGTTGAGTCTTAATCATCTGTTATTTATTTATACGCTAAAAGTTGACCCTAGATATTCTTATCACGTCACGCGCTTTCTTATCGCGTCTTATACCAGACAATGCGGGTTGATTTCGTCGAAGTGCTATCAGGAAGCAATGTTGTTGATCAACACGCCGACCACGCGCTTTCTATACTCAAATTGGGTTGTTGTTATTATATTATGTCTATTACAGGCGGCCAAAGTGACGGCCCACTGGCACAAGGGGACAACATATATGGTGAAATTCGACGAGGCCGTCGTGGCACGAGACAAACAGCTTGAAGAGCGATAGATTTGGAGATTGCCCCGTTTATTATTAGGCTAATTTCTTGTAATGTGATGTCAAATTTTGGTTAATAAATTCATTATTTATTTGTTACTGTCTTATTTTGATTAAAAAAAATATTAAAACAGGCTACAAGTGTTAACTTAAAACATTAGTTGTCTTATTTTGATGAAAAATATTTAAAACAGGCTACAAATGTTAACTTAAAACTTTAGTAGTCTTATTTTAATGAAAAATATTAAAACAGGCTACAAGAGTTAACTTAAAATTTTAGTTGCCTTATTTTGATGAAAAATATTAAGACAGGCTACAAGAGTTAACTTAAAACTATAGTTGTCTTAATTTGATGAAAAATATTTAAAACAGGCTACTAAGTGTTAACTTAAAACTTTAGTTGTTAATAATACTCACCAACATCCCACCTACTCGTTAATCAGATTTTTAAAAACATTCACATGTCCCTCCCCTCCCGTTATTGTTTTAGTCGTTATTATGCAGGAAATGATCATCATAGAAGGAAGGAAAAGACGTGTGAGTACAAACACGGTAAAATTCTACAAACACAACAAGAAAGAATGGTTTTAATACAACTAACTAAATATATTTTGCTAGATTTCAATGTATACCGTTGTTTCATTCATACAAGAAATCGCCCCCAGTGAAAATCTCACTGCCTTAGATCAGTTTGAACATACGGTCTTTGTATGCAACTTCGCCGGACCGGTATTTCGACTCAACTTGATCCCTGTGCGATTTAATCCAGTAACCATATGCAAAAAATGGTATGATCAGGGCGATGCCCAAACCGACGCGTCTTGCATTCGGTATAAAGTGCTCGTAGGTGCTGACGCCCATTGCTGTGTAGCGCTGCACTGCAGCATCGAACTGTAACAAAAAAAAAACAAATGATTGTAATATAAAGTAGTAATATAGAAAATAGTATCAAATATACATATAAAAGCAAATACATTTGAATCATTACTGGCCTAGTCAGAATTAACAGGAAAGTTCAAGTAGTTCAAGCGTGCAAACAGGATATGAATTGTGCTGTCCTAGAAATATGATGAATTTCAAGTTACTTGAACCAAATTTTAAGCCACTTAAACCGAATTTCAAGCCACTTGAGCCTTAAATAGCGCATTTTACCATTTATTAACCCATATCGTACCCTGTGCACGAAGTTAGTCTCAAAAATTATGAAATTTTATGAATTTCAACCCACTTGAAATGAATTCCAAGCTCCTTGAGAATAAAACAGTGCATTTCAATATATATTGACCAATGTCCTCCATCGTTTCATGAAGAAAGTCTTAAAAATCCTGAAATTTTATGAATTTCAATCCACTTGAAATAAATTTGAAGCTACTTCAGAATAAAACAGTGCATTTCAATATATATTAACCCATGTCCTAACTCATTTGATGAAGAAAGTCTTAAAAATCCTGAAATTTTACGAATTTCAAGTTACTCTTACTCGAGAATAAAACAGTGCATTTCAATATATGTTGACCCACGTCGTCCCTCGTTTGGTGAAGAGTCTTAAAAATCCTGAAATTTCATGAATTTCACGGCACTTGAAATAAATTTCAAGCTACTTTCGAATAAAACAGTGCATTTCAATATATTGACCCATTTCCTCTCTCGTTTCATGAAGAAAGTCTTAAAAATTCTGAAATTTTATTAATTTCAAGCCTCTTGAAATGAATTTCAAGCTACTTGAGAATAAAACAGTGCATTTCAATATATATTGACCCATGTCCTCCCTCGTTTGATGAAGAAATTCTTAAAAATCCTGAAATTTTATGAGTTTTAAGCTACTTGAAATGAATTTCATGCTACTTGAGAATAAAACAGTGCATTTCAATATATATTAACCCATGTACTCCCTCGTTTCATGAAGAAAGTCTTAAAAATCCTGATATTTTATTAATTTCAAGCCACTTGAAATGAATTTCAAGCTATTTGAGAATGAAACAGTGCATTTCAATATATATTGACCCATGTCGTACCCTGTGCATGAAGTTAGTCTCAAAAATTATGAAATTTTATTAATTTCAACCTACTTGAAATGAATTTCAAGCTACTTGAGAATAAAACAGTGCATTTCAATATATATTGACCAATGTCCTCCCTCGTTTGATGAAGAAATTATTAAAAATCCTGAAATTTCATGAATTTCACGCCACTTGAAATAAATTTCAAGCTACTTTTGAATAAAACAGTGCATTTCAATATATATTGACCCATGTCCTCCCTCGTTTGATAAAGAAAGACTTAAAAATTCTGAAATTTTATGAATTTCAACCCTCTTGAAATGAATCTCAAGCTACTTGAGAATGAAACAGTGTATTTCAATATATATTGACCCATGTCCTCCCTCGTTTAATAAAGAAAATCTTAAAAATCCTGAAATTTTATGAGTTTCAAGCCACTTGAAATGAATTTCAAGCTATTTGAGAATAAAACAGTGCATTTCAATATATATATATATTGACCCATGTCCTCTCTTGTTTAATGAAGAAAGTCTTAAAAATCATGAAATTTTATGAATTTCAAGCCATTTGAAATTATTTTCAAGCTACTTGAGAATGAAACAGTACATTTCTATATATATTGACCCATGTCCTTCCTCGTTTGATGAAGAAAGTCTTAAAAATTCTGAAATTTTATGAATTTTAAGCCACTTGAAATTAATTTCAAGTCTACTTGAGAATAAAACAGCGCATTTCAATATATATTGACCCATGTCCTCCCTCGTTTGATGAAGAATGTCTTAAAAATCCTGAAATTTTATGAGTTTCAAGCCACTTGAAATGAATTTCAAGCTACTTGAGAATAAAACAGTGCATTTCAATATATATTGACCCATGTCCTCCCTCGTTTGATGAAGAAATTCTTAAAAATCCTGAAATTTTATGAGTTTTAAGCTACTTGAAGTGAATTTCAAGCTACTTGAGAATAAAACAGTGCATTTTAATATATATTAACCCATGTACTCCCTCGTTTCATGAAGAAAGTCTTAAAAATCCTGAAATTTTATTAATTTCAAGCCACTTGAAATGAATTTCAAGCTACTTGAGAATGAAACAGTACATTTCAATATATATTGACCCATGTCCTTCCTCGTTTGATGAAGGAAGTCTTAAAAATTCTGAAATTTTATGAATTTTAAGTCACTTGAAATTAATTTCAAGTCTACTTGAGAATAAAACAGTGCATTTCAATATATATTGACCCATGTCCTCCCTCGTTTGATGAAGAATGTCTTAAAAATCCTGACATTTTATGAATTTCAAGCCACTTGAAATGAATTTCAAGTCTACTTGAGAATAAAACAGTGCATTTCAATATATATTGACCCATGTCCTCCGTCTTTTGATGAAGAAAGTCTTAAAAATCCTGAAATTTTATGCATTTCAAGCCACTTGAAATAAATTTCAAGTTACTTGAGAATAAAACAGTGCATTTCAATATATATTGACCAATGTCCTCCCTCGTTTCATGAAGAAAATTTTAAAAATCCTGAAATTTTATTAATTTCGATCCACTTTAAATGAATTTCAAGCTACTTGAGAATGAAACAGTGCATTTTCAATATATATTAACCCATGTCCTCCCTCATTTGATGAAATGATGATAAAAATCCTGAAATTTTATGAATTTCAAGCCACTTGAGCTAAGAAATTGTCTTGTCTAAAACGACCTTTAGATACAGACGTTTTATATTGTTGAAACCATTCCAGGGAGAGTGTTATACCATAGACATATAATGTTCATCAAGATTAAATTGGTTAAAATACAAATGGCTTGAACTCTGCACTACACTATTACTCTTAACCTTCTATGATTTAATCAATTTCATTTATTAATATAGGCTTCATTTAAAAAATATATAGGGAATAATGTAGTGTATAGTTCAAGTCATTTGAAATAGTGAATGGGCATAGTTTGGTTGGTAGAGGACTCCCACCCACCTCACCTTAGCTCGCATAATTTTTTCCATTAGATAACACTCTTCTTGAAATGATTTAAACAATATAAAACGCCTGTATCTATTGAAAAAACTATGCGAGCCAAGGTGGGGTGGGCGGGGGGGTCCCTACCAACCAAACTATGCCCATTCACTATTTCAAATGACTTGAACTATACATTACATTATTCCCTATATATTTTTTAAATGAAGTCTATATTAATAAATTGAATTAATTAAATCATAGAAAGTTAAGAGTAATAGTGTAGTGCAGAGTTCAAGCCATTTGAAATAATGAATGGGCATAGTTTAGTTGGTAGGGAGCGGTATACTTCAAAGTAGTAAGAAAATGTCATGAATTACACTGGAATCTGGTGAGTTTTTCAATTACATGTATTTAAAACGTATCTTGTAATGTTTAAATGACGTCAAAAACGGCCGTATTTATCGACAACGCTTGCTAGGAAACCAGGACTTTACCGTCAACATGCTCATGCCATCAGGATCACCGGGTAGTGCCCTCTATGCAATAATATTTCAACAGAGTGCTTGAGATATTAGCACAAGGCCAATCGTATAAAACCACTCGAGAGTATAAAACCACTCGAGAGTATATAACCACTCGAGAGTATATAACCACTCTAGATATTGTGTGAATTCATCCTCACTAGCTGAGTTACACTAAATGAGATCTAATAAGATCGAAATCTAGATATCTAAATTGCTAAGAGGTGGGTTCACACTTATATATGAAAAATATCTTTATTTGATAGATAATCGAGATGTAAATAACTAATGTTAAAGTTTTTTTATATGTAAATTATTACCGAGCAACTTAACGTTTTTGCATAATAAAACTTCTGACATCATCAATTCACCATTTTCGGACGCAATTTTTGTTGGTTTTAGATGTAGCAATAAGTTGCCAATACAGCGACTGATAAAATACCGAATAATCAGTACATTGTTGACCTACTAACATTTGACATGGGCATGGGTAGATTTGCGAAATATTTTATACGACGGACGAATATCGCTGTGTCAGCGGGAACCGCCACGCAGAGAAAGCAGTGTTGTTGATTTCATTTCAAAGACATATTTTCCGTAAAATTATAGTAATTTATTAAATAATAATAGGATAATATAAAATAAAGTGGCAAAATCAAAACATTATTTATTTTTATATTAACACCTTTAGTATATTTGTAACTGTACAGGACGTACAATGATCTTAGTTTCAAAATATCGCATTGTCGCAAATTACCCACGTTACAAGACAACACTTTTCCCACAAAAAGTAACACACATTTCTGCATGCATTTAAATTGTCTGCATGCATATAAGTTTGATAATTAATAAATCGCGCAAGAGGCAAATAGAAAGCACGCCGCCGGGGTTTTAGTTTCAGTTATTTAATTCACGAAGCAGAAACAAGCATTCTTCTCGTATTTTTCACAAGTTGAGAAATTTGACCCATCTTAAACTGGTGTATCTCAGTAAAAACATAACGTTGACTAATTAAAATTGAAGGAAATTTAATGCTCTACAACTTTGTATATAAACATTTTCTTCGAAAACCTAATGCATAGTTCAAGTCGTTTGAGATAGTGGACGGGTATAGTTTGGTTGGTGGGGGCCGCCCACCCACCACACCTTTACTCGCATAGTTTTTCCATAGGATAACACTCCTTTTGGGATAGTTTAAACAATATAAAACGTCTGTATCCATTGAAAAAACTATGCGAAATAAGGTGGGGTGGGTGGGTGGCCCCCACCAATCAAACTATGCCCGTCCACTATTTCAAATGACTTGAACTATGTACTACACTATTATCTGTTATTTCCTATGATTTAATTAATGTCATTTATTAATTTAAGACTAATTAAAATAGTATATGTGAACAATAATGTAATGCATAGTTCAAGTCGTTTGAAATAGTGGACGGGTATAGTTTGGTTGGTGGGGGCCGCCCACCCACCCCACCTTTACTTGCATAGTTTTTCCATAGGATAACACAGTTTTTGGAATAGTTTAAACAATATAAAACGTCTGGATCCATTGAAAAAACTATGCGAGCTAAGGTGGGGTGGGTGGGCGGCCCCCACCAACCAAACTATGCCCGTCCACGATTTCAAACGACTTGAACTATACACTACACTATTATCCGTTATTAAATTAAGACTAATTAAAATAATATATGTGAATAATAATGTAATGCATAGTTCAAGTCGTTTGAAATAGTGGACGGGTATAGTTTGGTTGGTGGGGGCCGCCCACCCACCCCACCTTTACTTGCATAGTTTTTCCATAGGATAACACAGTTTTTGGAATAGTTTAAACAATATAAAACGTCTGTATCCATTGAAAAAACTATGTGAAATAAGGTGGGGTGGGCGGGCGGCCCCCACCAATCAAACTATGCCCGTCCACGATTTCAAACGACTTGAACTATACACTACACTATTATCAGTTAATTTCTATGATTCAATTAATGTCATTTATTAATTTAAGACTAATTAAAAAAAATATATGTGAACAATAATGTAATGCATAGTTCAAGTCGTTTGAGATAGTGGACGGGTATAGTTTGGTTGGTGGGGGCCGCCCACCCACCCCACCTTTACTCGCATAGTTTTTCCATAGGATAACACTCTTTTTTGGGATAGTTTAAACAATATAAAACGTCTGTATCCATTGAAAAAACTATGCGAGCTAAGGTGGGGTGGGTGGGCGTCCCCCACCAACCAAACTATGCCCGTCCACTATTTCAAACGACTTGAACTATGCACTACACCATTATCCGTTATTAAATTAAGACTAATTAAAATAATATATGTGAACAATAATGTAATGCATAGTTCAAGTCGTTTGAAATAGTGGACGGGTATAGTTTCGTTGGTGCGAACCCCGAACAATATCCTAAAGTTTCATTAAGTTCGGAATTTTGTCGAATCCTTTGTTTTGACTTTCAGACTGGAAAAGTTTCACGACAAGCGGTGGATTCGAACCACTGCACCACGAACCGCCTCTAGAAAGGATTTATCCACTCGTTTTTTTATATAATAAACTGTGTTTATGTATTAAAGATCATCTTGATGATTATAAATTTCCACTGGACACGCGAAACTTTCCAAACTTCTTTTTCGTAGCGAAATTAACATAATAACATTTTCATCTCGTGCTGGCGAGTCATTAAAAAAGATACACCTCTTTAATTCGCATTCACTTGGCGGTCGCGTAGATTCAACTAGTAGAAATACCGAAACAATCACATCCCGTGAGCATTAGGTGTTTGCATCTCTTCACCGCACAAATTATGCCTGCGAGCTTATAAATCGGTAGTCGTGCATATGTGTGGCTGTGTGTGTTTGTGTATTAATAACAATACTCGTTCCACGAATTAAATTACTGATTGGAAATCATTTATAATGTAAGTATTTTCTAGAATTTGAGCATTAAATTATGTAACGTGTGGTAAATATTTAAGCATTTGAATCTAGATTAAACCTTTTTATTTTAACACTTTAATCTAGATATATGAAACAAAATATTTAGGAGTAATTTTAGATGAGAAACTGAATTTCAATACGTATGTTTTAAATGTTAGAAATAAAATCACGCCCATAATTGGTGCACTACGTAGATGTAACTTTCCATGCAGTATAAACAAACATATTTATGATTCATGTGTACTGTCGATAGTAAGCTATATGATTTCAGTCTGGGCTACGATTTTTGACCGATCGCTATTACCATACGCAATAATGCGTACATATTTCATAGCTAATAGAATGAACACAAAAATTAATGCCAAAACTGTCGAGTTTTCAGTTCTGTCAAGGATAGGTGAAGCGTAAGGTCTCAAATCGGTACCATTTGCAATATAAGCGTACGTCTCTCGATCGCTATATTCATAGCGATTGCTCAAAAAATACACCCCCTGGTCGCATTGCACTCAAACAAACCTAGCGTCCTTGCAACGAACTCAAAATAAGTCCTTAAAGTTATTTTTTTAAGAAACACAATCGACATAATAATACAATAGAGTTGAGTTGTAAGGTGCTGGTAAAAATGAGTATGAAACAAATAATATATTATGAGAAAGCCAAACTAGCATACAAAATAAATACCGTAAAACGAGGTTACTTTGCACCGCGTGGGGTAACTTTGCACCAACGTCCGAAAAAGATTCATCGTGGAGCCATATGTGTAGTTTCTAATTTAACTGCGCAACATGTTAATCACAAGATGGAAGTGTCATCTATAGATCTTGTGAGAGAGTGATTAGGAGATTTCTACATCAAAACCTAACTTTACGGGACTTGTTTATGACACCAATCTGTTGCAGTTTTGTTTAGTGTTGAAAAATTGCGTGTTCCACCGATTCGTGTGTAATACTATCAGATAAGTCACCATTTTAGTACCAGTTACACATCTTTGGCTATATATTTTGATAATTAGTTTATATTTAAAATCATCTGGTAAGTACTTGTTAACATTTTTAACACGTGGGGTAACTTTGCACCACAATATGGAGAGATTTTGCACCAACGTCAAAAAGTGTTAAAACTGGTGAAACATTTTTTTTTAATTCACAAAATATATAAAAGACAGAAGAAAGGCAATAGGATATATCAGAAAAGACAAAGCGAATCCAGCGGAATGATGACACTGATGATCCAGTATTGCCGGACTCTTCAGATGAAGAATATCCCAATTTTCAAACATACTTGGAGCAAATGGTAAAAGAAATGGAAAAGGAAGAAAAAGCTGCAATGATGGAAGGTACGAAATCTCTAGCAGATGCTCTTGGCATAATTGCCGCAAAGAGAGTTGTAGGAGAATACATGATTTTCAAATACGAAGGGGAATTGTTTTCTGGTAAAATAATATCATTGGAGTTGTAATTTCTTCTATGGTTAAATCTATCAAGTCGTGAAAATTGCCTGAAAATCCAGATGTTTCATACTATGATAGGGAACATGTATTTGACAACATAAACCCCTCTACCATGGTAAATAGAAGAGGATTGTATCGAATTCCAGAAATGGAAAAGTTGGGTTGGCTGTAAATAATTAATTTGCAATGTGTCGTTTATGTTTTTTGAAGAAAAAATCAGTTCCATGAATAAATTTTGTGTGCTCTATTGATTTATGTTTTTAACTTCGCATCTTTCCTATATACAACGGAGTTTCGATCAAAATGATGTGATGGTGCAAAGTATCCTACTCAAAGGGGTAACTTTGCACCAAATTTATATAATAAATATTGCATAATAAATTACTCACATTACATACATTTTATATTAAATAGCAACTAATAACACTAAAGAACAAAATGCAACAAGTCCCATATTTTTAACGCGCTTCAAAAAATATTTCTGTTCAAATTAAAGACAAAAAACCTGAAAAATGGTGCAAAGTAACCTCATTTTACGGTATTATTAAAGAAAAAATAATAATTATATAGCACTGTATTAGAGAAATAATAATAACAACATTTCTTTGTTCATGAAGATTCCAAAAGGGGGCTGAGATAGTTTGATCAACACCGTGTCAATTTTTTTCGACCATTTTTGAATGAGCAATGACATTATCGACAATTTTTTCAAATAACAGCCAAAATCGTCTCCAAGTGCCACATTGTCGTTGTATCCCAACGACAAATGATACAGACTACCGTTATTCAAACCCACTGCACTACATCAGCGCATTCCCATATAATATACGTTATTTCTTATTAATTTAGTGTTTAAAATGTTATTAATTATAGGTACCAATTATATGTACACTTATAATGACTTCATATTCAATTAGTCCGTGCGGTAAATAGCAATCACGCTCTTGAACTTTAAGAGGATTCTATTAAATAACACTTTCCAATTAATAAACAATTTCATGCCTGAACACTGTTTGCAATAATTAAGAAATTATCCTCAAACGAAATTCCTGCATAACTCAGTCTCACTTTCCGTATTATACATTTCAAAACACCACAAGTTTATTTTATTGATTACCACCATATCTTATGATGAATATTTAATTACATATTGCGACTGTTATTGCGTAATAGTAACCTGTAATAGAGTGAATTGAGTGGTTTATGGCTTGAGGATTAAAATATTATAGGCAATAAACTAAAAAAACATTAAAGCAGTGTTGAGTGAGAGTGTTAGTGAAAAATTATTACACAAATAAATCCTTCGGACAGGAAGATGAGTAATGTTACGTCATTGTTAATAAGGAGCTATATACTGTTATTATTATTAATAATATAATAATAATGTTTATTTTACATATAGTCAAATACATGTGTGTGTAAACTTCAACATATTTGGGAAATATACTATTAACACAATATTGGTTTCATATTGAAATTACTTTTTATTCTATAAGGCACCTTACACGATCAATATTACTGTCAATATTTTAGAATAATGACAGTATTACTGTACGATAATATGTTTAAAATGTTTATTATTCTAAACAGTTGCCAGTATTACTCATCGTGTAAGGTATAGTAATGATGTAATGAAGAGAATGCTGATCTTTATTCGGATAATTGATTACTTGATAAATATAAAAGGATAATTGAAGAAAATATTGACAGTGCTAGGATTGACAGTATTATTGACCGTGTAAGGTGCCTTTATAAGGAGTTTCATTAGTAGAACACAATAATTAAATCATTTATTTATATCTATATATACATATATTATATATACTCCACCAGATCACCAGATATATCAAATTTCAAAAGACATAAAAACCTTATTTTCATAAAAATGATGACTTAAGTCCTTTTGTCGAAACACCAGTGATATATAAATGGGCATTGGGTACAATTTCTTTAGTCATCATTACATTTTATCATCATTGTATTTGTAGTATAAGCAATATTAAGCAAATAATATAAATGAATATATTTTTCATTTATTACTTATATTTATATTACATTTTATCATCATTGCCATGTATAGACAAAAAGCTGCAGGAAATTGTAATGGCCGCCGCCGTTGCCATGGTTACACAATAAATAAGCATTTTTTATTTAGTGTAACCGTGAAAATGTGTCGTTAAACGTGTAAATTGTAGTGTTTTTTTTTGTTTGGGTTGTCATTTAAAAAAAATATTGCCATGACGCCATTTCACATTCAAAAATGATCGAAAAACATTGACACGATAAAAAATTAATTAAAAATTAAAAATCGACATGTCTGAGCAAGTGTCAATTTTTTTTTTCGACCATTCTTGAATGTGAAATGGCGTCATGAACAATTTTTTTAAATGATAATCTAAACAAAAAAAAACACTTGATTTTTACACGTTTAACGACACATTTTCACGGTTACACTAAATAAAAATGCTTATTTATTGTGTAACCATAGCAACGGCTGCGGCCATTACAATTTCCTGCAGCTTTTTGTCTATACATGGCAATGATGATAAAATGTAATATAAATATAAGTAATAAATGAAAAATTTATTAATTTATATTATTTGCTTAATATTGTTTATACTACAAATACAATGATGACTAAAGAAATTGTAACCAATTCCCACTTTATATATAACAGGTGCTTCGGAAAAAGTGCTTAAGTCATCATTTATGTTATGAGTTATGGTACTTCTTATCTTTTAAGTAATGTAGAATTTGTAATTTTTGAGTTTAATAACCCAAAAAGACTATGAATAATTGATATACACATTTTACACTTTGTAGGGGCTAAGTATGACTATTTGTAAATAAATTCAATGTAAATTTATAAAATTTGGATAACTATAAACAGAGTTATGATACTTTTTATGTCTTGCGTAATGTCAAATTGGTAATTTTTGAGTTTAACAACCCAAAAAAACTATGAATAGTTGAGATACACACGTAATATTTTGTGGGGTTTAAGTATGACTATTTGTAAATAAATAGAAGGTAAATCTATAAAATTTTGATAACTAAAAGCAGAGTTATAGTACTTTTATCTCTTAAGTAATGTCAAATATATAATTTTTGAGTTTAACAACCCAAAAAGACTATAAATAATTGAAATACACATGTCATACTTTGTAGGAGCTAAGTATGACTATTTGTAAATAAATTCAATGTAAATTTATAAAATTTGGATAACTATAAACAGTGTTATGATACTTTTTATGTCTTGCCTAATGTCAGATTTGGTTTTTTTTAGTTTAACAATCCAAAAAAACTATGAATAGTTGAGATACACACGTAATATTTTGTGGGGGTTAAGTATGACTATTTGTAAATAAATAGAAGGTAAATCTATAAAATTTTGATAACTAAAAGCAGAGTTATAGTACTTTTTATCTCTTAAGTAATGTCGAATATATAATTTTTGAGTTTAACAACCCAAAAAGACTATAAATAATTGAAATACACATGTCATACTTTGTAGGAGCTAAGTATGACTATTTGTAAATAAATTCAATGTAAATTTATAAAATTTGGATAACTATAAATAGAGTTATGATACTTTTTATGTCTTGCGTAATGTCAGATTGGTAATTTTTGAGTTTAACAACCCAAAAAAACTATGAATAGTTGAGATACACACGTAATATTTTGTGGGGGTTAAGTATGACTATTTGTAAATAAATAGAAGGTAAATCTATAAAATTTTGATAACTAAAAGCAGAGTTATAGTACTTTTTATCTCTTAAGTAATGTCAAATATATAATTTTTGAGTTTAACAACCCAAAAAGACTATAAATAATTGAAATACACATGTCATACTTTGTAGGGGCTAAGTATGACTATTTGTAAAAATATTTAATGCAATTTTGTTAAAGTTTGAAAACTGTAAACAGAGTTATGGTACTTTTTAACCCTTGAGTAATACCAGATTACTAATTTTTGAGTTTAACAACCAAAAAGACTATGAATAGTTGAAATACACACATCATATTTTGTAAGGGCTAAGTATAACTATTTTTAAATATATTCAAGGTAATTTTATAAAATTCTGAAAATTACAAACAGAGTTATGGCACTTTTTATCCCTTGCCTAATATCAAATTTGTAATTTTTGAGTTTATCAACGCAAAAAGACCATGAATAGTTGATATACACATGCCATACTTTGTAAAGGCTAAGTATGACTATTTGCAAATAAATTCAAGGTTAATTTGTAAAATTTTCATAGCTATAAACAGAATTATAGTACTTTTATCACTTGAGTAATGTCAGATTTGTAATTTTTGAATTTAACAACCCAAAAAGACTGTAAATAGTTAAATTACATATGTCATACTTTGGAAGGGCTAAGTATGACTATTTGTAAAACTATACGTTTATTATTTAAATTTTGAAAACTATAAACAGGATTACAGTACTTTTTATCTCTTGAGTAATGTTTGATTTGTAATTTTTGAACCAAAAAGTCTATGAATAGTTGAGATATACATTTCATTGTTTATTTTTTCAACTATATATATATATATATATATATATATATATATATATATATATATATATATATATATATATTTAAATTTCTTAACATTCTTTCGGGTGTCAAGTAGTAGCAGTTATTTATTTATATGAATACAATTTTACGGCATTTATATCTTGAATTCTACCTATAAGAAATTTTTTGTTTCCAGTTTCAATTATTTGTAGTACCACAATGATGCTAAAAGCTTTAACACTACTTGCGAGTGTCTCGCTTACTGTCGGACAAGGCTTCGGTGGATTTCAAGTACCAAACATTGGAACATCAGGCATTGCAACCAATGCAGGAATCGACAACCTGAGAAATGCCGGGCAAAATGTATTGGGTACGATCAAACAGCAAGCTGACAGCTTAATCGAACAAGCATGGGGAGGTTTCACGGTAATTTTTGCATACTTAACTTATTATGTTCGTAAATTATTGAAAAAATAAGATCAAAATCTAGATTTATAGTTTGCTAAGAGGTGAATTCACGCTTATATAAATGTATATTTATGGTTTTCTTATATTACTTAATAGTAATATAAGAAAAACAATAAATATACATTTATATAAGCGTGAATTCACCATAATAATTTATGGTCGTAAATGATTGAAAAAATTCACAAATTCCCAAGTGGTTTATATATAAAGTAATGCAACTTTCTCTATAAAGAGAAAGTTTAACGCCATCTGGCGGTAACCACATTGATTAAGAATGCACACCCAAATGGTAACAAATTTCAAGATCCTTATGCCATCAGGATTACCAAATGGTGCCCTTCTTTGTATTATCATAAGTTTCTTATATAACTTATGATAATACAAAGAAGGGCATAAGTTTCTTATATAACTTATGATAATACAAAGGCTGAATGATAAACTCAATATATCTTTTTATTAACAAAATAAACAGGTCTAGTTATTAATAAAAACTTAATACAAAATCACAGTTTGCATCATAAAAAAATTACAAGCCTTTAATTTATTAATGAATACAGCCATATGTATTATTTTCTGCTATAACCACCACGCTCCTTGTGTAACATATATACAAATATATATATATATATATATATATATATACATATATATATATATATATATATATATATATATATATACATATATATATATATATATATATATATATATACATATATATATATATATATATATATATATATATATATATATATATATATATAACTATGATGACTCTAAAAATTATATATATATTGTGTTTATAGGAACAATTTAATAAAGTCTACGCCACACCCGAGGAGAGTAAAATTCGTCGCGAGATATTCATAGAAAACATGAAGAAAATCAAACGCCTCAACGACGACTTCGGCATCGGTAAATACACCTTCGTGCAGAAGGTTAACGAATACGCGGACATGCTGCACAACGAATTCAACTCCGTGCTAAACGGCTTCAATCGAATAACCAACTCCGCCAGCAAAAACCTCACTCACACCGGCAGCTCGTTTATACCCAGCGCCAACGTAGTCCTTCCCGAATCTATTGACTGGCGTGAACTAGGTGCAGTTACACCAGTTAAAAGCCAAGGATTGTGCGGAGGATGCTACGCCTTTAGTGCTGTATATTACTACAATTACTATAGAAAGCAAGAAATTTCAACTTTTTTTTTTCTTCTAGGCAGGTGCTCTAGAAGGGCATTGGTTCCGAAAAACGGGCGTTTTAAAAGAGCTGAGCCCCCAAAACCTGATCGACTGTACGAGACCCTATGAAAATGAAGGCTGCGAGGGAGGACTAATGGAACCTGCATTCCAATACGTAAAGGACAACGCAGGTATCGACACACTTGAGAGTTACCCGTATGAGGCTAAAGAGGTCGAGTGCAGGTATAAGCCGGAAGGACTTGGAGCGACCGACACAGGTAAAAAATAATGTAGAACTAAATAGTCTAAACAGATACAGGTAAAACTGATATACTGGCAAAACGCTTGTTATTGATATTCTTTATGATGTTTATTACTAAATGTATTTAATAATAATAAATTAAATAAATTAATTTCCAATATATATTGGAAATTAATTTTAAAAAAATATATAAAAAATACAAATTGTACTTATGTTAATAACAAATACAAATAATCTAGATTAAGTTTCCCATGGAAATTACATTTTATGGATTTCAAATATATTGCTGGTATGGAATGGTCCTAATCCTATTCTGTAGTTTGGTAGGTAGGTGTTGCTTGTTTAGTTACTTCTATTAGCTAGCTTAGAACAGCTCCCGAACGATAAACGAAAGCATGACTTATGTACTCAAGCTTAATTTAATTATTTTGAACAACTTATATTTTACAAATTTAAAATCTAAGCCAAGATAAGCTTTCAACCTAAATTGAGCATGAAAACTAATTTTGTAAACTGTTTTTCCTTATTAATAAATTTTGTAACCTGTTTGTCCTAATAGAATAGATATTAGGACAAACAGGTTACAAAATTTGTTAATAATATCTATTATATTAGGAAAAACCGTTTACAAAATTTGTTTTCATGCTCAATTTAGGTTGAAAGCTTATCTTGGCTTAGATTTTAAATTTGTAAAATAGAAGTAACTAAACAAGCAACACCTACCAAACTACAGAATAGGATTAGGACCATTCCATACCAGCAATATCTTTGAAATCCATAAAATGTAATTTCCATGGGAAACTAAATCTAGATTATTTGTATTTATTATTAACGTAAGTACAATTTGTATTTTTTATATATATTTTTTTAATTAATTTCCAATATATATTGGAAATTAATTTATTTAATTTATTATTATTAAATACATTGTTAAATTTAAGTTGTTCAAAATAATTAAATCAAGCTGGAGTACATAAGTCATGCTTTCGTTTATCGTTCTGGAACTGTTCTAAGCTAGCTAATTGATATTAGCTAGCTTAAAACAGCCCAGAACCCAGCTCAGAACAACTCCCGAGTGATAAACGAAAGCGTCTATGACTGATATTCTTTTACTCCACTTTCCAATGAATTATATCAATTAATTACCATTAATTAAATAATATTTATTTTCAGGATATGTTTCAATACCAGAAGGTGATGAAAACGCCCTGAAAGCAGCTGTAGCCACTCTAGGACCAGTTTCAGTAGGCATCGATGCCAGTAGAGATTCACTACAATTCTATGCAGATGGTGTTTATTTTGATCCGGAATGCAAAAACGATATAGAAAGTGTGAATCATGCAGTGCTAGTAGTTGGATATGGAACTGACCCGGATGGTAAAGAGTTCTGGTTGGTGAAAAACTCATATGGAACAGGCTGGGGCATTGGAGGCTACATTAAAATGGCGAGAAATGCTGGAAATCATTGTGGAATTGCCACTATTGCTAGTTATCCATTAGTTTAAATTTAATTAGGCAGTCAGAAATGTGTTTATAAGGAATAAAATCGTGTTTATCTATACTGAAAGTTTTTAATGTTTTCTCACTTTTAATAACAGATATCTGCTGACATCTATATATACATTATAGGAATATTTTATGGTCCTTATGATAATAATAATTATTATTATGATTATAATAATAATTATTATGATTATAATAATTATTATTATGATTATAATAATTATTATTATGATTATAATAATTATTATTATGATTAAATAATTTAATAATGCTGCAATTTCCAATTCAGCTTACTTGCAGATTTATCCCACTGATTTCACTCATTTTGAGGATACCAAAGCAAACAACAGTTGCAAAGTTAGCCTGCATGAGGATTAATAACTATGTTACAGTACTGTACTGCAGTACAGTAGTTACAGTAAGAAAATGATGATATTTGACATAAAATAGTGTTTACATGTACCATTAACAGAATATATCATAAAGGCACCTTACACAGTCAATAATACTGTCAATATTTGCTTCATTCCTCCTTTTATATTTATCAAGTACTCAATTATCCGGATAAAGATCAGTATTCCCTTCATTACATCATTACTATACTTTACCCGATGAGTAATACTGGCAATACTTTAGAAAAATTAACATTTTAAACATATTATCGTACAGTAATACTGGCATTATTCTAAAATATTGACAGTAATATTGATCGTGTAAGGTGCCTTAATGACGAAACAGTTGTTTATTAGGTTACCATGGGTAACAGACCAGTCTGCATTTTTTACAAGACCAGTCCGAACTTACAGAATAGTTTTAGTAACAATCAACTACCTGCTATGCAAGAATTATAAAAAAATAATTGCTATTTTAAAGCATTCTGTTCAGCTGTCTAGCTTTCTGGTAAGATGTCTAGTGTATTACACTCTCCAGACATGTAATGATTCTAGGCATCTCTTTTAGACATAAGGTCCTAAATAATTGAATAAGGGAGAAGACTTGAGTGGCTGATGCAATTACCCATAGTACTATCAATAGTACTAGGATTGACAGTATTATTGACTGTGTAAGGTGCTTTTAAGACTTACGATTACACAGTCAATAATACAGTCAATCCTATTACTATTGATAGTACTAGGATTGACAGTATTATTGACTGTGCAAGGTGCTTTTAAGACTTACGATTACACAGTCAATAATACTGTCAATCCTAGTGCTATTGATAGTACTAGGATTGACAGTATTATTGACTGTGTAAGGTGCTTTTAAGACTTACAATTACACAGTCAATAATACTGTCGATCGTAGTACTATTGATAGTACTAGGATTGACAGTATTATTGACTGTGTAAAGTGTCTTTAAGGCACCTTACACAGTCAATAATACTGTCAATACTAGTACAGTCAATATTTGCTTCAATCCTCCTTTTATATTTATCAAGTAATCAATTATCCAGATAAAAATTAGTATTCTCTTCATTACATCATTGATATACCTTGCACGATGAGTAATACTGGCAATATTTTAGAATAATGTACATTTTAAATATATTATCATACAGTAATCCTGTCATTATTCTAAAATATTGACAGTAATATTGATCGTGTAAGGTGCCTTATAAAGACTTACGATTAAGTATAAATGTCACAGTTATTTATAGGCACATAATACACCATTGGCCATGAAACAAGCAACATATTACATTTTTGTTTTAACCATATTAGTTTTTAATAATATTTTCAAAAACATTCCATTTTGTACATAATTTGCAAACCGAAATTAATGGGAATTAGAGCAATAATATTAAAGCACTAATTATAAGATGATATCGTAACAAATAAAATACAAGAGTACTCCAAAAACCTCAATATTTGCAATGTTATATCACACAGACATAACCTAAACGGAGAACATTTTTTGAATTCCACTCACCACGTAGCCGCCCTCGCCGGTGCCATGTCGGAAGGGGTCGGTGGACTTCTTTAAAAATTCCGCACGCAAAGCAACGCGGCGTTTGGCCCGTTCGTTGAAATTTTGCAATTGCTGCTCGCTCAAATCGAATTGTTTCGCCATTTTTTTCACAACCGACAGTAGGCAACCGAACGCGCGCCGGTGATCAACGAGTGGCCCGCCAGTGGCGGGAAATTCAAATAACAATGTTTCTAATAGAATACCATATAACAAAACACAAAAAAACAAATATTATTATGCATTAATCTATGTTTTACTAGTTTCTATTGTTATTTAGTTTTATATTTTAAAATCAAGATCAAAGTTTTGTGGAAATCTGTTGATTTTTCGTCAAATATTGTCAAATATAGTCAAATATAGTCAAATATTGTCAAATAACGTCAAATATTGTCAAATCTCGTCAAATATTGTCAAATATTGTCCAATTTGTTCCAACCCCGCAAAAAAAAAACAATTGGTATAATATATTGAGTTGCCTAATAGTTTAATTTTATATATTATAGTTAAAACATTATTCAATTATGTCAAATATTGTCAAATATCGTGAAATATTGTTAAATATCGTCAAATATTGACAAAAATCATCAAATATGGTCAAATAACGTCAATTATCGTCAAATATTGTCAAATATTGTAATATAATATCATCAAATATTGTCAAATAACGTCAAATATTGCCAAATATCGTCAAATATTGTTCAATATTGTCCCATTTGTTCCAACCCCGCAAAAAAAACAATTGGTATAATATATTGAGTTGCCTAATAGTTTAATTTTATATATTACAGTTAAAAAATTATTCAATTATGTCAAACATTATCAAATATCGTGAAATATTCTCTAATATTGTTAAATATCGTCAATTATGGTCAAAAATCATCAAATATTGTCAAAAATCATCAAATATGCTCAAATAACGTCAATTATCGTGAAATATTGTCAAATATCGTCAAATAACGTCAAATATTGTCAAATATCGTCAAATATTGTTCAATATTGTCCAATTTGTTCCAACCCCGCAAAAAAAACAATTGGTATAATATATTGAGGTGCCTAATAGTTTAATTTTTTATATAGTTACAAAATTAATTAATATCGTCAAATATTCTAAAATATCGTCAAATATTGTCTAATATTGTTAAATATCGTCAAATATTGTCAAATATCATCAAATATAGTCAAATAACGTCAAATATCGTCACATATTGGCAATTATCGTCAAATAACGTAAAATATTGTCAAATATAGTCAAATATTGTTAAATAATATTATCAAATATAGTCAAATAACGTCAAATATTGTCAAATATCGTCAAATATGGTCCAATATTGTCCAATTTGTTCCAACCCCTCAAAAAAAAAAAACAATTTGTATAATATATTGAGGTGCATAATAGTTTAATTTTATATATAGTTAAAAAATTAATTAATATCGTCAAATATTCTCAAATATCGTCAAATATTGTTTAGTATTGTTAAATATCGTCAAATATTGTAAAAAATCATCAGATATTGTCAATTATCGTCAAATATCGTCAAATAACGTCAAATATTGTCAAATATCGACAAATATTGTTGAATATTGTCCAATATTGTCCAATTTGTTCCAACCTCGCAAAAAAAACAATTGGTATAATATATTGAGGTGACTAATAGTTTATATATAGTTAAAAAAATAATTAATATCGTCAAATAATCTCAAATATCGTCAAATATTGTCTAAAGTTGTTAAATATCGTCAAATATCGTGAAATATCATCAAATATAGTCAAATAACGTCAATTATCGTCAAATATTGTCAAATATAGTCATATATTGTTAAACATCATCAAATATTGTCAAATAACGTCAAATATTGTCAAATATTGTTAAATAATATCATCAAATATAGTTAAAAAATTAATTAATATCGTCAAATATTCTCAAATATCGTCAAATATTGTCTAATATTGTTAAATATCGTCAAATATTGTCAAAAATCATCAAATATTGTCAAATAACGTCAATTATTGTCAAATATTGTCAAATAGAGTGAAATATTGTTAAATAATATCATCAAATATCGCCAAACATTGTGAAATATCGTCAAATATTATCCAATATTGTCGAATATTGTCAAACTGTCCAAAATGCCGAAAACGTCAGAAAAGGGCAAAAATGTCAAAAAGTCAGTTTTTTATTTTATTTAAAAATGGCAAAAATATCAATGTAATTTGGAAAGTGGTGTGGTGCCCACAACAGATATTTTTTATTATTATTTATTATTAATTAATTAGAAAATATCCATAAAATGGAATGTTAGGTTGAGAAAACGTACGTTTTGAATTATATAAATAGAAATAGATTCCCAAACAAAGACTATTATTACGAAACATATTTGTGGAAAAATATAACATATTTATGTTTTCCAGTAAAGCAACGCCCATTAAATTTAATAACATCATTGCGGTTGATAATTGATTGCAATAAATAACATTGACTACTGGAATCATTACTAATAAACACAGTTTAACTAATTCTTATTAATTTAATGATTAGTCACAGCTAATACACATACAAAAGACAATCAGCTCAACTATTGAGTGAAATAATATTATTTCTTGTTTAATAGTTCAACCGAATCGAAATACAAATATTATTTCGGGCAAAAACCAGCGAGTCATTAGATATTTGTACAAGGTTTTGAAAATATTTTTCCATGAATCGGCGCAGAAGGGGCGGCACCACAACAACACAAACACGATACCCCATTGACCCTAGCCGTGCAATGTTGCCGGATGCCCAGCAGCTGGTGGGGGTTTGAGTCAGAGATCATATGATCTGAAGAACAACAAAAGGAACCGACCGCGATCGAGGCTATAAAGCAGAGCGACGCTGCCAGTACGCAGTATTTATTGTTGTGTCGCGTTTCGGAACGGGACGGGAAGTGAACGATTAAATATAAACCCAGCTGCGTCTCAAAAGTAATATTGAGTAGTTCGAATTGAGGAGAGAACAAAGACACAAAGACACAAAGAGAGGTGAGAATCAATACTTACAGTAGTTTATAATTGGATTGAAAACTTAGGTTTTATTGGATAATTATGTAATATTGTTTTATTTATATGATATAAAGTATAATAGAATTATCCAATAATACTCCTTTATTGTTGTTCAACTATTTATTAAAATTATTAAAATTTAAATAATGATTTTCCAAACGTACACACACACACATATATATATATATATATATATATATATATATATATATATATATATATATATATATATGCATGTGTGTGTGTACGTTTGGAAAATCATTGTTTAAAAATAAATTGTTTAATTTTCATCCTCAACGTGGTATGCAAAGAATAAAATCCTGTAGAATTGTGATATTTTATATTGAGTTATATTTATTTATAAATATTTTTATATATTTATACATATTTATATATATATTTATATATATTTATATATATTTATATATATTTATATATATTTATATATATATATATATATATATATATATATATATATTTATTTATATAAGGCTGTCCTAATATATTTAACACCCCTGGTCTACTAGAAATATTGGACCCTTCTTCATAAGAAAATATACGGGATTACTAGCGGGTTGTTGAATAAGTAATCAATTTGCGCACTAGGGCTATAGCCCATTTAGCCCTATATATATATATATATATATATATAAACAAATTTATTCGTAGTTTTAACTATACATACATATATTGTTTTGTGTAAAATTATGTCTATTTTTGCTGTAGTCGTTTTTGTGATCGAATTATTTTGATATTTTCGTTGCAACATTTGCAATCATATATATATATACAGAATAATTTTGAGCTTGTGTACATAATTTTAACCCCATGTTTCTTTTATTTTTGGAAATACATTTCCATTTTTTTTATTACTACATCTAGTAGTTGTTTATGTTTTTTTTTATCTATGAGAGTATTTCATTTGTCTAATAATTTAGAATATCAATTAAATTATGTATTTTATCATTGCCATTTCGTTATCTTCAACAATGTAGTTGATTAAGAATAATAATAATCTTCAACAATGTAGTTTATAACTGTGCTAGTATTTAACATGAAGCAATTGACTCATTTCATGTGTAATAAAATGCTGATTACTTTTTACGCAGAATAGTGAAAAATAGCTATGACTATAACTGTGATAATATCGGAAGTTAAGTCACCTATACGTGTGTATTAGAAAGTGTATGCAACATGAATAGAAAAAGTAAAGAGAAATTTTTTCTTGCACATGATGTTAATTGTTCGTAATTTAATCATGTCCACTATTTGATTTTTATGTTTTTAAATAATAGAACACATTTGTATACCATATAATTATCAAACAATTAACACATGAAACAACAAACAACTACTAGATATATGTACCACAATAATATAAAAACAAATAAGAAACAAAATTAAAAATGGCCGCTACATAAGCTACAAAAACAATTAACATTCAAATGTCGGTGGTTTGGATCATATTTGCCTTGCTTTCGAATAAAATGTTCTTTTGTTTTAATAGCTATTAGTAATAGTAGTAATAATAGTAATAGATACTACTATATATATATATATATATATATATATATATATATATATATATATATATATATATATATATATATATATATATATATATATATATACAACATTAATAGAAAAACAAATAAGAAACAATTGAAATTAAAAATAGCCGCTACACAAGCTACAAAAATCTTGTACAAAAATGTAATGTAAAATGTTCTTTTGTTTTAATGGCTATTAGTAATAGTAGTAGTAGTAGCAGTAATAGTAGTAGTAATATTAGTAATAGTAGTAGTAGTAGTAGTAATAGTAGTAATAATAGTAATAGATACTATTAGATATATGTACAACAATAATAGAAAAACAAATAAGAAATAATAGAAATTAAAAATGGCCGCTACACAAGCTACAAAAATACTTGTAGAAAAACAATTCACATTGGAATGTCGGTTTGGATGATATTTGCCCTGCTTTCGAATAAAATGTTCTATTGTTTTAATGGTTATTAGTAATAGTAGTAGTAGTAGTACTAGTAGTAGTAGTAGTAGTAATAGTAGTAGTAGTAGTAGTACTAGTAGTAGTAGTAGTAGTAATAGTAGTAGTAGTAATAGTACTAGTAGTAGTAGTAGTAGTAATAGTAGTAGTAGTAATAGTAATAGTAGTAGTAGTAGTAATAGTAGTAGTAGTAATAGTAATAGTAGTAGTAGTAATAGTAGTAGTAATAATAGTAATAGATACTACTAGATATATGTACAACAATAATAGAAAAATAAATAAGGAACAATAGAAATAAAAAATGGCAGCTACACAAGCTACAAAAAAACTTGCATTAACATTCGAATGTCGGTTTGGATCAATATTGCCTTTGCTTTCGAATGAAATGTTCTTTTGTTTTAATGGATATTAGTAATAGTAGTAGTAGTAGTAGTATTTTTTACAATTCTATAACTGGTTACTTAAGAAAAACGTCCCCAAGTTTTCTACAGTATTGTAACTCGCGCCTCTTACGTTTTTTTCTCAATTGCCATCTTAATAATTGAGTCAAATTAACTAATTATGTCTCATTTTGTAGCTGATTAAGTAGCCTATTCAATAATTCAATCACAATTAGTATTATCCATTAATTGGATTTATTACCAATTTTAGAGTACAAATATTACATACAAACTCGCGCCTCCTATTTTTTTTCCCTCAATTGCCATCTTAATAATTGAGTCAAATTAACTAATTATATCTCATTTTGTAGCTGATTAAGTAGCCTATTCAATAATTCAATCACAATTAGTATTATTCATTAATTGGATTTATTACCAATTTTAGAGTACAAATATTACATACAAACTCGCGCCTCCTATTTTTTTTCTCAATTGCCAACTTAATAAATGAGTCAAATTAACTAATTATGTCTCATTTTGTAGCTGATTAAGTAGCCTATTCAATAATTCAATCACAATTAGTATTATCCATTAATTGGATTTATTACGAATTTTAGAGTACAAATATTACATAGAAACTCGCGCCTCCTATTTTTTTCTCTCAATTGCCAACTTAATAAATGAGTCAAATTAACTAAATATGTCTCATTTTGTAGCTGATTAAGTAGCCTATTCAATAATTCAATCACAATTAGTATTATCCATGAATTGGATTTATTACCAATTTTAGAGTACAAATATTACATACAAACTCGCGCCTCCTATTTTTTTTTTCCTCAATTGCCAACTTAATAAATGAGTCAAATGAACTAATTATGTCTCATTTTGTAACTGATTAAGTAGCCTATTCAATAATTCAATCACAATTAGTATTATCCATTAATTGGATTTATTACCAATTTTAGAGTACAAATATTACATACAAACTCGCGCCTCCTATTTTTTTTTCTCAATTGCCAACTTAATAATTGAGTCAAGTTAACTAAATATGTCTCATTTTGTAGCTGATTAAGTAGCCTATTCAATAATTCAATCACAATTAGTATTATCCATGAATTGGATTTATTACCAATTTTAGAGTACAAATATTACATACAAACTCGCGCCTCCCATTTTTTTTTCTCAATTGCCATCTTAATAATTGAGTCAAATTAACTAATTATATCTCATTTTGTAGCTGATTAAGTAGCCTATTCAATAATTCAATCACAATTAGTATTATCCATTAATTGGATTTATTACCAATTTTAGAGTACAAATATTACATCCAAACTCGCGCCTCCTATTTTTTTTTCTCAATTGCCAACTTAATAATTGAGTCAAATTAACTAATTATGTCTCATTTTGTAGCTGATTAAGTAGCCTATTCATAAATTCAATCACAATTAGTATTATCCATTAATTGGATTTATTACCAATTTTAGAGTACAAATATTACATACAAACTCGCGCCTCCTATTTTTTTTCCCTCAATTGCCAACTTAATAATTGAGTCAAATTAACTAATTATATCTCATTTTGTAGCTGATTAAGTAGCCTATTCAATAATTCAATCACAATTAGTATTATTCATTAATTGGATTTATTACCAATTTTAGAGTACAAATATTACATACAAACTCGCGCCTCCTATTTTTTTTCTCAATTGCCAACTTAATAATTGAGTCAAATTAACTAATTATGTCTCATTTTGTAGCTGATTAAGTAGCCTATTCAATAATTCAATCACAATTAGTATTATCCATTCATTGGATTTATTACCAATTTTAGAGTACAAATATTACATACAAACTCGCGCCTCCTTTTTTTTTCTCAATTGTCAACTTAATAATTGAGTCAAATTAACTAGTTATGTTTCATTTTGTAGCTGATTAAGTAGCCTATTCAATAATTCAATCACAATTAGTATTATCCATTAAATGGATTTATTACCATTTTTAGAGTACAAACGTTACATACAATTTCGCGTATCTTACGTTTTTCCTCAATTGCCAACTTAATAATTGAGTCAAATTAACTAATTATATCTCATTTTGTAGCTAATTAAGTAGTTTTTATGATAATAAATGAAATGACAAAATATAAATATATTTTTAGTTTAAAATTCAAAGCTATATATGCATGTTATTTCATTTTTGTTCTACAATTATTATTATTCGCCCTATATAATACACAAGCAACCAAAAATTACATATGGTAAGGTGTAATTTATTTACACCACAATTACATTACGATTATTATTATATAATTAATAAATATCTAGCTGAAAGATCCTATTTTTAAATTACAATCAAATAAAATTATTGAATACTCTAATTAATAAATATCTAGCTGAAATATACTATTTATAAATTACAATAAAATAAAATTAATGAATACTGTCAAGTTTAGACGTAATATACCTATTACATCTAAACTTACTCTCAAGTTTCAATAATTTAATTTTATTGTAATTTAAAAATAGGATATTTCAGCTAGATATTTATTAATTTTTGAATAATAATCGTAATGTAATAATTTAATTTTATTGTAATTTAAATATAGTATATTTCAGCTAGATATTTATTAATTAGAGTATTCAATAATTTAATTTTATTTTAATTTAAAAATAGGATATTTCAGCTAGGTATTTATTAATCATTGAATAATAATCGTAATATAATTGTGGTATAAAATACCGCGTGACAATATTTAATTTTTATTTACGTTTTATTTTATAAAATCGTACGTTTCTTAATGATAAATAGAACCAAAGACATTCCATTTTTAGAATCGTTATAAATAAACATTTATATACAAAGATAACCCCTACGATTATTTTTGCACGTGTACAATTTTTTTGAGCGGAAGAACCTTGATTTGTCTGTCTCTCTATTTATATAAATCGCGCTGATGAATAATAAATATTTATCCTACTAATATTGAAATAATATTCACACACAAATTTAATAATGATTAAAGATCATAAATAATTTAGTGGATAATGATTAAAGATCATAAATCATTTATTGGATAATGATTTATGATCTATAATCATTTAATTTAAATTCAACTATATTTATCTTAATTTTTTTGTATTTTATGTTTGCAGATATCAACAAAGATGAAATTCTTTATTCTCCTCGCGGCCATCTGTGGGGCGGCGCATGCCGTCTCATTTTTCGACTTGGTGGCTGAACAATGGGGCGCATACAAGGTTTGTACCAAAAAAACATACGATATTGAACGATATCGCGTAGAATTTACGATTTATTTGTATTTATCGCCTACGCTCTAAAAAAATGATGCGTGATGCATAAATATAATGCTATCGTGTTTTATATTACATCATCCTGTTATTATCTTAGTTAGCGCGAAACGAAACACCACATTAAACTCGTTTACAAACAAAGAACAATTCGTCATGGAGAATTAAATTACTATGTGTTGTTTTTGTTTGTTATTCCAGTTGTCGCATAATAAGCAATACGAGAGCCAAACCGAGGAGAAGTTCCGCATGAAGATCTTCATGGAAAACTCTCACAAAGTGGCCAAACATAATCAAATGTACGAAATGGGACTGGTGTCATACAAGCTAAAAGTGAACAAATGGTCGGACATGTTGCACCACGAGTTTATCCACACCGTCAACGGTTTCAATCGCACCAAAGAGGGACATTTACTCGGCAGACAGTTCCAGGAAGAAGGAGCTACGTATATCGCGCCAGCTAATGTTGAAGTACCAGACACTGTTGACTGGAGGGACCAAGGCGCTGTGACACCAGTTAAGGACCAAGGACATTGTGGATCGTGCTGGAGTTTTTCAGCGGCAAGTACAAATTAAGATTATAAATGAAATGTAAACAAAAAATACTTGCAAACATGTTCCTAATACATAAATAATCAATAAGATTGCTCGATGCAAAACAAATAAGTAACTCGTCAATTAAAAAAGTTAAAAACAAAAAATTTGCAGACATGTTTTTAATGTAATGCAACTTTTTCTCAAAAGAGAAAGTTTAACGCCATCTGGCGGTAACCACATTAATTAACAATAAACACCTATATAGTAATAACCTTTAACATACTCATGCCATTAAGATTACACATGGTAATCTCTTATACATTAAGACTAAACCGTGAATTACTTTGTACTAGATTCATCAAGAAAGTTGCTAAACTTTCTAGTAGAAATTGTCATACAACTTATTTTTTCTGATTTTGCTTAAGTTTCTTGACGAATCTAGAATCAAATCACGCTTAAAATTGGCCATGAGTTCATACTCATGTTATTCTATTTATCCGCAAAAAAAGAATCCCTTTCAAAATCAATCAGTAATAAAAAAAATAGGGTTGTCATTTGAAAAAAATTGTCGATGGCGTCATTGCACACTCAAAAATGGCCAAAAAAATTAATACTCAACATTTAAAATTGGCAATTTAAAATTAAAAATCAACATGTCCGAGCAATTTTTGCAAAAATCATATAAGAAGGTTTTATCGAATTTATTCCATAATAATAATAATCGTTTATTAATGTTATCACTTCAAGAAGTTTAAGTTTACACAACACCCTGTATAATCCTGTTAGCATGAGTATGTTGAAAGTTATTACCATATAGGTGTGCATTGATAATTAATATAGTTACCGCCAGATGGCGCTACACTTTCTCTTAAGAGAGCAAGTTGTATTACTTTATATATAGACTACATGTGATTTTGTTTCATCTGTCTTTCATCGTTTTGTTTACCATCATGAAAATCTGACAGATTGTTTACCATGATAAAATCTGACAATCTGTCAGATTTTCATAATGGTAAAGAATCTGACAATCTGTCAGATTTTCATAATGGTAAAGAATCTGACAGATTTTTATCATGGCAATGTGATTAGTCGAAAATATGTAGCGTGTTCTCATTGGTCAACTTAAACGTTCTCCAATTACCAAATGAAGACAAATTTCTATAAAACCAAGTATTAAATTTATTTAATTTATGGTTTACAGACTGGTGCTTTGGAAGGCCAACACTTCCGAAAGACCAACAAACTGGTCTCCCTGAGCGAACAGAACTTGATCGATTGCTCCGCCAAATACGGCAACAACGGTTGCAATGGAGGACTTATGGATAACGCTTTTAGATACATCAAGGACAACCGTGGTTTGGACACTGAATCGTCATACCCTTATGAGGCTGAGGATGATAAATGCAGGTACAGCCCTCGCAATTCAGGCGCTACAGATCGTGGTTTTGTTGATATCGAGTCGGGCAGTGAAGACAAACTTAAGAAAGCTCTAGCTACAGTTGGACCGATTTCAATTGCTATCGATGCCAGTCATGAGTCATTCCAAATGTACTCCGAGGGAGTTTATTATGACCCACAGTGCAGCTCGGAGGAGCTTGATCATGGGGTGTTGTTAGTGGGGTATGGTACTGATGAAAAGGGACAAGACTACTGGCTGGTGAAGAACTCATGGGGTGAGACTTGGGGAGATGGTGGATATGTTAAAATGGCTCGTAATAAGGACAACAACTGTGGAGTCGCCACTCAAGCCAGCTACCCTCTTGTTTAATTCAGTGATATTAGATATTAGTGTATTGTATTTATGTCGCTCACAGGGTGGACATTCCTATTATTTTTTTAACTGACAGAATTGAAGTTGCTCTCTTTATTTGATTTGCAAATGTGTAGTGTTATGATTGTGATTTAATAAATATTTCTAGTTTTTTTTAAATTTATGTGGATGTTAATTTATAATAAACCTGTTCACATTTAAGGTATCTATGAACCTATTATTTATTATATTTAGTATATGAATTACTTCAAATCATATTAATTCAGTATTTAAGCTACAAATGCAAGAATAAACATAAGTTAATATAATCAGCCTACATTGAAAGCTAAATATTGACAGTAATATTGATCGTGTAAGGTGCCTTATAGATTACTGATGGGAGATTTTGAGACCAAGAACAGCTGTTCTTGATTCGTATCCAGAGTTAATATTCTCGATTCTTAAAAGTTGTTGAGAACTTGAGTAAGAATCAAAAATATTTAATTAACAGAGAATCAATATGAAAGTTGTTATGACTGTAACTATCAAACCAAGAAATTTTCAAAATGAAATCATATTACAACTACCTTACCATATGTATTGTAAGATAGTTCTGGATAGTCGGCTGGAGGGTAGCATACGTAGAGACACTTAGGCCTCAAAATGGGCTGATTGTGAAACCTCCCTTTAAGGCTACTTGTTCCACCAGTCAATTCTGTGTGTGAGCTGCAAAACTCTGGCCAGTGAGGAGTTGCCAATGCTGTATTGTAAGTAGTACAGGCCAATAGTTCCAACAAAAGTTATTTCCACTGCTCTCGTGTTCATAATCCTTCACTCTCTTTCATTGCTAATTTCTTACTATGTGAATATTTCAAGCAACACAAATATTGTTTGTTAAACGTTAAAGTTTTAACTTAACTGTCTGTAGGTGTCTAGGGTACAAACAGTTTTACAAACAATATTTATATTGCTTGAAAGAGAGTGAAGGATCATGAACTCGAGAGCAGTGGAAATAACTATTGGCCTGTACTTCTTACAATACAGCATTGGTAACTCCTCACCCGCCAGAGTTCTGCAGCTCGCACACAGAATTGACTGGTGGGATGAGAGAGTAGCCTTAAAGGGAGTTTCACAATGGGCCCATTTTGAGGCCTAAGTGTCTCTAGCTACCCTCCAGTCGACTATCCAGAACGATCTTACAATACATATGGTAATGTACTTGTCATAATATGATTTAATTTTGAAAATTTCTTTGTTTGATAATTTCCAACGAAATAGAATGAAGGAGCATACTACATACATTGGTTCACAGAGTATTTATGTGAGAGCGAACAATCCCATGTAAAATTCTAGCAACACCTTGAATCGCAGCCCCTGCAACTTTACATTTGTTTCACAGAGCACTATATGATTTGGTTGGAAATTTGTAACAAATGTTGATTTGTACATAAGTAGAGTTTTACATTATGCAACCTCCATCACAAAATGTGTTATATCAGTCGGTGAAAATTGTCACGTACCGTGCTATGAAACAGAGAGGCCCAACAAGGATCAGAGGATTATATTTTCTTTGAAGGGGCGGCACCATAAGAAGCAAAATCACGATTTGAAGTTCATTTTAAAGTAAATCATTGAAAAGGCGTCATTTTGAAGAAAATTACGGCACGGCACTGACTGGAGATCACAAAACAATTGGAGTAAAAACAAAGAAAATATACGAATAACAAATAAATCTAACTGAAAATCTTCAATCCAGCGTGGGTACGAATAGCCAAACAAGTCTCAATTACAACACATATATATCATAATAAACATTCACATTTCATGTGCAAGTTATTACCTTCCCGCCTTTACCGTTAAATCCCCGTACATACGCCGCCAAGCAACCCAAGTTTTAACAACACCCAGCACTAATAAACATAATAACAACATAACTAGTACTTACAATAATCTATCCAGCATCCTCCAGTCAGCTTATTTCACCGCACACACACTTATTTTAATCACTTTTACACTATTTTACTAAGCACATACACTTTAGCGTCGTTTTAAATCGGCCATCTTGTTTACGTCGTTTTAGTGCCAGCATTGGCCGCTAGAGGGCGCCACCACGCCGAAATTGGCGTCTGTTGCAGTGACATGGCAGTGGGTGCAATAAACAATGCATTGTTTAAACAAATTGGTAAGTGTAATTTGAAACTAATTAACTGGCTATATTGTTGCGATTATGCATTACAACCTCGGCACTTATATCACGCGCTTGTTTTATTTGCAGGGGCCTGCACAACAGCAGAATCCTTTCGTTTGGTTCGCCGGTGGAATGACGCTCTTGATGCTGTTGATGCGTGTTGTTGGTGTTTGGAGCCAAATGGTATGTTTAATTTATTGTTTATATTAATTACGATGGCGCATTGCGGGTTTAATGTGTTAATTGGTAATTAATACTGATTTGGCGTCTTTACCTGCTGTTAAAGTAATGTGTACGGAGGGTTGCATAGTGTGACATTGCATTTTTACATTTTATTATGGTCGATGGAAGCTTTAAACAGCTTTTTGCGCATATACTACTTAAACCGCTTTCGTTTTTGTTTGAGAACTGTTTTAGGCTGGTTTCGGCTGACTTGGAGTAGCTTTACTTACAAGTTGTACACTAAAATTTATGCGCCCGCGGGCTACTAAATATAATACGCTCCTCTACTCCCGCTAGCCATCTCGTGTATTTTCTCATAAGAAAATACACGAGATGGTAAAGATGGCTAACGGGAGCGGGATGACACCAATAAAATACCAATAGGCTTGTGCCCCAGGTCTATTTAGCCCTGTAGTTAGTGTCCCCCCATGGTCCATTCCTCCCCATCTGTTTACAACTTATCCAGCATCTCTCTCAGCTCACCTTATTTAAGTAAATCGACAGGCGTAGTTACAGAATTCAAATTAATTTATTCTTATATGAAAATGTAACTACGTACGTCGATTTATATAAATACCAAACGCAAAATCTCCTTTTCAAAACAATTCAAATGTGGCTTAGGCCACATTTTATACTCACAGGCTCATATGTTGCAAACTATTGGTGTAACATATATTGCATAATGATCTTCTCCACTCAAGTTTAAATTTTGTTGCATCAAACTCCCTTTTCTTCCCAGCTTACCAATTCCAGAAATATCGTCTTGCTTCTCCAGTTTTACTGCCCTCGTCACGTAGATTATTAGGTTCAGCCTCTCCACCATAGCTATCACACCAGTTGTCCAGTTGTCCAGTTGTCCAGTTGTCAATTCAAATGTTACGTACGCCACATTTCATTCTCACATGCTCATATGTTGCAAACTATTTGGTGTAGCATATATTGCATAAGGATCTTCTCCACTCAAGTTAAACTTTGCTTGCATCAAAATCTCCTTTTCTTCCTAGCTTACCAATTCCAAAAATATCATCTTGTTTCCCCAGTTCTACTGCTCTTCTCACGTAGATCATTAAGTTCAGCTTCTCCACCATAGCTATCACACCAATTGTCCAGTTGTCCAGTTGTCTAGCTGTCCAGTTGTCCAGTTGTCCAGTTGTGCAGTTGTCCAGTTGTCCAGTTGTCCAGTTGTCCAGTTGTCCAGTTGTCCAGTTATACAGTTGTCCAGTTGTCCAGTTGTCCAGTTGTCCAGTTGTCCAGTTGTCCATTTATCCAGTTTTCTAGTTGTCCAGTTGTCCAGTTGTTTATTTATCACCTTGTCTTTCAATCCCAGACACCACCACCTTGCAAAAATCTATCACAGACATACATTTTCTAGGGATGGTCAAAAAATCATCAGGAGTGTGATTTCTGACACCACTCGTTCGGAACGTGTTTGTTTAATTGTGATTTTTTATCATATTTCCGCGATTGTTATATACAAATATCTCAATATTTACGCTGAAATAATGTCATTGGAGTTGCTTGAGATAGTTCAAACCGGTTGATATTCCTAATATGTTTATGAGGTAAAAAATAAAGTAGAAATAAAAAATTAACTATAATCCCGATTAAATTCTCTTTAAAACAAGTCTAAACTTGTTCAATTTCATACAATAGTAATGACATAAAAATGGATTTACCTAAAAACAAATTTGTTGAAAAACACAACACAAAGTGAAGCTGTAACTACAAAACTTGATGCTGTAAAAAATCGATGTTTTAAAATTCTGTTCCTCATTATATTATCTTTGAAACAAGTATAAACTTGCTTAATTTCTCACATTAGTATTGACAGAAAATCGAATTTACTTGGATTATTATTATTATTATTATTACTGTTGGATTAAAAAGAACATAAAATGTGCCTGTAACTACGAAACTTGATGTGGTAAAAAATGTTAAATTAGTAATTTAGATTCCCCATTCAATTATCTTTAAAACAAGTATAAACTTGTTTAATTTCTCGTATTAGTAACGACAGAAAAATGGATTTACTAGGGAACTGTTGGATTTTTTTAAACGAAACAGAGTGGGGCTGTAATTATGAAACTTGACGTAATTAAAAATGGTGGTTTGTAAATTTAGATTCTCCATTAAGTTATCTTTGAAACAAGGCTAAACTTGTTCAATTTTTCGGATTAGTAACAGCAGAAAAATGTATTTACTAGCATTGTTGGATTTTGAAAATAATAAAACACAAAGTGGGGCTGTAGCAACGAAACCTGATGTGGAAAGAATTTAGGTTTGCATATTAAGATTGCCTATTATATTTCTTTTGAATCAAGTATAAACTTGCTTAATTTCTCATATTAGTATTGATACAAAATCGAATTTACTTTCAGCTGTCGGATTAAGAAAAACATAAAATGGGGCTGTAACTACGAATCTTGATGTTGTAAAAAATTTTAGATTACAAATGTAGATTCCTCATTAAAATATCTTTAAAACAAGTATAAACTTGTTTAATTTCTTGTATTAGTAACAACAGAGCCTACACCGAAAGGTAAAAGGCAATTGATAATATATATATATATATATATATATATATATATATATATATATATATATATATATATATATATATATATATATATATATATATATATATATTAGTAACAACAGAAAAATGGATTTACTACCAACCCTCCAAAACAAATCACAACGTGGGGTTGTAAGTACGAAATTTGATGTGGTGAAAAATAAAGGTATGAAAATTCAGATTGCCCATTATATTCCCTTAGAAACAAGTTTGAACTTGCTCAATGTCTCACATTAGTAACTGTAGAAAAATGGATTTACTTGCATCTGTCGTATTTAACAAACAAAGTACTATGTGTGGCTTTAACTACGAAACTCAACGTGGTAAAAAAATGGTGGTTTGAAAATTTTGATTCCTTATTAAATTATCTGTGAAACAAGGCTAAACTTGTTCAATTATTCTAAATAGTAACAAAAGAAAAATGGATTTACTAGCAACTGAAGGATTTTGTTTTAAAACATAAAAGTGGGGCTGTAACTATGAAACTTGACGTGATTAAAAATGGTGGTTTATAATTTTAGATTCTCCATTAAGTTATTTTTTAAACAAGGCTAAACTTGTTCAATTATTCTAAATAGTAACAAAAGAAAAATGGATTTACTATCAACTGAAGGATTTTTTTTTAAAACATAAAAAGTGGGGCTGTAACTATGAAACTTGACGTGATTAAAAATGGTGGTTTATAATTTTAGATTCCCCATTAAGTTATTTTTGAAACAAGGCTAAACTTGTTCAATTCTTCGCGTTAGTACGGACAGAAAACTGCATTTACTTGTTGGATTTTTTAAACAATAAACCACAAAGTGGGGCTGTAGCTACGAAACTTGATGTGGAAAGAATTTAGGTTTGCATATTTAGATTACCTATTATATTCTTTTTGAAACAAGTATAAACTTGCATAATTTCTCACATTAGTATTGACAGCAAATCGAATTTACTTGCAAGTGTCGAATAACAAAACATAAAATGGGTCTGTAACTACGAAAGTTGATGTAGTAAAAAATGTTAGATTGCAAATTTAGATTCCCCATGAAAGTATCTTTAAAACAAGTTTAAACATGTTTAATTTCTCGCATTAGAAATGACAGAAAAATGGATTTACTACCAACCCGTCTTTTTTTAAACACAAATCACAAAGTGGGGTTGTAACTACGAAATTTGATGTGGTAGAAAATGGAGGTTTAAAAATTCAATTCCTTTTGAAACAAGTATAAACTTGTTCAATTTCATACATTGGTATTGACAGAAAATCGAATTTATTTGCTACTATCGAATTAAAAAAAACATAAAATGGGCCTGTAACTACGAAACGTAATATGGTAAAAAATGTTACATCATAAATTTAGATTCCCCATTAAATTATCTTTAAAACAAGTATAAACTTGTTCATTTTTTCGTATTAGTAACGACAGAAAAATGGATTTACTACCAACCCGTCTTTTTTTAAACACAAATCACAAATTGGGGTTGTAAGTACGAAATTTGATGTGGTAAAAAATCGAGGTTTAAAAATTCAAAGTAGCCATTATATTCCTTTTGAAACAAGTATAAACTTGTTCAATTTCTTACATTGGTATTACAGAAAATCGAATTTATTTGCAACTATCGAATTAAAAAAAAACATAAAATGGGCCTGTAACTACGAAACGTAATATGGTAAAAAATGTTACATCATAAATTTAGATTCCCCATTAAATTATCTTTAAAACAAGTATAAACTTGTTCATTTTTTCGTATTAGTAACGACAGAAAAATGTATTACTACCAACTCGCCTTTTTTTAAAAACAAATCACAAAATGGGGTTGTAAGTACGATATTTGATATGGTACAAAATGGACGTTTCAAAATTCAGATACCCCATTATATTCCCTTTGAAACAAGTATAAACTTGTTCAATTTCTCACATTAGTAACTATAGAAAAACGGATTTACTTACAACTATCGGTTTATTTTTGTATAAAACAAAACACAATGTGTGGTTGTAACTACGAAACTTAACGTGGTAAAAAATGGTGGTTTGAAAATTTTGATTTATTATTAAATTATCTGTGAAACAAGGCTAAACATGTTCAATTTATCTCATTAGTAACGACAAAAAAATGGATTGACTAGCAACTGTTGGATTAACAAAAAAAGAACACAAAGTAGAGCTGTAACTATGAAACATGACATGATTAAAAATTATGGTTTATAAATTTAGATTCTCCATTAAATTGGCTTTGAAACAAGACTAAACTTGTTCAATTTTTTGCATTAGTAACGACAGAAAACTGCATTTACTAGCATTGTAGGATTTTTTAAAAATAATAAAACACAAAGTGAGGCTGTTGTCACAAAATCTGATGTGGAAACAATTTAGGTTTGCATATTCAGATTACCTATTATATTCCTTTTTAAACGAGTATAAACTTGCTTAATTTCGCACATTAATATTGACAGAAAATCGAATTTACTTGTAACTGTCGGATTAAAAAAATATAAAATAGGGCTGTAACTACAAAATTTGGTGTGGTTATAAATGGAGGTTTGTAAATTCAGATTCCCTATTATATTCCCTTTGAAACAAGTATAAACTTGTTCAAGTTCTCACATTAGTAACTATAGAAACACGGATTTACTTGCAACTATAGGATTTTTTTAATAAAACAAATCACAATCACTACTAAACTCAACATGGTAAAAATGGTAGTTATATATATATATATATATATATATATATATATATATATATATATATATTTTCATTAATTATGAAATAATTTGTGAAACAAGGCTAAACTTGTTCAATTTCTCTCATTAGTAACGACAGGAAAATGGATTTACTAGCAACTGTTGGATTTTTTTTAAAACAAAACATAAAGTAGGGCTGTAACTATGAAACTTGATGTAATTAAAAATGGTGGTTTGTAAATTTAGATTCTCCATTAAATTATCTTTAAAACAAGTATAAACTTGTTTAATTTCTCGTATTAGTAAAGACAGAAAACTGCATTTACTAGTATTGTTAGATTTTTTAAATAATTAAATACAAAGTAGGGTTGTAGCTACGAAAACTGATGTGGAAAAAATGTAGGTTTGCATATTCAAATTGCCTATTATATTCCTTTTGAAACAAGTATAAACTTGCTTAGTTTATCATATTGGTATTGACATAAAATGTAATTGCAACTGTCGGATTAAAACAACATAAAATGGGGCTGTAACTACGAAAGTTGATGTGGTAAAAAATATTAGATTACAAATTTAGATTTCCCATTAAAATATCTTTAAAACAAGTATAAACTTGTTTAATTACTAGTATTAGTATCGACAGAAAAATGGATTTATTACCAAGCCGCCGTTTTTTTTTAAATCACAAAGTGGGGTTGAAATACGAAATTTGTTGTGATAAAAATGGAAGTTTAAAAATTCAGAGTAGCCATTATATTCCTTTTGAAACAAGTATAAACTTGCTCAGTTTTACATTTGTTTTGACAGAAAATCGAATTTATTTGCAACTGTCGAATTAAAAGAATATAAAATAGGCCTGTAATTACGAAACGTGATGTGGTAAAAGATGTTAGATCACAAATTTAGATTCCCCATTAAATTATCTTTAAAGCAAGTATAAACTTGTTTAATTTCTCGTATTAGTAACGACAGAAAAATGGATTTACTACCAACCCGCTTTTTTTAAAAAAACAAATCACAAAATAGGGTGTGAGTATAATATTTGATATGGTAAAAAATGAAGGTTGAAAATTAAAATTCACCAGTATATTTCTCTTGAAACAAGTATGAACTTGTTCAATATCTTTTATTAGTAACAACAGAAAACTGTATTTACTAGCATTGTTGATTTTTTTTAACAATAAAAAACAAAGTGTGCCTTGTGCGACGAAACCTGATGTGGAAACGATTTAGGTTTGCATATATAGATTGCCTATTATATTCAAGTATAAACTTGCTTAATTGCTCACATTAGTATTGGCAGAAAATCGAATTTACTTCCAACTGTCGGATTAAGAAAAACAGAAAATGGGGCTGTAACTACGAAACTTGATGTGGTAAAAAATGTTAGATTGTAAATTGAGATTCCCCATTAAATTATCTTTAAAACAAGTATAAACTTGTTTAATTTCTCATATTAGTTACGACATAAAAATGAATTTACTACTAACCCACCAAAACAAATCACAACGTGGGGTTGTAAGTACGAAATTTGATGTGGTAAAAAATAGAGGTTTAAAAATTCAGATTCATTATTATATTTCCTTTGAAATAAGTATAAACTTGTTTAATTTCTCACATTAGTAACTATAGAAAATCGAATTTACTTGCAACTGTCGGATTAAAAAAAAAAAAACAAATTTCTATGTGTGGCTATAACTACGAAATTCAACGTGGTAAAAAATGGTGGTTTTAATATTTTGATTTCTTATTAAATTATCTGTGAAACAAGACTAAACTTGTTTAATTTCTCTCTTTAGTAACGACAGAAAAATGGATTTACTAGGAACTGTTAGATTTTTTTAAACAAAAAATAAAGTAGGGCTGTAACTATAAAACTTAACGTGATTAAAAATTGTGGTTTATAAATTTAGATTCTTCATAAAGTTATCTTTGAAACAAGGCTAAACTTGTTTAATTTTTCGCATTAGTAACGACAAAAAACTGTATTTACTACTTACTACTTTACTACTAGCATTGTTGATATTTTTAATTTCAATTTATACAAAGTAGGGCTGTAGCTACGAAACCGGATGTGGAAAAAAATTAGGTTTGAATATTCAGCTTGCTTATTATATTCCTTCTGAAACAAGTATAAACTTGCTTAATTTCTTACGTTAATATTGTCAGAAAATCAAATTTACTTGCAACTGTTGGATTAAGATTAAGAAAAACATAAGATAGGGCTGTAACTACGAAACATGATGTGGTAAAAAATGTTAGATTGTAAATTTAGATTTTCCATTAAAGTATCTTTAAAACAAGTATAAACTTGTTTAATTTCTCGCATTAGTAACGACAGAAAAATGGATTTACTACCAGCCCGCCTTTTTATGAAAACAAATCACAAAATGGTGTTGTAAGTACGATATTTGATATGGTAAAAATGTAGGTTTCAAAATTCAGATACCTCATTATATTCCCTTTGAAACAAGTATAAACCTGCTCAATTTTTCATATTAATAACTATAGAAAAACGGATTTACTTGCAACTATCGAATTTTTTTTACAAAACAAAACACAATGTGTGGTTATAACTACGAAACTCAACGTGGTAAAAAATGGTGGTTTGAACATTTTGATTACTTATGAAAAAACAAGTATATAAGTATAACAAGTATATACTTGCTTAATTTCTCACATTAGTATTGACAGAAAATCGAATTTACTTTCAACTGTCGAATTAAAAGAACATATAATGGGCCTGTAACTACAAAACTTGATGTGGTAAAAAATGTTAGATTGCAAATTTAGATTCCCCATTAAATTATCTTTAAAACAAGTATAAACTTGATTAATTTCTTGTATTAGTAACGACAGAAAAATGGATTTACTACCAATCCGCTAAAACAAATCAAAACGTGGGGTTGTAAGTACGAAATTTGATGTGATAAAAAATGGAGGTTTGAAAATTCAGATTCACAATTATATTCCCTTTGAAACAAGTATAAACTTGCTCAATTTCTCACATTAGTAACTATAGAAAAACGGATATACTTGCAACTATCGGATTTAAAAAAAAACAAAACACTATGTATGGCTGTAACTACTAAACTCAACGTTGTAAAAAATGGTGGTTGGTAAATTTAGATTCCTTATGAAATTATCTATGAAACAAGGCTAAACTTGTTCAATGTATCTCATTAGTAACTACAGTAACAGAAACGTTAAGTACAGTAAGTAAAGTACAGTAACTACAGAAAAATGGATTTACTAGGTACTAGGGTATATGCCTTATACCGCATAGGGTATATACGCGGCGTAAGGCGTGTACCCTCTACCAGGGCCGTATCTAGAAAAACATTCGGGGGTTGAGGGATAAAGGAATCGCAAACAAATAATTTGCAAGGAAACAAATACAATACAGCTCTAATTGGGGTGAATGAAATCAAACTTGTGCGAAATTTCGCCATCACCTTTCACAGTTTTGTCAGAAGTTTTCTGTGTTAAAGTTAGGTAAATACCGAATTATTACACTCCTCTAAGCCTCTGTCTTTACCGTCTAAAAGTCTGATAACCATATAAATTACAAGTTTTTCTTTTAATCCACATTAAATTAAATTTAATATAAATTTAAACCGTCCAAATGTCACAAATACAATAATTTAATAATTTGATTGGATTTCATTTCACTCCCTCCGTCTGTCTCTCTCTCTATTATTCACGGTATCGACCACTTTCACAATCATTTAATTTTGTTGAGTGGCTCTCGTTTTAGAACGACCATCGTTAATTCGTACAGTCGTCATCGCGCGATTTCCATCACAAAGGGGCATCGAGTGTCATCTGCCGCCCCATGCCGTACCCCGACGAAATCGCAACTCATTCATTACGCACCGCGGCGTTGTTTGTGTGTGTGTGTGTGTGTGTGTGTGTATCTGTGTGGGGCCCACTGACAAAGTGGCCTTTCAAGGAATAAATTTGTCTATCTGTCCCACAATGGCCGGCATCGCTTTTAATCGCATCGGTGATTTATCGACGGGCATATTGGTGAAAAGTAACTGGGAAATAGATTTAATCGAGCAGCACAAATTTTATTTGCTTGTTGGAAATAATATTGGGGAGATATTTTGTTTTTTTCAGTCACTAGTTTAAAAAAAAAAGATTTTTATAATGTTCAAAAGTGGGGATTCGAATTCCCATTGAGACGTTTTTTTTTTAAATTTATTATATAATGAAGTATTAATTAGTTTGAAGTAATTTCAATGTTTTAAGTAAAATTTAGCGTTTTTAAAAGTGTAGAAATAGTTGTCACACGAGTTCAGAAGAATTGGGGAGATTGTTAATTCATCATATCCCATTGGAGGACCTACCTGTCCTCCGATGGGACATGATTCATCTAGTATCCTATAAAAACAAATTATATTCAATTGTTATTTCCTTCAAAACAAAACAATGCAAAGCACACTTTTAATGTTTTTAATGTCTTTAATGTCTTTAATGTCTTTAATGTCTTTAATGTCTTTAATGTCTTTAATGTCTTTAATGTCTTTAATGTCTTTAATGTCTTTAATGTCTTTAATGTCTTTAATGTCTTTAATGTCTTTAATGTCTTTAATGTCTTTAATGTCTTTAATGTCTTTAATGTCTTTAATGTCTTTAATGTCTTTAATGTCTTTAATGTCTTTAATGTCTTTAATGTCTTTAATGTCTTTAATGTCTTTAATGTCTTTAATGTCTTTAATGTCTTTAATGTCTTTAATGTCTTTAATGTCTTTAATGTCTTTAATGTCTTTAATGTCTTTAATGTCTTTAAGGTCTTTAGCCATATATCGCTTGATAGTTGCTAGAAACATATGAAATTATCAAAATATTTTCTAAAATAGTCATATTCAACTCATACTAAATCTGAAAACTATATCTCAAAAATAAACCTACTTTTTGATGGCTTGAATACCCATGGCAGCATTTGTTTTAATAAAATAGTCATAGATCGCTTGATAATTGCTAGAAACATATGAAATTTTGAAAATATTTTCCAAAATAGTCATATTCAACTCATACTAAATCTGAAAAAGATATCTCAAAGATAAACCTACTTTATGATGGCATTAATACCTATAGTAGCATTTGTTTTAACAAAATAGCCATATATCGCTTGATAGTTGCTAGAAATATATGAAATTTTCAAAATATTTTCTAAAATAATCAGATTCAATTCATACTAAATCTGAGATAGATATCTCAAAGATAAACCTACTTTTTGATGGCATGAATACCCTTAGTAGCATTTGTTTTAATAAAATAGTCATATATCCCATAATAGTTGCTAGAAACATATGAAATTTTCAAAATATTTTCTAAAAGTGTCATATTCAAGTCATACTAAATCTGAAAAAGATATTTCAAAAATAAACCTACTTTTTCATGGCTTGAATACCCATAGTAGCATTTGTTTTATTAAAATAGCCATAGATCGCTTGATAGTTGCTAGAAATATATGAAATTTTCAAAATATTTTCTAAAATAGTCATATTCAACTCATACTAAATCTGAAAAAGATATCTCAAAAATAATGTCTTTAATGTCTTTAATGTCTTTAAGGTCTTTAATATCTTTAATGTTTTTAATGTCCTTTATGCATTTTGGTAGTTTATTATATTCGTTTGTATTTGTATTATTATTATTATTATTTCTTCATTATAAAATTAATCAAAGTCTGCTTTGCATTGTTTTGTTTTAAAAGAAATAACAAGTGAGCATAGTTTTATTGTTTATAGGATATAAGTCAGTCGTCTTAACTAATCTTTCTATGTACAATCGCATTAAATAAAAAAAACAACTTTGCTTTGAAACTTGTATTTTGCTATCACCGTTCGTTTCCGTAACAGTAAAGCACTTGAAGTGAAAATCACCATAACAAATCGATTTCGAAATTTCTTACGATAAAACCGAATTTCCATGAAATTTATCGAGTGTTATCCCACTCATGAATGAAACCTCAGTTGGTGGTTATGTAATAAAACCTCTGAATGCATTAGCGACGGTTCTCGGCTAGCAGCCCGAGTCAGTCCCTGCCGACAATGGGGCGATTCCCTCCCAAAAAGCGCACGCAGATATATATATATATATATTTTTCGGCAATTTTCCACTAATTTCACGTCTGAACGCACCTCGGGCGAGGCCAGGTGGACCCACAAAGCTCGCGCGCGATGCCCTTTTATCGGCAACAGACCCGCGAGCCACCGCCGGACTATTCGGAGAGGGAAAAAGAACGTTTTTACACAAAAACGGGGCAATAATAAATCGCGCTTATTCGGGTGCGGCACCCCGTGAACGTTTTATCATCATTAGAAACGAGCTCCACTAATGTCCATTGTACGGGCCCAACGTTTACAAATACATACACGACGGCGTAACAAGGCATGAAATATTGCCGACTACCTTAGCACGTGATTGCAAAAGGCTATTCAAGTTCTTAATACACAATAAACTATGCAATTTTGTTTGTATTTATAAAAATTTAATTTGGTTACAGCACATTACGTTTTTAACACAATAATGATGGGGCATGAATACCCATAGTAGCATTTGTTTTAATAAAACAGCCATATATCACTTGATATTTACTAGAAACATATCAAATTTTCAAAATATTTCCTAAAATAGTCATATTCAACTCATACTAAATCTGAAAAAGATATCTCAAAAATAAACCTACTTTTTGACGGCTTGAATACCCATAGTGGCATTTGTTTTAATAAAATAGCCATATATCGCTTGATAGTTGCTAGAAATATATGAAATTTTCAAAATAATTTCTAAAATAATCATGTTCAACTTATACTAAATCTGAAAAAAAGATCTCAAAAATAAACATACTTTTTGATAGTTTGAATACTTATAGTAGCATTTGTTTTAATAAAATAACCATATATCGCTTGATAGTTGCTAGAAACATATGAAATTTTCAAAATATTTTCTAAAATAGTCATGTTCAACTCATACTAAATCTGAAAAAGATATCTCAAAAATAAACCTACTTTTTGATAGCATGAATACCCACAGTAGCATTTGTTTTAATTAAATAGCCATATATTACTTGATAGTTGTTAGAAACATATGAAATTTTCAAAATATTTTCTAAAATAGTCATATTCAACTCACACTAAATTTGAAAAAGATATCTCAAAAATAAACCTACTTTTTGATGGCTTGAATACCCATAGTAGCATTTGTTTTAATAAAATAGTCATATATCGCTTGATAGTTGCTAAAAATATATGAAATTTTCAAAATATTTTCTAAAATAGTCATATTCAACTCATACTAAATCTGAAAAAGATATCTCAAAAATAAACCTACTTTTTAATGGCTTGAATACCCATAGTAGCATTTGTTTTAATAAAATAGTCATAGATCGCTTGATAGTTGCTAGAAACATATGACATTTTCAAAATATTTTCTAAAATAGTCATATTCAACTCACACTAAATTTGAAAAAGATATCTCAAAAATAAACCTACTTTTTGATGGCTTGAATACCCATAGTAGCATTTGTTTTAATAAAATAGTCATATATCGCTTGATAGTTGCTAAAAATATATGAAATTTTCAAAATATTTTCTAAAATAGTCATATTCAACTCATACTAAATCTGAAAAAGATATCTCAAAAATAAACCTACTTTTTAATGGCTTGAATACCCATAGTAGCATTTGTTTTAATAAAATAGTCATAGATCGCTTGATAGTTGCTAGAAACATATGACATTTTCAAAATATTTTCTAAAATAGTCATATTCAACTCACACTAAATTTGAAAAAGATATCTCAAAAATAAACCTACTTTTTGATTGCATGAATACTCATAGTAGCATTTGTTTTAATAAAATAGCCATATATCGCTTGATAGTTGCTAGAAACATGAAATTTTAAAAATTTCCATTTGTTTTATTCCACTCCTCATCAGTTGCTATTTTTTTCTTCCCACAAAAATTTCCAAAATCAAAATTTACTTATAAATTTGATCGATTTCTACTTGTAAAAAGTAACACATTCGTTTGATTTGTATTTTGACGACAAATCCTATAATATGTCTTAACTATTTTTTCTAAAATATACAGTTATGTCATGTTGAGTTAACAACAATATCTGGTAGACTAAATTTGACAGCTATTTTGGATTCGGTCCAACTAGAAACAGTTCGTAGTATTACAGGAATTAAAATATGTCTGTTGATTAGTGTTATCAATTGTCGAAACTTATTAATAAGAATTATTAATATTCGGTTGTAGTTTTGCAACTGTTAGTATTTAATAACACCTCCCTGCTGGTTGCTGCGTGAAATTAATCTTAATCAAATCCGACGGGGGACGCGTGTCACCGCCCCGACAATGCACGGATTAAATATTTATTTATTTTTTGCCGTAATCCCGGATTTTGTTTCCGTTTAAAAGCAATTTTCGGCCCCAAATTGGCCGGATCACTGCCAATTTTCGGATAACTATAACAACGCGGACGCGCCAGCCTATATTGCATACCTTTTCGCAGCATTGTTTGGTGTGGGGCGCATTGTGTTTGCGGATTAGACGAAATGGACGCCGTTATTATTATATTATGGGATTTTTCTATCGGTAATCCTATACGTTGACAGGCGCAATATCAATGTTCAATAGTAAAATATATTTTTTGTTTATGAAATCAATACACACAAAAATCTAGCGTATTACTACGTATAATAAAAATTAAATAAGGTAATAATATAAAAGGTGTTATTTTTATTATTTTGAAATTTATGCTCTCTCATGTATGTATATCTTGTATATATGTATGTTACAATAAATATATCTTTTCCTTCTTGAAATTTATGTACAGTCAACTATAAATCTGTATATATCTGTGAAAAGTTCAACGAAAGCTCTCTTAGTTATGACGTTGGTTTTAATGTTTAACGTCATATCTCTGAAATTATTCAATAAAAAGTATCCTGGAAAATCTCTGTTCGAAAAGCAGTAAATTATTGTGAATGGTTATTATAATTAATTAATATTAAATTAATATTATAATATATTATGACTTTATAAATGGATTAGTGAAGATTGAAGAAGTTTCATCAAGGGATCTTGAAAATATTTACAAATTACCACACACCACACCATTAGATCCGCTAATTTGTAAATATTTTCAAAATCCCTTGATGGACACTTCAAACACTAATCCATTTATAAAATCATAATATATTATTTTTATTTTTATGTATTTTTTGTTTGTTTTTGCTGTTATGAGCATTGTTTATTGGGGGATTTCCGTATTTTTTGAATGGTTATCCCAAATAAAGGTCGTTGTTTGTTTCTTTTTTAAATTTTTGTCGTTTTTTAACCAGACATATTATTAATAAGTTTTATTCAATTGATACCTAATGACGATTTTTTTTTGACATCACCAAAAAAAACCTAAAACTCAGTCTACTATAGCTTTTATTCCTATTGTATATACTTTGATGTTATATGTTCACACTCTTGTTCGCACACTATCAATTATTATTTTATTAATGTAGCAATCTTTAAATTTTAGATTTTCTTTATATGTATTATTATTTATTCTCTGTTTCCTTTTCTCTGTAACTAGATTAATGTCTGTTGAGAAAATAAATAAATAAATAAATAAATAAATAAATAAATAAATAAATAAATAAATAAATAAATAAATAAATAAATAAATAAATAAATAAATAAATAAATAAATAAATAAATAAATAAATAAATAAATAAATAAATAAATAAATAAATAAATAAATAAATAAATAAATAAATAAATAAATAAATAAATAAATAAATAAATAAATAAATAAATAAATAAATAAATAAATAAATAAATAAATAAATAAATAAATAAATAAATAAATAAATAAATAAATAAATAAATAAATAAATAAATAAATAAATAAATAAATAAATAACGTTGTAGAATTAAATTTTATTTTTGCTGTATATGTATAGTTGAAAACAGAAACCGTGGGCTTAGCTCCTTGGAGTGGTACAGAGCAATAAAACGCTATTATTTTTAAATTAATAAAAATAAAAAGAATAGGATTTTATTGCTGTGCGACCCCAAGGAGCTAGAAACGCACGATGTTTGTTTATATATATATATATATATATATATATATATATATATATATATATATATAAGAAATAAGAGAATAGCTTTCATTATAAGATTATAAGTAAAGAAAAAGATTGTATTATTTTATGATAAAATTTTAAATCCAGACCACCTTTATAATCCTTTCATTTAAAAATGATAATCCCCCCCTGAGTGAATGAATATTGCATCAAACAAGAGGCTGTAATCTCATTTTTTTTCTCGCTGGCAATTTCTCTGGAAGGCTTTAAGGGTTCATTAAATTATAAAATTAATTACTACGTCACGATGAGCGACAGCGTACATAGGTAGCGCGCATTAGAAACCCGGATTAATATTTATGCGCAGTGCATCTAAATTCCATAAATTACCCGCGGGATTGTCCGGAGCGCGAATTGATTTTGCTCCACTTCCGTGGGATATGCAAAACGGGGATGGTCTTGCAAATACATAAAATTAATTTAGATATCCCATATTGAATATAAAAATTCGTAAATTAACTCTGAAACTAATTTATAAAAATACTTATTAAATACTAGTTTATACTTACAATTTAATCAAGCCTTTTAGGAAAAGGTTATATAGAACCAAGCTCAGTGGCCGAGTGGTTAGAGACATCGTCCATCTCGTACTATGTACTCGTACATTTATATACAATACACATGGTGTATTTTTTAGGGAGCAAATTTTCGCGAATCACCTTTCACAGTATTTCAGAGGTTTTCTGTGAAGTTAAGGTAAAAACTTCACAGAAAACCTCTGAAAAACTGTGGAAGGTGATTCGCGACCTAAAATACAAAAAAAAAGTATCTTCATATAAGGCTAACAGCCGTGAAGTTTTTCATGGCTGTTAGCCTTATATTTTAAATGTTGTAAATATCTTCCTACAAAGAGATTACTGGAATATGTACTTAGTTAAAAACGAACTTCTATCTTCATAGGACTATCAGCTGCGAGGCTTTTCTGCCGGTCAAGGGAGAAGCTCAGAGGACTTTAATCACCTGGTATTTACCTTAACTTCACAGAAAAGCTTTGAATAACCGCTGGGGATCGAAGTAGGGAGTCTGAGTTCGTTCCCCAGCGGTTTTTCAGAGGTTTTCTGTGAAGTTAAGGTAAATACCGGGTGATTAAATTCCTCTGAGCTTCCTTGACCAGCGGAAAAGCTGATAGCCTTATAAAGATAAAAGTTCTTTTTTTAACTAAGTCATATTCCTGTAATCTGTTTGTAGGATGGTAAAGATATATACAAAATTTATAATATGAGGCTAACAGCCGTAAAAAGGTTCACGGCTGTTAGCCTTAATGAAGATAGAAATATTGTTAAATATTCGTCCAATATTGTGAAATATTGTCAAATATAGTCAAATATACTCAAATATTGTAAAATATTGTGAAATATTCGTCAAATATTGTCAAATATCGTTAAATATGGACAAATATTGTCAAATATTGTAAAATATTGTGAAATATTCGTCAAATATTGTCAAATATCATTAAATATTGTCAAATATTTTTCAAATATTGTGAAATAGTGTCAAATATTGTAAAATATTGTCAAATATGGTCAAATATCGTAAAATATTTGTCAAATATTGTCAAATATCGTCAAATATCGTCAAATATCGTCAAATATCTTCAAAGATTGTTAAATATAGTGAAACTTAGTAAATATATGAACTAGTTTATATATATTAAGTTTCATGAATATTCAAGATCAATAATTTGCGTTATTATTTCATTTTACTGAACAATGTTAATGATAAAAGCAACAATAGTGGTAATTATTACTATTATTATGTGAGTATAAAATTAAAATATGTCTGGCATAAAACACAATAGTATAATAAAACAAACATATAATACTATCTAAAATAATTGCCCCCTTATTACCATTTTAATACCATACAATATCCCACTATCTTCTATTTTGAATCTGGTATAGTGTCCGCTCGAATCTCAATCAAAAAACCATGTTACTCCCGTCAACCCGTTAACAGGGTGCACTGGTGCTCGCTCCACCCATTTATTACGAGATTAAGCACCCCATCGCACCAATACGAGCTCTCTCAGGGCAAAAGGGTTGCACGTCCGTTACAACAATAAAATCGCAACTGGCACCATTTAATTGCGCTACCCCTTATGAGACATATTACCCTAAGGCGCGCGGTTATGCTCTGAGCTACTAACCGCAGATGATTATTGAAAGCGACGAATGAATATGAATATTGTGTATCAAAAAATTGGGGGTTGGTTTATGAATGTAATCATTTAATCGCGAAATTATTAATAATGCTGTTTTATTGTGATATGGTATCAGATAGTCCACTTTTGCGCTCAATGCATCATATATATATATATATATATATATATATATTTGTATATAGATATATATATATATATATATATATATATATATATATATATATACATATATATATATATATATATATATATATATATATATAGTACTTTTATAATAATAATAATAATAGTAATAAACTGTCCTTATTTTATTTATGAAAACATATTTACCTCCAAATTTACATTTAAAGAACATAAGAAGTTCAGATTCTTTGATCTGCTCTATCACTTAACATGATACCAGACATGGCAGCCGTCTAGTAAATTCGGCAAATCGCTTAAGTCGTACAGAAAATAGCACAAGATATCACTGTTGTAGATTCTACAATGCACTACCTGACTGACAGCATAAAAATGCTAAACAAAAAACTATTCAAACATGTTTTGAAAAAACCCTGCTTGCTAAAGCATATTATTCTACTGATGAGTACGTAAATTGTATTGGCCAGGAATGATTAAAATCTTGGCTAGGTATTTTTTAGGTATTTTTTATTTATTTTTGTTTGTTTTTTGTACACTTATTTCATTTTAAATTGAATAACTTTTATTATACATGTATCTATATTTTTCTTGTTTATACGTATTTTTATTGTGTAAATGTGTATTTTGTTCTCATATTGTATTGACTTATGTAAACTGTAACAGTGATAACACCAATAAACGATTATGATGATTATGATTATGATATAGAAGAAACAAAACAAAAATTGTTTAATAGACAGTCTTGCATGCAAATAAAACGAAAGTAAAATATAAACAATAAATCTACCAAAATATTAAAGGTATAACGTCAAAACTCATTTTCAACCTGAAAGGAATGTCATAAAGGCACCTTACACAATCAATATTATTGTCAATATTTTAAAATAATGACAGTATTACTGTACGTAAACATGTTTAAAATATTCTTTATTCTAAAATATCGATAGAATTGCTGATCATATAAGGTATACTAATAATGGAATGAAGAGAATACTAATGTGTGTCCAGATAATTGATAACTTCATAAATATAAAAGGAGGATTGAAGTAAATACTGACAGTACTAGGACTGATAGTATTATTAACCGTGTAAGGTGCCTTATAGAATGTAAGCTAATAAAAACACTTTGTTGTTGTTTCTAAAACATATTTTGAAAGAATTAATGGCCATATTTCAAAGTTATGATTGTAAAAGGAGAAGTGTGATTCTTGAAAACCATAAAAGGGTTAATACAAAACATTTTCACAGCATTTTAAAAACATTTCCACGTTTAAAATGACTGTATTGTTTTGTAAATACAATAAAAATATATTCCACCCCCCCATATGTAACACTTTAATGGAACTATTATGACAACTAACTGCATTTCATCATTCCCATGAAGAGCTCATTTCCGGTGTTTAATTCAACTAGCCTAATAAAATTATGAACGGTGGCACGCTCACAAAATGCAACATTTTCGATCGACAAAACATTCTATTCCCAATTAGCAAGCAATAGACACGTGCGAGGGCCGCCGTCGCGACGACGGGAAATGAAGTCGCGTGGCGTCGCGGTTTAAAGCGGCTCGCACAATTGCCCCATTATTAGTTGCGCTCGTTTATTTTCCCGCTTTCACACCACTCCGCCAACACCCGCCCCCAGAAGCGTGCACCCCATGCCGCGACGTCGCACCCCGGGTGGCTAATTTAAAATCAGCCACATACGGAATTACTAATAAATCACTTTCAAGGCAAACAGTACGTACATTAAATTAATTTACTAGAGGAAATTACTGTATTTGTTACTTATGTAACTGGCTATCGACTGTCTTTATGCCGTCTATTAGTGTTTTTCAAACTGTTTGTACCCGCGATCCCTTTTTCCACTTAAAAATTTCAGAGGACCCCCTGAAGAATGGTTATGTTTAGAAAAGTATCTCGAATTATGTGTTTTTGCGACTCCCACTTGTTAGTGTATGTGTATGTGAGTGTTAGGACTTGCTACTTCAGAAAATCGAGTTGTCGTTAATTGTATACCAACGACAAATGATACAGACTACAGATTTTAATTCGAATAAAATGTAAACAAATAACTATAGTCATTAGCCCAAGGGCCTTTACGTTGATATTGAAAGACGATATTTGTGTATATTTCACTGGATCGTCCCAGATAGTGTCCGCAGATATTTGCCAAATTTGGGGGCAAATCGTGGTGCTGTTTTTCCCGGAATTTTGTTCACAGACAAACATCCAGACATCCGATACACACTCACAGAAACATCGCAAAAATCGGGTTTATTTTGTCTATTTTAGGCGTAAAACGTTACGAAAATTGAATATTTTGTTCGCGACAATAATACCTTCCTTCTGGTGTATTTTTTCCCCGGAAATGTATCGCATATTTCCACAATCTAAAGATCGTTTTATACAAGACAATTTCTTGACTCAAAAGTTAGTCAAGATGCGAGACAATCTAAATTGTTTCGTATCATACAGCAAATTATTTGAAATATTGAATTGGATGGTAGATTGAATGGAAAAATATAACGTGTTCTATTTGTCAAGGACAAATTGTATGGTATGTATGGAAAGAGGATATATGAATTAATTTCTTGAACAACTTTTGTGCTAAGAAATTGACTTGTCTAAAACGACGTTTAGAGGAGTGTAATCACCCGGTATTATTTGATTATTACCTTAACTTCACAGGAAACCTCTGAAAAAGTGTGATTCGCAAAATTTTACAACGGCATTTGAACTTTCGTTCCCCAATACTAACTAACTACGAGATGGACGGCGCCTCTAATCACTATACCACTGAATTATGTGTATAAAATAACTTTTTGTTAATAAACAAAATTATGATATAACTATACACGTACACTTAAAATTTCAAGGGTGTGCTCGTTGCTTTTTCTATAATTTATTTAACAGTTGCATATATAATGTATTATAATTGAGTCTATTTAACACACTCGCATTGAGGCGTCTCGCACGTTTTAATGAACCCAAAACGCGCGCACCCCTTCAGAACTCGAAACGTAGATGCGCTCGGGGTGCGGAATAATACAGTTGCGACATGTGTAAGTGCTTTTAAAACATAATAGCCGACATATTTTCCGAGTGCGGTTACTGACATGTCAAATCCATGTCAAATTACGGCCGTTTTTCGTGTTTGCGGCCTCGAGTGGCACACATGCGAATCATTCAAATTAAAACGAACAATAAAATAAATATATGAATTCTATCAATACTACTACAATATTCACAAAAAAAAACAAAAAAATATTTTTAATGTTATTTATTTTTTTTACTCTCCATACATATTCTAACATAATCATAATTATATAAAAAGTAAAACTAAAATCAATCTACAAAAATGGTGAATGGTGGTTTCTTGCCTCGAGGTTTGTGGTTAAATTTTTTTAAAAATATTCTCAACACACTGAGAACACGTCTGTAATTTTTTTTTTTTTGATGACACTTTTTTAAATTTTTGTGTTGTTATATTTTCGTGGTTAAGTGGTATTTCTGCTAGATACAAATATTGTTTTCATAAAGGATAAATTCATCACAGACAAACAGACCCAATAAAAAAAGGATTTGCGCAAAAACTGAACAATTTTCAAACTGTAATCGTTTGAAAATTGTTCAGTTTTTGCGCAAATCCTTTTTTTATTGGGTCTTTTTGTCTGTGATGAATTTATCCTTTATGAAAACAATATATGTATCTAGCAGAAATACCACTTAACCACGAAAATATAACAACACGAAAATTTAAAAAAGTGTCATAAAAAAAAAATTACAGACGTGTTCTCAGTGTGTGTGAGAATATTTTATCCATACTTTGTATAATAGACATACAAAATCATGACATACAAAATCATGACATACAAAATCATGTCATACAAAATTATGACATACAAAATCATGACATACAAAATCATGACATATAAAATCATGACATACAAAATCATGACATACAAAATAATGTAGCTATATTATTAAAAAATAGTAACATAAGAGTCTATAGAGAGAAAAAACAACTATAACTTTATTAATTACCGAATCAATATTCTACAGATAAATAAATAGTATGATTCGTACTCTGCACTGTGACTTTTCATTTTTGCATTAAAGCCAGAGAGATGAATCGGTAATGCTCTCTCTGGATGCAATATTGGAGCATCAGGCGATCATTAATCAGCGCCGATTCAATAGGAATCGGACTGATAGGAATGAATTCCGTTTGTATTTCGCGTTTCGTTTCGCCTGTGCGGCGGTTGATTAATTAAAATGGGGGGTGGCATTGCACGACGGCTGCATGCGGCATTGTTAATACATTCAAACAGGATCCAATTAGTAATATGATTAAGTTATCGCTTACTGTACATATATGTAATTTGAATATATAGAGCATTAAAAGTTTAAAAGTCATAAACTAGATTTTCAACAAAAAAAACTTTATCTTTATAGGGCCCGCAACGCTATTCCTTCGATTAAGTTCAAAGGAGTCTAATTTTGCTTAATTTATTCTCAGCTATCCCCATTTTACCTCATTTAACCTCATCTAGCCGCACTTGGCTTATATATTTTGTCTTATTTGATCTTATTTTGTATCATTTCGTAGTATTTTGTCATTATCATTTGCATTACTTTACTACAAGGGTGGCGAAACAATGGCACGTAACAAAATAATTTGGATACGGAATTAATTAAGGAATTTAGGTAACCCACCAAAACCCGTCGCAAGCCAGGTTGAGATTGACGAGGGCACAAGTAACAAGCAAAACAGGGTTTATCTGACTCAGGCGATACCAGGGTAACGCGGTAATTGTTATGTAATTGTTATGTAAGCCCACCAATGGCTAGAGGAAGGAAAACCATGACTACAAATCACCCAAGTTCTCCATGAATCGGTGGTTTGATTCATGGAGAACTTGGGTGATTTGTAGTCATGGTTTTCCTTCCTTTAGGCGGCCCCTACCAACCAAACTATGCCCGTCCACTATTTCAAACGACTTGAACTATGCACTACATTCTTATCCGTTATTTTCTATGATTAAATTATTGTCATTTATTAATTTAAGACTAATTAAAAAAATATATGTGAATAATAATGTAATGCATAGTTCAAGTCGTTTGAAATAGTGGACGGGCATAGTTTGGTTGGTGGGGGCCGCCCGCCCACCCCACCTTTGCTCGCATAGTTTTTCCATAGGATAACACTTTTCTTGAAATTGTTTAAACAATATAAAACGTCTGCATCCATTGAAAAAACTATGCGAGCGAAGGTGGGGTGGGCGGGGGGTCCCCCACCAACCAAACTATATCCGTCCACTATTTCAAACGACTTGAACTATGCATTACATTATTTTTCACATATATTTTTTAATTAGTCTTAAATTAATAAATGACAATAATTTAATCATAGAAAATAAGGGATAAGAATGTAGTGCATAGTTCAAGTCGTTTGAAATAGTGGACGGGCATAGTTTGGTTGGTGGGGGCCGCCCGCCCACCCCACCCTTACTCGCATAGTTTTTCCATAGGATAACACTCTTCTTGGAATTGTTTAAACAATATAAAACGTCTGCATCCATTGAAAAAACTATGGGAGCGAAGGTGGGGTGGGCGGGTGGTCCCCACCAACCAAACTATGCCCGTCCACTATTTCAAATGGCTTGAACTATGCACTACACTGTTTCTCACATATTTTTACGAAGTAGGCGTAAACTAACAAATGAAAATCTTGGATTAATTAAAAGTAACGAATAACAGTGTAGTGTAGAGTTCAAGCCATTTGAAATAGTAGACGGGCATAGTTTGGTTGGTGGGGGCCGCCCACCCACCCCACCTTTGCTCGCATAGATTTTCCAAAGGATAACACTCTTCTTGAAATTGTTTAAACAATATAAAACGTCTGCATCCATTGAAAAAACTATGCGAGCGAAGGTGGGGTGGGCGGGCGGCCCCCACCAACCAAACTATGCCCGTCCACTATTTCAAACGACTTGAACCATGCATTACATTCTTATCCTTTATTTTCTATGATTAAATTATTGTCATTTATTAATTTAAGACTAATTAAAAAATATATGTGAAAAATAATGTAATGCATAGTTCAAGTCGTTTGAAATAGTGGACGGGCATAGTTTGGTTGGTAAGGACCGCCCGCCTACCCCACCTTTGCTCGCATACTTTTTCCATAGGATAACACTCTTCTTGGAATTGTTTAAACAATATAAAACGTCTGCATCCATTGAAAAAACTATGCGAGCGAAGGTGGGGTGGGTGGGTGGTCCCCACCAACCAAACTATGCCCGTCCACTATTTCAAATGGCTTGAACTATGCACTACACTGTTTCTCACATATTTTTACGAAGTAGGCGTAAATTAACAAATGAAAATCATAGATTAATTAAAAGTAACGAATAACAGTGTAGTGTAGAGTTCAAGCCATTTGAAATAGTGGACGGGCATAGTTTGGTTGGTGGGGACCACCCGCCCACCCCGCCTTCGCTCGCATAGTTTTTTCAATGGATGCAGACGTTTTATATTGTTTAAACAATTCCAAGAAGAGGGTTATCCTATGGAAAAACTATGCGAGCAAAGGTGGGGTGGGCGGGCGTTCCCTACCAACCAAACTATGCCCGTCCACTATTTCAAACGACTTGAACTATGCAATACATTCTTATCCGTTATTTTCTATGATTAAATTATTGTCATTTATTAATTTAAGACTAATTAAAAAAATATATGTGAAAAATAATGTAATGTATAGTTCAAGTCGTTTGAAATAGTTGACGGGCATAGTTTGGTTGGTAAAAATGAATTTTCAGGTTTTTATTTTTGTTTTGATTATTCTTATGTATATTTTAACGCTCATTTAATTGCTAACCTCTGACATAGTGGATCAACATTTCTGTATCTATTTATATACATTTCCATCTCGACTTAACATTTTTACTAAAGAATTATAAAACGAATTTTAATTCATATTTGTGAAATATTTCAACATCGACAATGGGCGTTGTCAATAATTCGGCTATACAAAACGCGTGAGCGTTCTTTTGTGCACTTGTCCCGATAGCAGAAAAAAAAAATGGAAATTGGAATCGGTCAGGCCATTTAGTTCGGCATCTGTTTTGCGGGGGCGCGCGCAAATGGAAATTTTGATTGGCACTTTTATCGCGTGCTCATCTGCCCCGACAAACGGTGCGGCGTTTTTAGAAAAATAAACAAAACGGCCGACTCACCGCGTCCGCACGTTAAAAACTGCTATCCAGAAAATTTACACCACAAAACAATAAAAAAATATAAATATTTAAGGGTGAATTTATGTATACTGGGTGAATCAGGAAATAAATATAATTAAAGGTGAACTTATGTATACTGGGTGAGTGAGGAATTAAAAATAATTAAAGGTGAACTTATGTATACTGGGTGAGTCAGGAAATAAAAATAATTTAAGGTGAACTTATGTATACTGGGTGAGTCAGGGAATAAGCCGTGAAGTCAGTGAAAATCTATTACTAAATATCTTTAATGTTTTATTCTAGTGTATTCCTTTGGAAATATATTCCTAAAATTTGATAACATATGACCGTATAATTTTCACTGATTCTAGTTTTATTTTCATTATTATGTATAGTACCTTTTTTATAACGCATTGATCGCTTTTCGTTAGTTTTTTGTGTATTAATATTCCTACGCCTCCTACGCCTCGTTTTTGAGAATTTCTTGTTTTACCTACCTAGACACTTATTATATATATAATTATTATATATATTATATATATATATATATATATATATATATATATATATATATATATATATATAAATCGAGTTGTTTTGCTGTAGTATTCAAAGTTTCAATAATATTTTAATTTAATTATAGAAAGTATAAATGCACTTTTTATACCTTTTTTTTATGGACAATAGTTTAACGACTTCCTCAAGTTTACTTCATGTAATTGGTAATACCACTGATTACTTGCGCCCTGTTAAAACATTCCCTTACACTACATTACCATCGTTGTAGTTTGTAAATATCTTCACCGGCAATGCATCATCGTCGCATGACTGCTATTATTACCTCCGGCCTGTGTTTATTATTATTATTATTCATCGGTGGCGTGCGTTGAGCCGGATGATGGATTAGCTGCGCGAGGAAGACTCGGCCCTATTATCTCGCGAATATAGGGTTATCGATTATTCTAGACACATTTTCAAATCAGGTCTCTGGGAGTTGGCCCCGTTTGCGTGTCGATTTACAATTATATATGAAATATTCATTCTATATAAGCAGTCAAATCTGCTTTGCGAGCGAAATGTTGTGAATGCAAAATTATATTTTATTTTGGGCCTATAGTGTATTATATATCTCTTGCAGTAGAGATTTAAACCGTTTTTCCCCCTAGATAGTTATAATAGTCAATACTATCATTACATCTTATAAGAAATGCTATAAATTGCTCAATAGTTTCTATAATCATATGTACATTTCTGTACGTTTTCTAGAATAGTTTTTTTTCAATTTATACCAAATTTGGTATTAATATCTTCGAAATAAACACAATTTTTTAAAGATTCAATACTAACATTGCATGTATTATTATAAAATTTGCTATAAATCGCTTAATCGTTGCTATAATTATATATAAATTTCAGTACGTCTTCTAAAATAGTCATTTTCAATTCGTACCAAATTTGAAGCTAATACCTTTAAGATAAACACATTTTTTGAAAGATTGAATACCAACATTGTATGCATTCTTATAAAAGTTGCTATAAATTGCTTAATAGTTGCTATAATTCTATGTAAATTTCAATCCGCCTTCTACAATAGTTCTTTTAAATTAATACCAAATTTGAAATTAATATCTTTAAAATAAACTCATTTTTTGAAAGTTTGAATAGCATTATGGCATGCGTTCTTGTAAAAATTGCTATAAATTGCTTAATAGTTGTATAATCACATGTACAGTTCTATACGTTTTATAAAATAGATTTTTTCAATTTATAACAAATTTGGAATTGATATCTTCGAAATAAATACAATTTTTTAAAGATGGTTACCAACATTGCACGTATTCTTATAAAATTTGCTATAAATCGCTTAATCGTTGCTATAATTATATATAAATTTCAGTACGTCTTCTACAATAGTAATTTTCAATTCGTACCAAATTTGAAGCTAATACCTTTAAGATAAACACATTTTTTGAAAGATTGAATACCAAAATTGTATGCATTTTTATAAAAGTTGCTATAAATTGCTTAATAGTTGTTATAATTATATGAAAATTTCAATACGTCTTCTACAATAGTTCTTTTCAATTGATACCAAATTTGAAATGAATATCTTTAAAATAAACTCATTTTTTGAAAGTTTGAATACCATTATGGCATGCGTTCTTGTAAAAATTGCTATAAATTGCTTAATAGTTGCTATAAACACATGTACAGTTCTATACGTTTTATAAAATAGATTTTTTCAATTTATAACAAATTTGGAATTGATATCTTCGAAATAAATAGAATTTTTTAAAGATGGTTACCAACATTGCATGTATTCTTATAAAATTTGCTATAAATCGCTTAATCGTTGCTATAATTATATATAAATTTCAGTACGTCTTCTACAATAGTCATTTTCAATTCGTACCAAATTTGAAGCTAATACCTTTAAGATAAACACATTTTTTGAAAGATTGAATACCAAAATTGTATGCATTTTTATAAAAGTTGCTATAAATTGCTTAATAGTTGTTATAATTATATGAAAATTTCAATACGTCTTCTACAATAGTTCTTTTCAATTGCTACCAAATTTGAAATTAATATCTTTAAATTAAACTCATTTTTTGAAAGTTTGAATACCATCATTGCAAGCTTTCTTATAAAAGTTGCTATAAATTGCTTAATAGTTACTATAATCATATGTAAAGTTCTATACGTTTTATAAAATAGATTTTTTTCAATTATATTAAATTTGGAACTGATATCTTCCAAATAAATACAATTTTTTAAAGATGGTTACCAACATTGCATGTATTCTTATAAAACTTGCTATAAATCGCTTAATTGTTGCTATAATTATATATAAATTTCAGTACGTCTTCTACAATAGTAATTTTCAATTCGAACCAAATTTGAAGCTAATACCTTTAAGATAAACACATTTTTTGAAAGATTGAATACCAAAATTGTATGCATTTTTATAAAAGTTGCTATAAATTGCTTAATAGTTGTTATAATTATATGAAAATTTCAATACGTCTTCTACAATAGTTCTTTTCAATTGCTACCAAATTTGAAATTAATATCTTTAAATTAAACTCATTTTTTGAAAGTTCGAATACCATCATTGCAAGCTTTCTTATAAAAGTTGCTATAAATCGCTTAATAGTTGCTATAATCATATGTAAAGTTCTATACGTTTTATAAAATAGATTTTTTTCAATTATATCAAATTTGGAACTGATATCTTCCAAATAAATACAATTTTTTAAAGATGGTTACCAACATTGCACGTATTCTTATAAAATTTGCTATAAATCGCTTAATAGTTGCTATAATTATATATAAATTTCAATACGTCTTCTACACTAGTCATTTTCAATTCGTACCAAATTTGAAGCTAACACCTTTAAGATAAACACATTTTTTGAAAGATTGAATACCAACATTGTATGCATTCTTATAAAAGTTGCTATAAATTGCTTAATAGTTGTTATAATTATATGTAAATTTCAATACGTCTTCTACAATAGTTCTTTTCAATTGATACCAAATTTGAAATTAATATCTTTAAAATAAACTCATTTTTTGAAAGTTTAAATACCATTATGGCATGCGTTTTTGTAAATATTGCTATAAATTGCTTAATAGTTGCTATAAACACATGTACAGTTCTATACGTTTTATAAAATAGATTTTTTTAAATTTATATCAAATTTGGAATTGATATGTTCGAAATAAATACAATTTTTTAAAGATAGTTACCAACATTGCATGTATGCTTATAAAATTTGCTATAAATCGCTTAATCGTTGCTATAATTATATATAAATTTCAGTACATCTTCTATAATAGTAATTTTCAATTCGTACCAAATTTGAAGCTAATACCTTTAAGATAAACACATTTTTTGAAAGATTGAATACCAAAATTGTATGCATTTTTATAAAAGTTGCTATAAATTGCTTAATAGTTGCTATAATCATATGTAAAGTTCTATACGTTTTATAAAATAGATTTTTTTCAATTATATCAAATTTGGAACTGATATCTTTCAAATAAATACAATTTTTTAAAGATGGTTACCAACATTGCATATATTCTTATAAAATTTGCTATAAATCGCTAATAGTTGCTATAATTATATATAAATTTCAGTACGTCTTCTAAAATAGTCATTTTCAATTCGTACCAAATTTGAAACTAATACCTTTAAGATAAACACATTTTTTGAAAGATTGAATACCAAGATTGTATGCATTCTTATAAAAGTTGCTATAAATTGCTTAATAATGCCATAATCATATGTACATTTCTATACGTTTTCTAAAATAGTTTTTTTTTAAATTTATATCAAATTTGGAATTAATATCGCATTATTTTATATGGATACAGAAATATTTGATTTATTTCTACAAAACAAAAAGAAGTGTTTTCTCTTGAAAAAAACTATACATACACAGAAGGATGGAAGGACCAAACGTTGCTTGTTCACTATTTCAAACGACTTGAATAGTGTTGGATTTTGTATAAGGTTCATAATAATAGCAAATATATTAAGTTTCATAATAATTTTATTAATAATATAACTCTGTCAATAAATATATACTTATAAGTAAAATCACTCTGTATTATATACAAAAAGAAAAACAAAATTATTTACAATATACAAAATATATAAATCGTGCCGTGAAACTAATATAAACTAGTAACATCATCATCCAATTTCGTGACATCAATATGATCCTCATCGCATGATTTCGACAATGTTTTTCCTCTGGGTGAGCACGTTCGCAAACAGTGGCACTTGGTAGGTGGTGAAGACGTTCCTGCTGGTAAATCCTCCTTCTTGTATTTGACACGTCTGTTTTGGAACCAGATTTTGACTTGTTTTTCTGATAACCGTAAACATGTTGCGATTTCAATTCGGCGCAACCGCGAGAGGTACATATTTGCGGAAAACTCGCGTTCTAGTTCCAATAGTTGTGTGCTGGTAAAGGCTGTTCGGATGCGTTTGCTGGATGATTCTTTGTCTTCTTGTGAGACGGGTGATGGGGTTGATTCGCGGCTGGTCGTTGGGGATGATGGTGATAATGGTGGGCTTGGTGTTTTTCGTACTGGTTCAAATCGACGTGGTGTGTAGGGCTGGTATGTTGTTGGTATCGGTCGAATTGGTGGTGTGTACATTGCTGCATGTTGTTGTTGTGCGAGGTTGAATAAAAAGTATGGGTTCCAGTAGTTTGTTGCGTATGGGTTGATTGGTGGTTGCGGGTATTCTTTTTTAACACTGCTGTTGTTGATTAACGATTCCACTGTGAACTTGTGCGACATTTTTTGCATTATATTATACAGGCACTAAGGTGTAAGCGGTACTGGCTTATGGGGTACGTTGCAGTTGGTTTTATAGTGAGCCCCCTACCATTGGGGTGGTATTGTCCAAAAGCTCCGCCCCGGCACCCTACCCGCTGAGCCGTAGGGTAAACAACTTACACTTTTATATAATCCCTCGCTACTCGACAAACATAGGCGGCTTCTTCAAATAGCCATTCCATACATGGCCTTTATTGCCTCGTTACATTTGTCCTAAACCACCCCTCGTGTAATCCCTGCTACTCATAACTCACGCGATTTACTTGTGCGATAATATTAATTTGACTTTCAATCTGAATGTATCACTGACATATGGAATGTTAAATAGGGTTTCTTAGATAAATAGTGAACTGGTATTATATTAGGAGGTAATATTTCAATAATATAACGGCCGATCATAAAGATTTTTTTTCTTCAATAAAATAAATACTTAAGACCGTATGACATTATCTAGTTTCTTATATCGTTTTCGATGCAGACACAAACTACATATCATTTTCTACATGTGTGTATGACACATACACACATGTAGAAAATGATATAGCGGCTGAATAACAATAAATTCATTTAAAAATAACAACACCGTAATACATAATGTTAATTAATGGTATACAGTTTAATATATCAATTCTTATATAAAAAACAATATAGGAAACTACATAATGTCATTTATTTATTTATTTAATATAGACATCTACAGTTTAACAGAAACCAATTACAGATGATATAATGTCATACGGGAGTTAGGCGGAAAAGCCACCAGCGGATAGTCAAATAAAGTTTGTTTCTCTCTCTAGATACTATTTGTAGTGTATTTATCAATTACATAGTTTCTATTTCCATATGGCAACCTTATTTTAATACTAAAAGTGATATTTGATTCAATCAAATAATGAAGGGCATACAAATTTATTTATTTAGGTAAACAAATTGCTATTAGATACTAACAATTTTATTATTATAAATCACAGTAATTTATAAATTTAATATCGCACAACTGGATACATAACGGATGGCATTTAGTAGTTATCGGCACCGAGGGCGATGGCTATCTGGCGCGCTCTGCGTAATTAACCCCCGGTGATTTCCATGCCCACCCTGTAATCGGATATAGAGAATAAAGCGCGACAACTGCGACAGGGTAAACATAATAATGGAGTTCACGTTACCGGCACTCGATTCATATTAAAGGTCACGCGGTCGGTGCTGAAAACGTCCTGACTCGCCGCCGAACACAATCAGGACGAGTAACCCAATATTACTGCCGCGTTATTTATAAATTATTTACCAGGGGCGCATTGTTGGGACGATAAAAATATTGAGATGGCTCGCATTGTTCGTGTTAAATGGTAATGCAATGCTTAATAATGGAATTTGATACTGTAGGGTGATTGTATTTTGAATCAAACTGTCTACTGTTTAATAATCCCCACTAGAAACTATGTATATGGTTCAGTTCAGCCTCCTTCTACTACCTATCCGAATTTCAACTTCGGTCAGTTGTTACATCCAGGCTTCAAACTCAAATATAAAAAAATCTTACTATGTAATCTAATGAAAATCACTGTAACTCATTTTTATATGTACAAAATTTTACAAAAATCACAGAATATGCTCATAGCTAATTATGTGTATTGGATATAAATTTTGGGAATAGTCACTCAACTACTTTTACACGATTTAAGCTTCCAAACTCAAATATAACAAAATCTTCCGATTGTGATCTAATGAAAATGACTGTAACTTGTTTTTATATGTAGAAAATTTTACAAAAATCACAGAATATACTCATAGCTAATTATGCATATTAGATATAAATTTTGGGAATAGTCACTTAACTACTTTTATACGATTTAAGCTTCCAAACTCAAATATAACAAAATCTTCCGATTGTGATCTAATGAAAATGACTGTAACTTGTTTTTATATCTACAAAATTTTACAAAATTCACAGAATATGCTCATAGTTAATTATATGTATTAGATATACATTTTTGGAATAGTCACTTAACTACTTTTACACGATTTAATCCTCCAAACTCAAATATAACAAAATCTTCCGATTGTGATCTAATGAAAATGACTGTAACTTGTTTTTATATGTACAAAATTTTACAAAACTCACAGAATATGCTCATAGCTAATTATATGTATTAGATATAAATTTTTGGAATAGTCACTCAACTACTTTTACACGATTTAAGCCTTCAAACTCAAATATAACAAAATCTTCCGATTGTGATCTAATGAAAATAACTGTAACTTGTTTTTATATGTACAAAATTTTACAAAACTCACAGAATATGCTCATAGTTAATTATATGTATTAGATATACATTTTTGGAATAGTCACTTAACTACTTTTACACGATTTAATCCTCCAAACTCAAATATAACAAAATCTTCCGATTGTGATCTAATGAAAATGACTGTAACTTGTTTTTATATGTACAAAATTTTACAAAACTCACAGAATATGCTCATAGCTAATTATATGTATTAGATATAAATTTTTGGAATAGTCACTTAACTACTTTTACACGATTTAAGCCTCCAAACTCAAATATAACAAAATCTTCTGATTGTGATCTAATGAAAATGACTGTAACTTGTTTTTATATGTAGAAAATTTTACAAAAATCACAGAATATACTCATAGCTAATTATGCGTATTAGATATAAATTTTGGGAATAGTCACTCAACTACTTTTACACGATTTAAGCCTCCAAACTCAAATATAACAAAATCTTCCGATTGTGATCTAATGAAAATGACTGTAACTTGTTTTTATATGTACAAAATTTTACAAAAATCACAGAATATACTCATAGCTAATTATGCGTATTGGATATAAATTTTGGGAATAGTCACTCAACTACTTTTATACGATTTAAGCCTCCAAACTCAAATATAACAAAATCTTCCGATTGTGATCTAATGAAAATGACTGTAACTTGTTTTTATATCTACAAAATTTTACAAAACTCACAGAATATACTCATAGCTAATTATGTGTATTGGATATAAATTTTGGGAATAGTCACTCAACTACTTTTACACGATTTAAGCCTCCAAACTCAAATATAACAAAATCTTCCGATTGTGATCTAATGAAAATGACTGTAACTTGTTTTTATATGTACAAAATTTTACAAAAATCACAGAATATACTCATAGCTAATTATGCGTATTAGATATAAATTTTGGGAATAGTCACTCAACTACTTTTATACGATTTAAGCCTCCAAACTCAAATATAACAAAATCTTCCGATTGTGATCTAATGAAAATGACTGTAACTTGTTTTTGTATGTACAAAATTTTACAAAACTCACAGAATATACTCATAGCTAATTATGCGTATTAGATATAAATTTTGGGAATAGTCACTCAACTACTTTTACACGATTTAAGCCTCCAAACTCAAATATAACAAAATCTTCCGATTGTGATCTAATGAAAATGACTGTAACTTGTTTTTATATGTACAAAATTTTACAAAAATCACAGAATATACTCATAGCTAATTATGCGTATTAGATATAAATTTTGGGAATAGTCACTCAACTACTTTTATACGATTTAAGCCTCCAAACTCAAATATAACAAAATCTTCCGATTGTGATCTAATGAAAATGACTGTAACTTGTTTTTGTATGTACAAAATTTTACAAAACTCACAGAATATACTCATAGCTAATTATGCGTATTAGATATAAATTTTGGGAATAGTCACTCAACTACTTTTACACGATTTAAGCCTCCAAACTCAAATATAACAAAATCTTCCGATTGTGATCTAATGAAAATGACTGTAACTTGTTTTTATATGTACAAAATTTTACAAAAATCACAGAATATACTCATAGCTAATTATGCGTATTAGATATAAATTTTGGGAATAGTCACTCAACTACTTTTATACGATTTAAGCCTCCAAACTCAAATATAACAAAATCTTCCGATGTGATCTAATAAAAATGACTGTAATTTGTTTTTATATGTAGACAATTTTACAAAAATCACAGAATATACTCATAGCAAATTATGCGTATTAGATATACATTTTGGGAATTGTCACTCAACTACTTTTACACGATTTAAGCCTCCAAACTCAAATATAACAAAATCTTCCGATTGTGATCTAATGAAAATGACTGTAACTTGTTTTTATATCTACAATATTTTACAAAAATCACAGAATATGCTCATAGCTAATTATGTGTATTAAATATAAGTTTTTGATATAGTCACTCAACTACTTTTATACGATTTAAGCCTCCAAACTCAAATATAACAAAATCTTCCGATTGTGATCTAATGAAAATGACTGTAACTTGTTTTTATATGTACAAAATTTTACAAAACTCACAGAATATGCTCATAGCTAATTATATGTATTAGATATACATTTTTGGAATAGTCACTTAACTACTTTTATACGATTTAAGCCTTCAAACTCAAATATAACAAAATCTTCTGATTGTGATCTAATGAAAATGACTGTAACTTGTTTTTATATGTAGAAAATTTTACAAAAATCACAGAATATACTCATAGCTAATTATGCGTATTAGATATAAATTTTGGGAATAGTCACTCAACTACTTTTATACGATTTAAGCCTCCAAACTCAAATATAACAAAATCTTCCGATTGTGATCTAATGAAAATGACTGTAACTTGTTTTTGTATGTACAAAATTTTACAAAACTCACAGAATATACTCATAGCTAATTATGCGTATTAGATATAAATTTTGGGAATAGTCACTCAACTACTTTTACACGATTTAAGCCTCCAAACTCAAATATAACAAAATCTTCCGATTGTGATCTAATGAAAATGACTGTAACTTGTTTTTATATGTACAAAATTTTACAAAAATCACAGAATATACTCATAGCTAATTATGCGTATTAGATATAAATTTTGGGAATAGTCACTCAACTACTTTTATACGATTTAAGCCTCCAAACTCAAATATAACAAAATCTTCCGATTGTGATCTAATGAAAATGACTGTAACTTGTTTTTGTATGTACAAAATTTTACAAAACTCACAGAATATACTCATAGCTAATTATGCGTATTAGATATAAATTTTGGGAATAGTCACTCAACTACTTTTACACGATTTAAGCCTCCAAACTCAAATATAACAAAATCTTCCGATTGTGATCTAATGAAAATGACTGTAACTTGTTTTTATATGTACAAAATTTTACAAAAATCACAGAATATACTCATAGCTAATTATGCGTATTAGATATAAATTTTGGGAATAGTCACTCAACTACTTTTATACGATTTAAGCCTCCAAACTCAAATATAACAAAATCTTCCGATGTGATCTAATAAAAATGACTGTAATTTGTTTTTATATGTAGACAATTTTACAAAAATCACAGAATATACTCATAGCAAATTATGCGTATTAGATATAAATTTTGGGAATTGTCACTCAACTACTTTTACACGATTTAAGCCTCCAAACTCAAATATAACAAAATCTTCCGATTGTGATCTAATGAAAATGACTGTAACTTGTTTTTATATCTACAATATTTTACAAAAATCACAGAATATGCTCATAGCTAATTATGTGTATTAGATATAAGTTTTTGATATAGTCACTCAACTACTTTTATACGATTTAAGCCTCCAAACTCAAATATAACAAAATCTTCCGATTGTGATCTAATGAAAATGACTGTAACTTGTTTTTATATGTACAAAATTTTACAAAACTCACAGAATATGCTCATAGCTAATTATATGTATTAGATATACATTTTTGGAATAGTCACTTAACTACTTTTATACGATTTAAGCCTTCAAACTCAAATATAACAAAATCTTCTGATTGTGATCTAATGAAAATGACTGTAACTTGTTTTTATATGTAGAAAATTTTACAAAAATCACAGAATATACTCATAGCTAATTATGCGTATTAGATATAAATTTTGGGAATAGTCACTCAACTACTTTTACACGATTTAAGCCTCCAAACTCAAATATAACAAAATCTTCCGATGTGATCTAATGAAAATGACTGTAACTTGTTTTTATATCTACAAAATTTTACAAAATTCACAGAATATGCTCATAGCTAATTATATGTATTAGATATAGATTTTTGAAATAGTAACTCAACTACTTTTACACGATTTAAGTCTTCAAACTCAAATATAATAAAATCATCCGATGAGAGCTACTAAAACTGACTGAACTTGTTTTTATACGTACAGAATTTTAAAAAATTCACACAATATACTTGTAACTAATTATCTGTATTAGATATAAATTTTGTATATTGTAACTCAACTACATTCACACGATTTAAGCCTTTAAACTCAAATATATAAATAGGGCGCGGCCGAGGAAAATGTTAAAATAAGTGTCAAAATGTTAAAATGTCAAAACAGAATGCCAAAAATTTAGAAAATGTCAAATCGTGATAATGCCAAGAAAGCCAAAATATGTCAAGAAAAGTAAAAAAAAGCCAAAAAAGTAAAAAAAAAAGTAAAAAAAGTGAAAAAAAAGTCAAAAAAGTCAAAAAAGTCAAAAAAGTCAAAAAAGTCAAAAAAGTCAAAACAGTCAAAATTGTTAAATATGTCAAAATTGTCGAAGTTGTCAAAAATAGTCAAAAATGTAAAAATGGTAAAAAAAAGTTGAAAATGTCGAAAATGTTATACAAAATAAAATAGGTCCTCACCAGATATTTTTTATTCATATTATTATTATTATATATCTATATATATATATATACATATATATATATATATATATATATATATATATATATATATATATATATATATATATCTATATATATATATATATATATATATATATATATATATATCAGAGATGGCCAAAGCACTGACTAGTCCTAGTCTATCTATTTATTCTTGTTCATATTATTATACATAATTAACATACAATTTGCAGTTATTATTAATTCTGTTTGGTCACTCCTACGAGTATTTTTTTTTAATTTCTGAGGTGTTAATATTCAACAATTCCCTAATGTATGTGTGTACATCCTGGGCAGGTGATGTGACGCTTTATTGCCCTTCTATGAATATAAATACACTGATTAGTCTGATATTACCCCAGCGAAATTGCGACTGGACGAAAATAAATTGAAATGTAATTTTAATTCAGTCACAACGACTTTGCTTGAACAGTGTTTTAGTTTATTTTCGATTTATTTAATAATATATGTTCTTCCATTTCAGATTCTAAATTAAACTGGATGGTCTACCATTTTCAAAGGATAGCACATTTAAGGTAAGTAATATAAATACTAGCAACTTGAATTGTTTAGATATAAACAGATGTCGGCGTTGTTTTAGAGATTGTCCGTTAATTGCAGTACTGATATTTCAATGAACAATGAATAACAGATTTTAAAAATTAGAAGCAGAGGGTATAAAGAAAGCTATTTTTTAAAATCGATCTATATGTCGCTAATATAAATACATGACCAAAAACAAATACATAAAGAACATATAGATATGGATAAATTATGGCATGACATAAAAAGAAAAGCAGAAGACAAAAAATTTAAAAAAAATAGTCGACCATATTAAAATTAAATTTCATACCAAAAATACAATACTTAATAGTTAATAAAATATAAATACAATACTTAATAGTTAAATATATATATTATTATTATTGTATTTATTCGTCGAAAGTTAATTATGTCAAGTTATTATTGGGAAACAATATTTTTTTTTACTGCCCTCGCTGTTTCCCAATAATAACTTGCACATAAATATATATATATATATATATATATATATATATATATATATATATATATATATATATATATTATGTTTGTTATATGTATATGTATATATTTGGGTTTCTTATAAAAACACATTTTTAGTTTTAGTTTTAAAATTTAAAATTGATTTTGAAATGGAGTTTTCCATCAATAAAGCATTATTATTTATTTTTGAAGCTAAAACTGAATTAACATACAAAAATATTACAAAAACTAATGATTCATGAACATCTGTGCTATTTTTAATGACAAATATTTGCATGTTATTTTTCTCTCGATTGCTTTAAAAAAAAAAACATGTAACTGACGTTAATAGCGCGCCAAATGATTTCACTGCCAGTGCGTTTAATGTACATTTATATTTTTTTTATTCATTTCACCCAGCTCTGATTTCCTCCCCTAGTACTGTGCAGGGCGTCATTATCGCATTGTTAGTTCTGCGCCCGAGGCGCATATGCTTCGAGAGTAGTGCCACCCCATGTAGTTAATAGATTAATCTGCCCCAATATCGGCGATATTACACCACTTTATTACATCATTAATTACATAAATTATCTCCCGTGGGGTGGCGTGTGCGCACGGCGAGAGGGTCGACTCGGGTTCAATTTAAAATTAAACATCATTGAAGATTCGCATTGTTGACGTTTATTGGTTTTCATAACACACAATAACAGACTCAAAACTTTCAAAGACAATTATGGGCAGAATTTATTAAATTCTGCTATAGACGCAATACTCGAGTAAATAATTGATTCTGTACTTGGAAATTACTTTGAAATGCACACGTGCACATTCCATGACCATCGTGCGCCTTGCCAAACGAGCCGTGCAATCTTCTTTATAACGCACGGCCCAAATTATCCCAAATTTGTCCAATTCTCGACTTCTTGAGAGGACATAATGGCGGCAAGGTATGAATGAAACGCAGCACACCATTATGCGCTCGAGTGGAAAAAGTCACAAAGCTTCATTCACGCACTCCAAAAATGGACTATGCCGTGTGTATAACATTCGGCCGCCCTATTGTAACCATTTAACACGTTGTTGGGTTTATAGTACACCGTGTTTTGTCGGTCGATCTATTAACACGCCGTGACTGATGATGACCCTATTGCTAAACACCCCAAATACGACAAGCAGCCGAAATATATAAGAAATTCATTGAGGGCTCAAGAATATTTATTTTTTGCATACTGAATCATTTTATACCGAATGATTCTGTAGTATTTTCCTACAGCTAAGTAAGTGTTGAGCATGATAAAGTATGTTTAGGAATTTTAATGAATTGGTTTAAATTTCAATTACATATTTGCTTCCTGTGATATTTTAGCACAAAATTAGTCAAATCACAATAACTAAGATATGTGTTTTAGAAAAAATAGATTCCAAATAAACCATATTTTATACTTCTTGATTGTCTACATTTATGTAATTAAGGCTGGGTTGTATAAAAATCAGTTAACTATAGTCAGTAATATAAATTTAAAATGTATTTGTTTTACAAAAATTAGTTCTAAGGATAATAAATAATAAGTCCTACAATGAATCCTGTAGAGGATTGTTTAGAAAGAATAATTTATTAACTTTACCCGGACTGTACATTATTGAGTGCCTTTGCTTCTTACACAAAAACAAAACATATTTTAACGGATGCTTAAAATCACATACCCAACAAGAAATATTTATTTTATTTATCCCAAACATAATTTAGCAATCACTGAGAACAGTGGATACTATATGTGCATAAAGTTGTTCAACGCTCCATTTACGTAGAAACACAAATTTAAAAATGTGCTCAAACATTTCAATATGGTCACCGTATTGAAATGTTAGTGTGATGTAGTTTCCTCCATTGTACTTCATTCAGGCTACATATATATATATATATATATATATATATATATATATATATATATATTTATATATATATATATATATATATATATATATATATTTATATATATATATATATATATATATATATATATATATATATATATATCTGCTGGCCTTTTCTACCAGTGTGGTGTAAAGGTTATATATGTATATATTGTATAGTTGTATTTGTACTTTGTATATTTATGGAAAATAAATACATATTATTATTATTATTATACATGTTCCATTCTATTCATCTCTACTAACATTGTATAATATATCAGGCTCGTCTATCGATCAATTCAATCAATTATAGCTGCCGGATGGGCTTGAATGCGCGAACCCTTTCGCCTAGCATGCGATGGCTATCTTCAGGCGGCAATTTGCAACGACGGGCGGCGCGTTTTGACGTCGTGAGCGAACCGTGAAAGAGTTATATTAACGAGCCAGAGCGGCGGCGGCTTTGCCAAAGAGAGGAAAAAAAAAACTAGAGCAAGAAACTAACAAGCGTATGTTTGGCAGTGGATGGAATTGAATAAACAAGTATGACTAGGAGAGGGTTCAATAGACAACTTAAAAAGAGAGTTTGGTGTAGTAATATTAGTATTTGCATATAAAAAAAGAGCATAGATAGATAGAGGTAGGTGAGGTTAAGACATTTATACCGGAACCTCGTCTTTTCTCCGTGCTCTGTTTATTAATAATTATAAATCTGTGTATTATTAAATTCTTGGAGATTAAAATCTATATTATTATTATTATTATCAGTTACAGCTATGAATCATGCATATATTTAGTAATTCAAAGGTAACTAAAGAAAATATTTGTATTTTGGGATATATCATTTTTATTTTATTAAATATTTTCATGATGAAGTTTGATTGTTAACTCTCATCCCTTTTTCGTATAGTTTTATTAACAGGATATTTACAATTCGTATGTTTAAACAGTAGAAACGCTATTATGTTTCTACTGTTTAAACATACAAGTAGCTGTTACTAATAATAATAATAATAATAATAATAATAATAATAATAATAATAATAATAATAATAATAATAACAGACTTTAACCTACAAGAATTTAATAATACACACATTTATAATTAATTAATTCGTCTATTATTTCCTGTATTTCGATTGTTATCTCTGTATTTCAACTGTTATTGTTATATTTCTTCTGTTATCGCTGTATTTCATTTGTTGTCACGGTAAGTCGTCTGTTATTTGCTGTATTTTGATTGTTATTGCTATATTTCATCAGTTATCGCTGTATTTCGACTGTTATTTGCTGTATTTCGACTGTTATTGCTATATTTTGTCTGTTGTCGCCGTATTTCAACTGGAAGTTCTATATTTCATCAGTTATCGCTGTATTTCGTCTGTTATTTGCTGTATTTCGAATTTTATTTTTCCATTTTGAGTGTTATTGCTATATTTCATCTATTATCGACGTATATCGTCTGTGATTTGCTTTATATCGATTATTATCTCTGAATTTCAATTGGAATTGCTATATTCCATCAATTATCGCTGTATGTTGTCTGTTATTTGCTGTATTTCGATTTTTATCTTTGTATTTTAACTGTTATTGCAATATTTTGTCTGTCATCGTTGTATTTCATTTGCTATTACTATACTGCGTCTGATAATTGGTGTATTTCGACTGTTATTGCTATATATAATGAATTATCATTGTATTTCATCTGCTATTTTCTGCATTTCAATTGTTATCTCTATATTTCAACTGTTATTGCTATATTTCATCAGTTATCGTTGTATCTCGTCTGTTATTGTTGTATTTCATTTGTTATTGCTATACTTCGTCTGTTATTAGCTGTATTTCGACTGTCATTGCTATATTTCGCCAGTTATCGTTGTATGTTGTCTGTTATTTACTGTATTTCGACTGTCATTGCTATATTTCGTCTGTTATCGTTGTATGTTGTCTGTTATTTACTGTATGTCGTCTGTTATTTGCTGTATTTCGATTGGTATCTCTGTATTTTATATATCATTGCTATATTTCGTCTGTTATCGTTGTATTTTGTCTGTTATCTGCTGTATATCGATTGTTATCTCTGTAGTTCCACTGGAATTGCTAAATTTCATCAGTTATCGCTGTAGGTCGTCTATTTTTTGCTATACTTCGATTGTTATCTCTGTATTTTGACTGTTATTGCTATATTTCGTCATCGTTATATTTCATTTGCTATTGCATACTTCGTCTAATAGTTGCTGTATTTCGATTGTTATTGCTATATTTCATCAGTTATCAATTATTTTCTCTATTATTTTTTGTATTTCGATTGTTATCTCTGTATTTCAACTGTTATTGTTATATTTCTACTGTTATCGCTGTATTTCATTTGTTGTCATCGTAAGTCGTCTGTTATTTGTTGTATTTTGACTGTTATTGCTATATTTCATCAGTTATCGCTGTATTTCGACTGTATTTGGACTGTTATTGCTATATTTCGTCTGTTATCGTTGTATTTTGTCTGTTATCTGCTGTATATCGATTGTTATCTCTGTAGTTCCACTGGAATTGCTAAATTTCATCAGTTATCGCTGTAGGTCGTCTGTTTTTTGCTGTACTTTGATTGTTATCTCTATATTTTGACTGTTATTGCTATATTTCGTCATCGTTATATTTCATTTGCTATTGCATACTTCGTCTAATAGTTGCTGTATTTCGATTGTTATTGCTATATTTCATCAGTTATCAATTATTTTCTCTATTATTTTTTGTATTTCGATTGTTATCTCTGTATTTCAACTGTTATTGTTATATTTCTACTGTTATCGCTGTATTTCATTTGTTATCATCGTAAGTCGTCTGTTATTTGTTGTATTTTGACTGTTATTGCTATATTTCATCAGTTATCGCTGTATTTCGACTGTATTTCGACTGTTATTGCTATATTTCGTCTGTGATTTGCTTTATATCGATTGTTATCTCTGTATTTCAAGTGGAATTGCTATATTTCATCAGTTATCGCTGTATGTCGTCTGTTATTTGCTGTATTTCGATTTTTATATTTGTATTTTGATTGTTATTGCAATATTTCGTCTGTCATCGTTGTATTTCATTTGCTATTGCTATACATCGTTTAATATTTGGTGTGTTTCGACTGTTATTGCTATATTTAATCAATTATCAATATATTTTGTCTGCTAATTTCTGCATTTCAATTGTTATCTCTATATTTCAACTGTTATTGCTATATTTCATCAGTTATCGTTGTATCTTGTCTGTTATCATTGTATTTCATTTGTTGTTGTTATACTTCGTCTGTTATTTGCTGTATTTCGACCGTCATTGCCATATTTCGTCTGTTATCGTTGTATATTGTCTGTTATTTGCTGTATATCGATTATTATCTCTGTAGTTCAACTGGAATTGCTATATTTCATCAGTTATTTGCTCTATTTCGATTGTTATTTCTGTATTTAAACTGTTATTGTTATATTTCTTCCGTCATTGCTATATTTCATTTGTTGTCACCGTAAGTCGTCTGTTATTTGCTGTATTTTCACTGTTATTGCTATATTTCATGAGTTATTTCTCTATTTTGACTGTTATTTGCTGTATTTCGACTGGTATTGCTATATGTCGTCTATTATCGCTGTATTTCGTCTGTTATTTGCTGTAGTTCCATTTTTATCTTTTTATTTTGACTGTTATTGCAATATTTCGTCTGTCATCGTTGTATTTCATTTGCTATTGCTATACTTCGTCTGATATTTCCTGTATTTCGACTGTTATTGCTATATTTAATTAATTATCAATGTATTTCGTTTGTTATTTGCTGCATTACAATTGTTATCTCTATATTTCAACTGTTATTGCTATATTTCGTTTGTTATCGTTGTATATTGTCTGTTATTTGCTGTATATCGATTGTTAACTCTGTATATCAACTGGAATTGCTATATTCTATTAGTTATCGCTGTATGTCGTCTGTTATTTTCTGTATTTCGATTGTATTTTGAATGTCATTGCTATATTTCATCTGTTATCGTTGTATTTCATTTGCTATTGCTATACTTCATCTGATATTTGCTGAATTTCGACTGTTATTGCTATATTTCGTCTGTTAGCGGTATATTTCATCAGTTATCGCTGTATGTTGTCTGTTGTTGGCTGTATTTCGATTTTTATCTGTGTATTTTGACTGTTATATTGTATATTTTATCTGTCATCGTTGTATTTAATTTGCTATTGCTATAATTCGTCTGATATTTGCTGTATTTCGACTGTTATTGCTATATTTCATCAGTTATTAATGTATCTCTTCTATTATTTGCTGTATTTCGATTGTTATCTTTGTATTTCAACTGTTATTGATATATTTCTTCTGTTATTGCTGTATTTCATTTATTATCACCGTAAGTCGTCTGTTATTTGCTGTATTTTGACTGTTATTGCTATATTTCATCAGTTATCGCTGTGTTTCGACTGTTATTAGCCGTAGTTCGACTGTTATTTCTAAATTTCGTCTGCTGTCGTTGTATTTCGTCTGTGATTTGCTTTATATCGATGGTTGTCTCTGTATTTCCACTGGAATTGCTATATTTCATCAGTTATAGATGTATTTCGTCTGTTATTTGCTGTATTTCGATTTTTATCTTTATTTTTCGACTGTTATTGCAATAATTCGTCTGTCATTGTTGTATTTCATTTGCTATTACTATACTTCGTCTGATATTTGCTGTATTTCGATTGTTATTGCTATATTTTATCAGTTATGAATGTATCTCGTGTATTATTTTCTGTATTTCGATTGTTATCTCTGTATTTCAACTGTTATTGTTAAATTTCTTCTATTATTGCTATATTTTGTCTGTTATCGTTTTATGTTTATTTATTTATATATTTATTTATTTGTTTCGGGTACATAACAGGTATGGGATAGATATACCCCAACCCTATGACAATGCACCACAGACATACGTTTTACATTACATTTGGAGTATGTTATATACAATATACAAGAAATAGAAATAGAAATAAAATAAAAAGCAAACCACTAATTACTAAAAATAATAACAGCAATTCTACACTTAAACACAATAAATGTCGAATTAAATAGATCCGGGTATGACCAAACGACAGAAGTTATTATATTCGGCGCACATTCTATAAACTGGAGAATTCATGGCTGAATTTGTGTTTTTAGCACTCATGGAGAACACATGTTGTTTGTTAGTTCAACTGGAATTGCTAAATTTCATTAGTTATCGCTGTAGGTCGTCTGGTTTTTGCTGTATTTCGATTGGCATCTCTATATTTTGACTGTTATTGCTATATTTCGACTACCATCGTTGTATTTCATTTGCTATTGCTGTACTTCGTCTGATATTTGGTGTATTTCAACTGTTATTGCTATATTTTATCAGCTATCAATCAATATATCTCGTTTATTATTTGCTGTATTTCGATTGTTATCTCTGTATTACAACTGTTATTGTTATATTTCTTCTGTTATTGCTGTATTTCATCTGTTATCACCGTAAGTCGTCTGTTATTTGCTGTATTTTGACTGTTATTGTTATATTTCATCAGTTGTCGCTGTATTTCGACTGTTAGTTACTGTATTTCGACAGTCATTGCTATATTTCGTCTGTTATCGTTTTATTTTGTCTGTTATTTGCTGTATATCGATTGTTATCTCTGTAGTTCAACTGGAATTGTTATATTTCATCAGTTATCGCTGTATGTTGTCTGCTATTTGCTATATTTCGATTGTTATCTCTGTATTTTGACTGTTATTGCTATGTTTCATCTGTCATCGTTATATTTCATTTGCCATTGCTATACTTCGTTTGACATTTGCTGTATTTTGACTGTTATTGCTATATTTGATCAGTTATCAATGTATTTCGTTTATTATTTTTTGTATTTCGATTGTTATCTCTGTATTTCAACTGTTATTATTATATTTCTTCTGTTATCGCTGTATTTCATTTGTTATCACCGTTAGTCGTCTGTTATTTGCTGTATTTTAGCTGTTACTGCTATATTTAATCAGTTATCAATGTATTTCGTCTGTTATTTGCTGTATTTCGATTGTTATTGGATGGATTGGATATATGTCGACTGTTGTTGCTATCTTTCGTCTGTTATCGCTGTATTTCATTTGTTATCACTGTTCTTCGTCTGCTATATTTCGACTATTACTGCTGTAGTTCGTTTGTTATCACGTGATTTAATCTATTATCGTTATATTTCAGTTCTAATTATTCTTAATTGCATTTATTGATAGAATACGGTGCTTGTAATATTTCACGTCGGAACATAGGAAATATTGTAGTTATTTAAAATGTACAGCATGCGACCGATTCTATTATACATTGCAATTTATACACACTGCCTGCTTGTAACAAATGAAAGTTATATTCGTTTGATTAAATAATTTAAATTAGTCACAGTTAAATTTCGAAATTTCCGTCATGCAAGATACACGCTCGGGCAGGTATCTTTCTCTGTAATCCCACGCAAAACTAATTTGTATAATAGGCGGCGGAGCCGGGTTGGATTTGTATATGAACCCTCGTTTACATTTGTGTGTATCTATGTGTATGTATATGTGTATGTGTATGTGTGTGTGTTTGTGTGTGTGTGTGTGTGTGTGTGTGTGTGTGTCATTTCGCGACCGTGTTTACCAGCACGTGCGCGAATAAAATTTCAGCACCATTGACCCGGAACTGGTGTTTGCCACTGCACTCTGCACACAGTCGCAATGAGTTCCGAACCTAAGTCAACAAGCCACTAATTGGGCATCGAAGTATAAACCAAGTGATTCAAATTATACATACGAATATTCAAAATGAAAATCGTAGCCTAAGCAGCAGCACCACATCTAACATTTTATTTGAGGTTGACCGGAGAGAGATAAAATTGACTATAAAATGTTTATTGGAGTTATTTTTCACTGTGACAACAAGTTATCATTTTTTTTAAATGTTATTACTTTTATTTTATTTATTTGAACATTTCAACATTTTATAATCTAGTCTATATTTTTTTTTTAACATTTTATAATCAAGTCTATTTTTTTTTTAAAATTGTATTTATTCAGTACTATATTGTTAATTTTTAATGCTATTTGAAGTATAATAGGTGTACGCTGTGCTTGCATGCATTCTCATATTTGTAAATACACATTTACATTGGTACCGCATTTTTAAGTTGGCAATACTGGCTACTTCCCGCACTAGTGCGGGAAGTAGTATTTACTGCACCCAAATCAATACGGGATACGACTTGTCTTAAGGTCGTTTTAGACAATTTCTTAGTCAAGATGCTAGACAATCTAAATTGTCTCGTATCATACAGCAAATTATATGAAATATTGAATTGGATGGTAGATCGAATGGAAAAATATAATGCGTTCTATTTGTCAAGGACAAATTGTATGGGAGGAGAATATATGAATAAAACGACCTTTAGGATATCAGAAAAAAATTAATTTATCAATTAATAATTACTACACTTAATATGCGGCTAATTCGGGACTTCATATAAAAGTAATGATGCTATAATGAAGATAAACAAAATAATAATATCAAATTCAAAGAGATTCAACATTAATTAGTTTGTAAATAACCCACAAATAATAACGAGCATATAAAATGATCTATTGTTAACGTTTCCTACTAAATCACTCCAGCTAGCTCCTCTTCACGATTGTATTAAATACAAAATAAATTTTTTGATTCCTTGTTACACACTCAGATTGTACCTGCCCCGCAGCGTGACGAACAGTTTTATCCCATTCACCTCAAGAGATCCCTAGGCCCGCTAAAAAGAACTCGGAAACGCCCCGCATTTAAAATTTGCTCGTGAAATGAGTTACAATAACTCGTTGTGATCTTTTCACTGGGAAACTTGTAAGAGGCATTATGCAAAACATGTCCGAAAAACGCCGACGCCGTGCAGTCTGGCAATGAAATTTAAAATGTATTACCGACCCCGGGCCCCCATTGTCACCCATAAGTCATTCATAAAAATTCGCCCCCGCCATTCACTAGCTAGATTCATTCAATCTAACACTACATGAAGAGAATAGGAGAGTGCAGGTAGTTCGTAGTAAGTGCTTTGTGCGCGACAATTGTAAGAATCGTCCCGTTCGAGGAGGGCATGAATGAAAGTCAAGTATGGGTATTATTGGGTTTCGTACAAGATTTTTCGTTACGGGCACTCGTGTAATCATTGTAAGGCTGACAATAATTAAACTGGAGTGTTTCGCGTTTCGTGAGAAAGTTGTACACCCCCTTCGTTTTATCGTTTGATTTATACCGACACACACACACATTACAGAAATTTAGGAATTGTAATTCTATCGCCATAACAATATTGTAGTATAATAATATTAATAATAATAATAATAATAGGCTTTATTGTTCTACGGAAATAAAAATCCAACTACAGGACAACAACAATAATATGCAAAAAGTATATATATATATATATATATATATATATATATATATATATATATATATATATATATATATTAAAAAAATATAACATATAATATATAACATGTATTATAACTCGCTAACTATTAATTTTATTAATGTTTTCTGCTGTGTATTGAATATATCGATATCTATAGGAAAGTAAAAACTTTTTTTGAATAATTGCAATTTTTTTATAGTATTTGCTTGTATCTTACTATGCCTACACACCTTCACAATATGAATTCAGTCAATTCTTCTACTCTGCTTTTATGGTAGACAGTGGATGATGCCTACACTATGCCTACACACAATTAATTCATTATTTCACATTAGTCTCAAGCCCGTATGACACTATCTAGTTTCTTATATAGTTTTCGATGCAGACACAAACTACATAGTGTCATACACACATCTAGAAAATGATATAGCTGCGGAATAATAATATTCACTTAACAAAAACAACACCGTAATATACAATATTAATTTTCCATTTAGAAATAGTTATACAGTTTAATATATCAATTCTTATATATAAAACGATATAGGAAACTAGATAATGTCATACGGGCTTTAGATGGTGGTAAGTTTACAAAAAGTGTATACAACCAATTCCCACAAAATTTCAATTACACATTTTTTTTTTAGTTATTTACTCATAACAATTACATAATCAACAATTCAAAAAGAGATTTTTTTTATGATCTTCGCAATAATTCAAGGACTCACACCCGTTCTCGTGCGCAATATTTCATCACCGGCTGTTGCAGCTGCAGCCTTTTGCATATCATTAATTGATTGGCGGGACACCCCGTGTTTTCGAGTGCCGGGGAAGTCAATTAGGGGGGCCCACCGTGAACGCGACGAGTACTAAATTAAAATTAGCATTGTCTAAGCGTTCGGCTGGGCAATAATTCACATTTTTTATCGCCATTTCGCAGATTTATCGCCGCAATTAAAATCCCCCTCGCGCATAATTGTCTCATTACAATAGGCGGGTTAATTAAATAACGACAATAGTATATATATACAAGACACATACAGAATAGGTATTATAATATTAAGTTTAGTACTCGAGATATAATTAGATTTAATCGGTCATGAGCATGACAAATTATTTTTTCATTCTTAAACAGTTCTACAATAGCGTATGATAATTATTTAATTTTTATTATTTAGTCCAGATCTTGAAAGAAGAGACACATAAATTTTATTTTGTTGCCAGATCCATAGTTATTATTATTATACATAATAAATTTCATATCTAAACATAGGAAAAGGAAACTTTATATAAATGTAGCAATAAGTATAAAATTATAGTTCATAAAAACAGCACTTGCCGCCACAGGTCATCATTTTCTTTAAGATAAATGGACCATCCTGTATATATATATATATATATATATATATATATATATATATATATATATATATATGGATCTTGTATATATTTGTATTTTTGTAAAAAAAAACAACACAGTGCTGCTATTAAAACATATATAAGTGTGAATCCACCCCTTAGCAATCTACATATCTAGATATTGAACTTGTTAGATCTCATCAGTGTAGCTCAGCTAGTGAGGGTGAATTCACACAATATCTCGAGTGCTTGTATATTTGGTCTCTATTTCTGATGTTAAACTATAGAATTATTATATGCGGTTATTTTATGCCACTACTTATATCTACTTTCTCTGTTGTTGTCATCCGCATTCGAGTTAAATAAGGGAAATTAAATGAGATATCCGTCCCATTAACGGTGGCCACGCGCACGCCGTCCCCGTGGAGGCCGCGTGCCGCACATATGCTCGCTGGCCGCCACTCGCATATGTTTGCTATTTCCCACACGCGCTCAAGTGCCGTCTCATCCTTTCGCCCTCAATCAGGGTTAACATTTGATAATTATCGGAGAGCGGGGAGGCCGCCCCGAGGTCATTTATTATCCTACCAGTTGCCCCAATTTTCGCAAATTGAAAGCAATGTCGGGGAATCAATGAAAATTTACATACAGTGTTTTTTTTTTTGCAAAAATGGCAGGTAAAGTGCCATTTCTAAAAATAACTCAACAAAATGTTTTAAATAATGGACTTTATTTAAAATTACACACAATTTATTTTAATAACATTTTGTTGAATTACAAAATTTCATGAGTTTTGGATGAAATTTTTATTATTAATTGGAAATTCACTTTTTGTTATGTTTTACTTTTGCGATAATTTTTTTGGAAGGCAGACGCCTATGATTTATAATTATAATTATTAGTATTAACATAAAAATACATTATTACTTTTTGTTTTAATTTGAGAATTAGTTTTTCGCCCTCAATGCTTCAAATGGTACCCATTACCAAGATTTTAACATAGGCCACAGGACATTTCATCAACGTGTCATTATTATTATATTCTATATACATTTAAAAGAGCAGCTGGCGTTTGTAAAATAATATTTTAGTCATTATTAATATTTTTTATTGATATACAGCAAATAACAGACAACATACAACGATAACAAACGAAATATAGCAATGACAGTCGAAATACAGCAAATAACAGACGAAGTATAGCAATAACAAATGAAATACAACAATGACAGACGAAATATAGCAATGACAGTCGAAATACAGCAAATATCAGATGAAGTATAGCAATAACAAATGAAATATAACGATAACAGACAAGATACAACGATAACTGATGAAATATAGCAATAACAGTTGAAATATAGAGATAACAAATGAAATGCAGCAAATAACAGACGAAATATATTGATAATTGATTAAATATAGCAATAACAGTCGAAATACAGCAAATATCCGACGAAGTATAGCAATAGCAAATTAAATACAACGATGACAAATGAAATATTGCAATTGCAGTCAAAATACAAAGATAAAAATCGAAATACAGCAACTAACAGACGTCATACTGCGATAACTGATGAAATATAGCAATTCCAGTTAAAATACAGAGATAACAATCGATATAAAGCTAATCACAGACGAAATTAGGTGATAACAGACGAACTATAGCAATAACAGTCGAAATACAGCAAATAACAGTCGAAATACAGTCGAAATACAGCGATAACTGATGAAATATAGCAATAAGAGTCAAAAGACAGAAAATAACAGACGACTTACGGTGACAACAAATGAAATACAGCGATAACAGAAGAAATATAACAATAACAGTTGAAATACAGAGATAACAATCGAAATACAGCAACTAACAGACGTCATACAGCGATAACTGATGAAATATAGCAATTCCAGTTAAAATACAGAGATAACAATCGATATAAAGCTAATCACAGACGAAATTAGGTGATAACAGACGAACTATAGCAATAACAGTCGAAATACAGCAAATAACAGTCGAAATACAGTCGAAATACAGCGATAACTGATGAAATATAGCAATAATAGTCAAAAGACAGAAAATAACAGACGACTTACGGTGGCAACAAATGAAATACAGCGATAACAGACGAAATATAACAATAACAGTTGAAATACAGAGATAACAATCGAAATACAGGAAATAATAGACGAAATACATTGATAACTGATGAAATATAGCAATAACAGTCGAAATACGCAAATATTAGACGAAGTATAGTAATAGTAAATGAAATACAACAATGACAGAGGAAATATAGCAATAACAGTCAAAATACAGAGATAACAATCGAAATACAGCAAATAACAGACAACATACAGCGCTAACTGATGAAATATAGCAATTTAATATTTTAGTCATTATTAATATTTTTTATTGATTAAAATATTATTTTACAAACGCCAGATGCTTTTTAAAATATATTTTCTTGCTGGCACAAATTCTAAAGTGTTTTTCAAGTTTGTAACAAAAGTAGCCAGTTCTTTTTATTTTCTCAATCTCTCGTGCTTTCCTTTTGTGTATGTAAGTGTATGTGTGTGTGTGTGTGTTATTTACTCCGGTTTGCAAAGTTATTTGTGTAACGAGCTCGCGCGCTGATACTGCCTTTCGTCGAATAAGATCAGTGGAGCGTACAAGAGTTAGCACATGTCAGCGGAATATTATGGAAATCTGTTGGCGTCTGTCAAAACCATGACAAATCGTTTGAAAATGACCGAGAATGATGGAACGTTTTTTTTATACGTCCCATTTTATATACAATTGCAACCAAGCACACTTCATTTTGCAACAGACTTATTACTGATCTAAGATTCTTAGGTTTGTGCTGTGAAAAGTGGGCACTAAAATATATTTTCAATAATAATATTATTTATAATCTAATAACAAAACGAGACAAATTAATTCAAAACGAGGCAAAATAAGTCGAAATAAGATAGAAGTTTTTTGTCTTATTTTGACTCGTTTTGTATTATTTTCTTCAGTTTGCCTTATTTGGCCTAATTTTTCTATATTAGTCTTAGTCGAATATGTTTTATTTCGACTTATTTTGCCTCGTTTTGTCTCATTTTGCTTCATGTTGTTTTATATTGCCTCATATTGTCGTAATTTATCTTATTTCATCTGATTTTACTTCATTTGGCTTCATTTTGCCTGATTTTACCTCTCATTTTGTCTTATTTTGCCACATTTTGTATTAATGTTATCTCAATTTATTTTTAAATTGTTTCATTCTGCATTAATTTGTTCTTATTTGTTTCAGTCATCCTCGCTTGGTTTCATTGTATCTTAATGTGTCTCATTTTGTCTTAATTTGTATTATTTAGCCTCAGTTTGTCTCTTTTTGTCCTATTTTGCCTCAGGTTGCCTTATGTTGCCTTATCTTATAAAACAACTTGTATCTTTATATATATTATAGTCTAGAGTGGTTAAATATATATATATATATATATATATATATATATATATATATATATATATTTAACCACACTAGACTATTGTGCATCGTGTTCAAGCCTTCTCGGTGTGAAATAATTAAATATTTATGGTGCATTTTATTTCCATTATTGCATCGGACGTTTCGTCACGGGGTTGCCGGCAACGGGGGCACAAACCCGTTCCGCAAACCCCCTCGTTTGTGCCGCGACGGGTATAGCAGCACGCAGTGTTCTCACAACATTAAAGTGTCACTTAAGTGGCTGTCAATCATCGATTTAATAAACGAAAGTGTCTCGCACAATAGACGAACGGCTGCGCGATCGTGTAAATTATTTGTTTGATGTCTTTAGCAATTTGTCAAGATTTTTTTCGTTCTCTTCTTTTAGTGGAGAGTTTTATATAGGGGATATGTTGTATACTACAGGTATATAAAATCATTAAAAAAAAACATAGTTTTGTAGCTCTCCTTATTAGTAGGCGTTCTTATTGTAATAAATAAATCTACACTGCAGTGTTTTCTACTTACAAAGTTCACTAAAACTTGATTTTATTGCAACCGTATGATTTCACAAACTTTAAATTGAATATCATTCTGCGGAAAGTTTCTACGTATCATTCGCGACAGAAATCGAGGTTGGGTGTTGTTCGCCCTGCGGTGCCGTGAGTGAGCGACAGCTGGCACTGTTCCGCCACTTCCTAAGAGAAGTAAAGTTCATGAAGATCAATTGGGAATTAACATACAAATTTAATCGGCCTTCTTGGCTAATTAATATCCCTTTATATTTATCACGTATAGTATAACAATATACGCTACTTTCCATATAAAAATAGAAAAGCAATTATTTTCAAAAAAGTACCCATTACATACTACAATAAAATAAAAATACATCAAATAGCAAATATACAATTTGAAGCAATCATAATAATAATTATATCATAATCATAATTTTATTGGTGCTGTTGTTTGTATTTACACAAATCATATACATATAAAAATTAAAAATAATAATACAATTCACTTTAATTTTGTAATAAAATTGCTAATAAAGGTGCAAGAAAAAGCATTTTATTTTCCCATTTGGCAATCAACCCTTCAAAATTCTTGAAAAAATTAAGATATCGGGTTTTCTTTTATGGAAATATCTCTTTTTTGCATTACATTTGAAATAAAATTTAACTCGATAGGGGTTACTATACAAAAATGTTGGGGTGGTCATCCCCATATTTACACAAGTCATATACATATCAAAATTAAAAAATAATAATACAATTCACTTCTAAACACGATTAAACATAAGTTTAATAAAATAATCTACATAGTCCAACTTGTGAAACATTCAGACACTTTTTAATTAGTTTCAATTTCGAATTTTGTGAATTAATTCGAAAGTTGTTGTGCAAGCTCTTCGTTATCTATCCACTGCGGGCTTATGGTCGTCTGAGTAACGGTGACACCTTTAATTCCCGACACTGGCATGATATAATCCGCGGGGATTAAGAATTATAGTCCCAATGCCAATTTACGCGTCAGAGAGCGACAGATCAAACAAATCTGAACGGAATCATACAATTTTTAATTAACACCAACGAAATTAATCTATTTTAACCTTAATTTAAAAAAAAGGAGTAGGTATTTCATATAAACATATTTATTTACTATATTGTTACTGTTATTTTTTACCATTGACACTGATTTTTATTTTATTTTTATTTTATTATTATTTTTTTCTTTACTTATTTGAAGCTTTTTTATTTATGTTTATTTTGTAACTTTCGAGAGAATATTTGTTTCAGTTTATACCTTTATATTATATTATATTATATTATAACTATATTATTGTTGTTGTCCTGTAATTGGTTTTTCCTTTCCGTAGGACAATAAAGCCTATTATTATTATTATTGTTATTATTATTATAACTAAAATGTACACACAGGAGGAAAACACCCTAAAAGGGTCGATAGCCCAATAAAGATTGTTTATATATATTATAAAAAATTATAAAAAAATCAAAATGAATCGAATGAGCCAACGATTTATTAAATTTAAATTTATAATATTATCTTACATTCTATATTTAATTCTGCTCAAAATAAGCTGTTTTTTGATAATTTTCACTCAAAAATAAAGTCTGCAGGAAGATTTTTATTATACGAACTGTTTAAAATTAATCCACTGAGTTATAAAAAATTATAAAAAATTTACGATTTAAGAAATTTTAATGTATGATATTATTTTATATTCTATATTTAATTCTACTCAAAATAAGCTGTTTTTTGATAATTTTCACTCAAAAATAAAGTCCGCAGGAAGGTTTTTATTATACGAACTGTTTAAAATTAATCCACTGAGTTATAAAAAATTATAAAAAATTGACGATTTAAGAAATTTTAATGTATAATATTATTTTATATTCTGTATTTAATTCTACTCAAAATAAGCTGTTTTTTGATAATTTTTACCACAAAAATAAAGTCTGCAGGAAGGTTTTTATTATACGAACTGTTTAAAATTAATCCACTGAGTTATAAAAATTATAAAAAATTTACGATTTAAGAAATTTTAATGTTTGATATTATTTTATTTTCTATATTTAATTCTACTCAAAATAAGCTGTTTTTTGATCATTTTCACTCAAAAATAAAGTCTGCAGGAAGGTTTTTATTATACGAACTGTTTAAAATTAATTCTCTGAGTTATAAAAATTATAAAAAATTTACGATTTAAGAAATTTTAATGTCTATTATTATTTTATATTCTATATTTAATTCTACTCAAAATAAGCTATTTTTTGATAATTTTCACTCAAAAATAAAGTCCGCAGGAAGGTTTTTATTATACGAACTGTTTAAAATTAATCCACTGAGTTATAAAAATTATAAAAAATTGACGATTTAAGAAATTTTAATGTATGATATTATTTTGTATTCTATATTTAATTCTACTCAAAATAAGTTGTTTTTTGATAATTTTCACTCAAAAATAAAGTCTGCAGGAAGGTTTTTATTATACGAACTGTTTAAAATTAATCCACAGAGTTATAAAAAATTATAAAAAATTTACGATTTAAGAAATTTTAATGTATGATATTATTTTATATTCTATATTTAATTCTACTCAAAATAAGCTGTTTTTGATAATTTTTACCACAAAAATAAAGTCTGCAGGAGGGTTTTTATTATAAGAACTGTTTAAAATTAATTCACTGAGTTATAAAAATTATAAAAAATTTACGATTTAAGAAATTTTAATGTATGATATTATTTTATATTCTATATTTAATTCTACTCAAAATAAGCTGTTTTTTGATAATTTTCACTCAAAAATAAAGTCTGCAGGAAGGTTTTTATTAAACGAACTGTTTAAAATTAATCCACTGAGTTATAAAAATTATAAAAAATTTACGATTTAAGAAATTTTAATGTATGATATTATTTTATATTCTATATTTAATTCTACTCAAAATAAGTTGTTTTTTGATAATTTTCACTCAAAAATAAAGTCTGCAGGAAGGTTTTTATTATACGAACTGTTTAAAATTAATCCACTGAGTTATAAAAAATTATAAAAAATTTACGATTTAAGAAATTTTAATGTATGATATTATTTTATATTATATATTTAATTCTACTCAAAATAAGCTGTTTTTGATAATTTTTACCACAAAAATAAAGTCTGCAGGAGGGTTTTTATTATAAGAACTGTTTAAAATTAATTCACTGAGTTATCAAAATTATAAAAAATTTACGATTTAAGAAATTTTAATGTATGATATTATTTTATATTCTATATTTAATTCTACTCAAAATAAGCTGTTTTTTGATAATTTTCACTCAAAAATAAAGTCTGCAGGAAGGTTTTTATTAAACGAACTGTTTAAAATTAATCCACTGACTTATAAAAATTATAAAAAAATTACGATTTAAGAAATTTTAATGTATGATATTATTTTATATTCTATATTTAATTCGACTCAAAATAAGCTGTTTTTTGATAATTTTCACTCAAAAATAAAGTCAGCAGGAAGGTTTTTATTATACGAAGTGTTTAAAATTAATCCACTCAGTTATAAAAATTATAAAAAAATTACGATTTAAGAAATTTTAATTTATGATATTATTTTATATTCTATATTTAATTCTATTCAAAATAAGCTGTTTTTTGATAATTTTCACTCAAAAATAAAGTCTGCAGGAAGGTTTTTATTATACGAACTGTTTAAAATTAATCCACTAAGTTATAAAAATTATAAAAAAATTACGATTTAAGAAATTTTAATTTATGATATTATTTTATATTCTATATTTAATTCTACTCAAAATAAGCTATTTTTTGATAATTTTTACTCAAAAATAAAGTCTGCAGGAAGGTTTTTATTATACTAACTGTTTAAAATTAATTCACTGAGTTATAAAAATTATAAAAAATTTACGATTTAAGAAATTTTAATGTATGGTATTATTTTATATTCTATATTTAATTCTACTCAAAATAAGCTGTTTTTGATAATTTTTACCACAAAAATAAAGTCTGCAGGAAGGTTTTTATTATACGAACTGTTTAAAATTAATCCACTGAGTTATAAAAAATTATAAAAAATTAACCATTTAAGAAATTTGAATGTATGATATTATTTTATATTCTATATTTAATTCTACTTAAGATAAGCGGTTTTTTGATAATTTTCACTCAAAAATAAAGTCAGCAGGAAGGTTTTTATTATACGAACTGTTTAAAATTAATCCACTGAGTTATAAAAATTATAAAAAATTTACGATTTAAGAAATTTTAATGTATGATATTATTTTATATTCTATATTTAATTCTACTCAAAATAAGCTGTTTTTTGATAATTTTCACTCAAAAATAAAGTTGCAGGAAGGTTTTTATTATACGAACTGTTTAAAATTAATCCACTGAGTTATAAAAATTATAAAAAATTTACGATTTAAGAAATTTTAATGTATGATATTATTTTATATTCTATATTTCATTCTACTCAAAATAAGCGGTTTTTTGATAATTTTCACTCAAAAATAAAGTCCGCAGGAAGGTTTTTATTATACGAACTGTTTAAAATTAATCCACTGAGTTATAAAAAATTATAAAAAATTAACCATTTAAGAAATTTTAATGTATGATATTATTTTATATTCTATATTTAATTCTACTCAAAATAAGCTGTTTTTTGATAATTTTCACTCAAAAATAAAGTCTGCAGGAAGGTTTTTATTAAACGAACTGTTTAAAATTAATCCACTGAGTTATAAAAATTATACAAAAATTACGATTTAAGAAATTTTAATTTATGATATTATTTTATATTCTATATTTAATTCTACTCAAAATAAGTTGTTTTTTGATAATTTTCACTCAAAAATAAAGTCTGCAGGAAGGTTTTTATTATACGAACTGAGTTATAAAAAATTATAAAAAATTTACGATTTAAGAAATTTTAATGTATGATATTATTTTATATTCTATATTTAATTCTACTCAAAATAAGCTGTTTTTGATAATTTTTACCACAAAAATAAAGTCTGCAGGAGGGTTTTTATTATAAGAACTGTTTAAAATTAATTCACTGAGTTATAAAAATTATAAAAAATTTACGATTTAAGAAATTTTAATGTATGATATTATTTTATATTCTATATTTAATTCTACTCAAAATAAGCTGTTTTTTGATAATTTTCACTCAAAAATAAAGTCTGCAGGAAGGTTTTTATTATACGAACTGTTTAAAATTAATCCACTGAGTTATAAAAATTATAAAAAATTTACGATTTAAGAAATTTTAATGTATGATATTATTTTATATTCTATATTTAATTCTACTCAAAATAAGCTGTTTTTGATAATTTTTACCACAAAAATAAAGTCTGCAGGAGGGTTTTTATTATAAGAACTGTTTAAAATTAATTCACTGAGTTATCAAAATTATAAAAAATTTACGATTTAAGAAATTTTAATGTATGATATTATTTTATATTCTATATTTAATTCTACTCAAAATAAGCTGTTTTTTGATAATTTTCACTCAAAAATAAAGTCTGCAGGAAGGTTTTTATTAAACGAACTGTTTAAAATTAATCCACTGACTTATAAAAATTATAAAAAAATTACGATTTAAGAAATTTTAATGTATGATATTATTTTATATTCTATATTTAATTCTACTCAAAATAAGTTGTTTTTTTATAATTTTCACTCAAAAATAAAGTCTGCAGGAAGGTTTTTATTATACGAACTGTTTAAAATTAATCCACTGAGTTATAAAAAATTATAAAAAATTTACGATTTAAGAAATTTTAATGTATGATATTATTTTATATTCTATATTTAATTCTACTCAAAATAAGCTGTTTTTTGATAATTTTCACTCAAAAATAAAGTCTGCAGGAAGGTTTTTATTAAACGAACTGTTTAAAATTAATCCACTGAGTTATAGAAATTATACAAAAATTACGATTTAAGAAATTTTAATTTATGATATTATTTTATATTCTATATTTAATTCTACTCAAAATAAGTTGTTTTTTGATAATTTTCACTCAAAAATAAAGTCTGCAGGAAGGTTTTTATTATACGAACTGTTTAAAATTAATCCACTGAGTTATAAAAAATTATAAAAAATTTACGATTTAAGAAATTTTAATGTATGATATTATTTTATATTCTATATTTAATTCTACTCAAAATAAGCTGTTTTTGATAATTTTTACCACAAAAATAAAGTCTGCAGGAGGGTTTTTATTATAAGAACTGTTTAAAATTAATTCACTGAGTTATAAAAATTATAAAAAATTTACGATTTAAGAAATTTTAATGTATGATATTATTTTATATTCTATATTTAATTCTACTCAAAATAAGCTGTTTTTTGATAATTTTCACTCAAAAATAAAGTCTGCAGGAAGGTTTTTATTAAACGAACTGTTTAAAATTAATCCACTGAGTTATAAAAATTATACAAAAATTACGATTTAAGAAATTTTAATTTATGATATTATTTTATATTCTATATTTAATTCTACTCAAAATAAGCTGTTTTTTGATAATTTTTACCACAAAAATCCAGTCTGCAGGAAGGTTTTTGTTATATGAACTGTTTTAAATTAATCCATTGAGTTATAAAAAATTATAAAAAATTAACCATTTAAGAAATTTAAATGTATGATATTATTTTGCATTCTATATTTAATTGTGCTCAAAATAAACCATTCTATATTTGATTCTGCTGAAAATAAGCCTGTTTTTTGATAATTTGCACCAAAAAATAATGTCTGCAGGTAGGTGTTTATTGCACAAGCTGTTTTAAATTAATCGACTGAGTTATAAAAAATTATAAAAAAATGAAAGATTTATGAAATTTAAATTTATGATATTATTTTATATTCTATATTTAATTGGGCTCAAAATAAGACATTTTTTGATAATTTTCACCCAAAAATAAAATCTGTAGGAAATTTTTAATTATACGAGCTATTTTAAATTAATCGAGTGAGTTATAAAAAAATATAAAAAATCAACAATTTAAGAAATTTACATTTATGACTTTATTTTTAATTCTATATTTAATTAGGCTCAAAATAAGCCATTTTTGATAATTTTCACCCAAAAATAATACTGCAGGTAGGTTTTTATTGTACGAACTGTTTTAAATTAATGGACTGAGTTATAAAAAAATAATAAAAAATCAATGATTAAGGAAATTTAAATTTTTGTTATTGTTTTACATTCTATATATAATTTTGCTCAAAATAACCCATTTTTGATATTTTTCACCCAAAAATAAAGTTTGGAGGAAGGTTTTATTATACGAACTGTTTGAAACTAATCCACTGAGTTATAAAAAATTATAAAAAAAATAAGGATTTCAGAAATTTAAATTTATGATATTATTTTAGATTCTATATTTAATTCAGTTTAAAATAAGACATTTTAAAATAATTGTCAGTTAAAAGTAAAGTCTGTAGGAAAGTTTTAATTATACGAACTGTTTTAAATTAATACACTGAGTTATAAAAAATGATAAAAAATCAATGATTTAGGAAATTTAATTTTATGATATTATTTTATATTCTATATTAAATTGGGCTCAAATTAAGCCGTTTTTTATAGTTTTCACCCCAAAAATAAAGTCTAGAGCAAGGTTTTTTATTGTACGAGCTATTTTAAATTAACCGAGTGAGTTATAAAAAAAATTATAAAAAATTAAAGATTTAAGAAATTTTAATTTATTATATTATTTTACATTTTATATTTAATTCTGCTGAAAATAAGCTGTTTTTTGATAATTTTCACCCAAAAATAAAGCCTGTGGGAAGGTTTTTATTGTACGAATTGTTTGTGTGATGAATCCACTGAGATATAATAAATGTTAAAAAAATCAAGGATATAAGAAATTTTAATTTATGATATTATTTTATATTCTATATTTAATTAGGCTCAAAATAAGACATTTTTTGATAATTTTCACTCAAAAATTAAATCTGCAGGAAGGTTTTTTTATTGATGAGCTATTTTATATTAATTGAGTGAGTTATAAGAAAATTATAAAAAAAATTAAAGATTTAAGAAATTTTAATTTATTATATTATTATACATTATATATTTAATTCTGCTCAAAATAAGCTGTTTTTTGATAATTTTCACCTAAAAATAAAGTCTGGAGGAAGGTTTTTATTATACGAACTGTTTTAAATTAATCCACTGAGTTAAAAAATATTAATGAATCACCAAAAAAAGAAAACAATTTTATTAATACAAAATATAAATAGCTCCATCGATTTCTTACAAACCAGAACAACCTTTACGCAAACTTAAATCCTGTTCATCCCTTTTAATATCCGGCATTTCCGTTACGCGTATTCATCGAGCCCAAACTATCGCCGCCTCCGGACAAATATGAGTTACATTGTTAACAAATATGTAGCTGGTGTTTGCGCACGGCTTAAAAATATTTTTATGATTGCGCCTGGAGGGGTGTTCTTGTTCTTCCTCCTCGCGCGTCTGTTTGCACGGGGAGGCGCGCGACTAAGTCCGTAAAATATTGCCCCCGAGGGGGGTAAGGCTGCTTGCCTCGCTCAACGGAAAATGCATAATAAATAGCGGGTCCAGCAGAAGTTGTAGGCCCCTCTTAACACTAATTGAGGGTCGTTTGCCATTAGCATGGAAATTGAATCCAATTAGAGAGCGACCCAACTTGAATTTGATTATCGAATGAATCTACTAGGAATTTGCAGAAGTGATGGTTTAAATGTAATGGAAGCTTGCTACTGTTAGGATGAGGTGTTTATATAATTGTTAGTTACTTCTTTAATTCTTTTAGCTCTACAGTATTTGTGGCTTCCTTGAGTACCCTTTACAATTTGATCTGATTTCAGCAGCTACATTCAACGTTTATGTTCTCTTTTATCTTCCCATTTGGCTCTTGGTCGTCCTCTTCCTCTTGTAACATGTTGCTTCAAATATTTTTTTCGTGTGCTGTCGTTGTAGTATATACAAGTATGGTCTAAATAATCGAAACCAGAGGTGTTCAACTCGCTGCAAGATTATTTGTGGCCGCGTATTTCACACCAATGATGTGTAAAATACAAATACAAATATGCTGCCATCATCTCAGGATATTGTTATACTTTATTTGCATCCAAAACTGTCTCTTAATCAATTTTTTGTTTTCTTTCTTCTATAGCAAGTTAAGTGGTAGAGCATATCAGAAACTTCGCCTGCTCTTCAAATGTGAATTTGATTATAAATGTTTTTCATAAAAAATAAACACTGTTTATTATTTGTTTTCATCACATCCATTGATGGGTTTTCATCTTTTCTGACGGGTTTTTAAACCAAGTTAGAAAGCGAATGCTATTTGTACTTGAGGAATGTTCGGGCTATGTTACAAGTCTTTAATATGACAGATTTTTGTATTTCGTGGTGTATATATGATTTTAACTTTAGTTGTTGTTTGTTATTATTATTATTATTGTTATTATTATTATTATTGAGGAAAACTCCTACAAGTTTAAAAATGTTTAATGGCTAACAACTATTTAAAGTGAGAGCTAGCTCCTGTAGCTCGTAGATATTTGGCTGATTCTGATGTCTTCGAAGAGTCGGTGTAGAAAAGAATGTTGTAGGTATAAATAGTGATCTGCGAGTACGGTGTCCTATATTATCGGTCCTATTCAAGGGCGATAATGGGTTCGAGTAAAACTTATTTAAAATTTGTATAATATTTATCCCCATATTATACAAATTTTAAATAACATACTGTTTTATTCTCCAAAATATTGTCAAAACTTTTTGAATCCTGCTGGATTACACTCGAATTCCAAACAAGGCCCACAAGATCATTTGGGTTGGCCAGAGACCTGATCTAAACAATCAAATATTGTATGCACTAGTGAATTTTATCCCCCATTATAATTCTTGTATGTTTTGTCAATTGTCATATTATCCTCATGATTACATGACAACCTAAGCACACAGATGTCCGCATTCTCCACACTACGCATTTAATTTCGTTCCGTCACGCCGCGTGCGGATTTTCCACGCTCCAGCTCGATCAATTGCGCGTTTATTGGATCCGGAGCAGGTTATAAAAGGGGGGTGGACGTTTAATATATTGTCACCCCCTTTGGCGCGTCGCGCGAGGGCTCGCGGTCCGGCTGGAATTTTTAATACTCGCCCGAATGCAATCAAACGACGGGGAGACAGTTGGGCCGTTTCTAATGCGCCATCCCCCCGTATGAAATGCATTTGAGATGACGCAACCCCTTTTTTTGGTGGACATTCGATGTGCCGCATTAAGAACGTATACACTTGCTGTTTATACGGTACAATTGCCACTTTTTTTATGTGATTTAGTTTTGTCATATTGCAGCATGACATTAATTGTTTTTTTGACAGCGTATTTGAGATGCGACACAACAGATTTTCATCAAAAATCTATTCAGATCTAAAAGCGGGTTTATGCTGGCTACACATGTCATACTTTGTAAAACTATAAACAGAGTTATGGTCCTTTTTATCCCTTGAGTAATGCCAGAAAAGTAATTTTTGAGTTTAACAACCCAAAAAGACTATTAATAATTAAGATACACATGTCATACTTTGTAGGGGCTAAGTATGACTGTTCATAAATATATTCAACGTAATTTTATAAAATTTTGAAAATTACAATCAGAGTTATGGTATTTTTTATCTCTTGAGTTATGTCAGATTTGTAATTAATGAGTTCAACGACCCAAAAAGACTATGAATAGTTGAGATACAACTGACATACTTTGTAGAGGCCAAGTATGACTATTTGTAAATAAATTCAAGGTAAATTTATAAAATTTTGTTAACTACAAACAGAGTTATGGTACTGTTTATCACTTCAGTAATGTCAGATTTGTAATTTTTAAATTTAATAACCCAAAAAGACTATGAATAGTTGAGATACATATTTCATACTTTGTAGGGGCTCAGTATGACTATTTGTAAATAAATTCAAAGTAAATTTATAAAATTTTGATAAATATAAACAGAGTTATAGTACTTTTTATCTCTTGAGTAATGTCAGATTTGTAATTATTGAGTTTAACAACCCAGAAGGACTATGATTAGTTGAGATAGACATGTCATACTTTGTAGAGGCGAAGTATGACCATTCGTAAATAAAACAACGTAATCTTATAAAATTTTGAGAACTACAAACAGAGTTATGGTACTTTTTATCCCTGGAGTAATGTCAGATTAGTCATTTTTTAGTTTAACAATCTAAAATGACTATTGTATAGATGAAATACACATATCATTATTTGTAGGGGTTAAGTATGACTATTTGTAAATATACTGCACGTAATTTTATAAAATTTTGAAAACTACAAACAAAGATGTGGTACTTTTTCTCCTTTGAGTAATGTCAGATTTGTAATTTTTGAGTGAACAACCCAAAAAGACTATGAATAATTGAAATTCTTATATCATACTTTGTAGGGGCTAAGTATGAATATTTGTATAAAAATTCAACGTAATTTTATAAAATTTTGAAAATTACAAACAGAGTTATGGTACTTTTTATCCCTTGAGTAATGTCAGATTTGTAATTTTTGAGTTTAACAACCTAAAAGGCTATGAATAATTAAAATTCTTATGTCATACTTTGTAGGGGCTAAGTATGACTATTTGTAAATAAAGTCAACGTAATTTTATAAAATTTTGAAAATTACAAACAAAGTTATGATACTTTTTATCTCCTGGGTAATGTCAGGTTTGCAATTTTTGAGTTTAACAACCCAAAAGGGCTATGAATAATTGAGATACAACTGTCATACTTTGTAGAGGCTAAGTATGACTATTTGTAAATAAATCCAATGTAAATTTATAAAATTTTGATAACTACAAACAGAGTTATAGTACTTTATATCACTTCAGTAATGTCAGATTTGTAATTTTTGAATTTAACAATCCAAAAAGACTATGAATAGTATAAATACACATGTCATACTTTATAGAATATAAGTTTGACTATTCGTAAATATATTCAATGTAATTTTATAATATTTTGAAAACTACAAAGAGAGTTATGATACTTTTTATCCTTTGACTAATGTCAGATTTGTAATTTTTGAGTTTAACAACCCAAAAAGACTAAGAATAATTAAATTTCTTATATCATACTTTGTAGGGCCTAAGTATGACTATTTAGAAATGAATTACAATTAATATTATAAAATTTTAGAAATTACATACAGAGTTATGGTATTTTTTATCCATTTAGTAATGTCAAATTTATAATGTTTGACTTTAACAACCCAAAAAGACTATGAATAGTTGAAATACTCATGTCATACTTTGAAAGAGGTAAGTATGACTATTTGTAAAAACATTAAAAGTTATTTTTTTTAATTTTGTAAACTGTAAACAGAGTTATGGTACCTTTAACCTCTTAAGTAATGTCAGATTTGTAATTTTAGAGTTTAACAATCTAAATGGACTATGAATAATTCAGATACACATGTCATACTTTGTAGTGAGTAAGTATGATTATTTGTAAATAAATTCAAGGGAAATTTATAAAATTTTGATAACTACAAACATAGTTATAGTACTTTTTATCTCTTGAGTAATGTCAGATTTGTAATTTTTGAATTTAACAATCCAAGAAGACTATGAATAGTTGAGATAGATATGTCATACTTTGTAGAGGCTAAGGAGAAATATTCGGAAACAAATATAACGTAATTTTATAAAATTTTAAAAACTACAAATAAAGTTATAGTACCTTTTATCTCTTGAGATATGTCAGATTTGTCATTTTTGAGTTCTACAACCCAAAAAAAAACTATGAATAGTTAAGATACACATGTCATACTTTGTAGGGGCTAAGTATGACTATTTGTAAATAAATTGAACGTAATTTTATAAAATTTTGTAAATTACAATAGTAGCTATGGTAGTTCTTATCTTTTGAGTAATGTCAGATTTGTAATTGTTGAATTTAACAACCCAAAATACCAGGAATCGTTGAAATTCACATGTCATACTTTGCAGGGGCTAAGTATGAATATTCGTAAACTAATTAAACGTAATTTTATAAAATCTAAAAAATTACAAACAGAGTTATGTACATTTTATCTTTTTAGTTAAGTCAGATTTGTATTTTTAGAGTTTTACAACCCAAAAAGACTATAAATAATTGAGATACATATGTTATACTGTTGTAGGGTCTAAGTATGACTATTTGTAAATATATTCAGCGTAATTTTATAAAATTTTAAAAATTATTAACAGAGTTATGGTACCTTTTATCATTTTAGTAATGTCAAATATGTATTTTTTGAGTTTAATAACCCAAAACGACTATGAATAGTTAAGATAATCCAGTCATATTTTGTAGGGTCTAAGTAGGACTATTAGTAAATAAATTCAACGTAATTTTATATAATGTTGATAACTATAAACAGAGTTATGGTAATTTTTATCCGTTGAGTAATGTCAGATTTGTAATTTATGAGTTTAATAACCCAAAAAAGACTATGAATAGTTCAGATACATATATCATATTTTATAGAGGCTAAGTATCACTATTTGTAAATAAATTCAATGTAAATTTATAAAATTTTAAAAAATACAAATAGAGTTATGGTACTTTTACTCCATGAGTAATGTCAAATTTATAATTTTTGAGTTTAACAAACCAAAAAGACTATGAATAATTGAAATACACATGTCATGCTTAAGAATAGCTAAGTATGACTATTTGTAAATATATTCAACGCAATTTTTTTAAATTTTGAAAACTATGAACAGAGTTATGTTACTTTATATCTCTTAAGCAACTTTGTCCCCAAACTAATATTAGATTTATAATTTTTGAATTTAACAACCTAAAAAGTTTATGAATAGTTAGAGATACACATGTCATACTTTGTAGAGGCTAAGTATGACTATTTGTAAATAAATTTAATGTAAGTTTATAACATTTTGATAACTACAAACAGAGTTATAGTACTTTTTATTCCTGAAATAATGTCAGAATTATAATTTTTGAATTTAACAACACAATAACACTGTGATTAGTTTAGATACACGTGTCATACTTTGTAGGGGCTAAGTATGACTATTTTTTTAATAAACTCAATATAATTTTATAACATTTTGATAACTATAAACAGAGTTATAGTATTTTTTATTCCTTGAGTAATATCAGATTTGTAATTTTTGTGTTTAACACCCTAAAAAGACTATGAATAGTTGAAATACATATGTCATGCTTTGCAAGGGCTAAGTATGATTATTTCTAAAAATATTTAACGCAATTTTTTTAAATTTTATAAACTATAAACAGAGTTATAGTACTTTTTATGTCTTACGTAATGTCAGATTTGTAATTTTTGAGTTTAACAACCCAAAAGGATCATGAATAATTGAGATACACATGTCATACTTTGTGGTGGCTAAGTATGATTATTTCTAAATAAATTTAAGGTAAATTTATAAAATTTTGATAACTAGAAACAGAGTTATAGTACTTTTTATCTCTTGAGTAACGTCAGAATTGCAATTTTTGAATTTAACAACCCAAGAAAACTATGAATAATTGAGATACACATGTCATACTTTGTAAGGGCTAAGTATAAGTATTCGGAAATAAATTTAACGTAATTTTATAAAGTTTTAAAAACTACAAACAGAGTTGTAGTACTTTTTTTCCCTTAAGTTATGTCAGATTTGTCATTTTTGAGTTCTACATCTCAAAAAGACTATGAATAATTGAGATACACATGTCATACTTTGTATTGGCTAAGTATGATTATTTGTAAATAAATTCAAGGTAAATTTATAAAATTTTGATAACTACAAACAGAGTTATAGTACTTTTTATTGGTTGAGTAATGTCAGATTTGTAATATTTTAATTTAACAACCCAAGAAGACTATGAATAGTTGAGATACACATGTCATACTTTGTAGGGGCTAAGTATATATATTCTGAAATAAATTTAACGTAATTTTATAAAAAATTTAGAAACTACAAACAGAATTATAGTACTTTTTATTCCTTGAGTCATGTCAGATTTACATTTTTGAGTTCTACAACCCAAAGAGACTATGAATAGTTAAGATACACATGTCATCCTTTGTAGGGGCTAAGTATGACTATTTGTAAATAAATTCAACTTAATTTTATAAATTTAATAAAATTACAAACAGAGTTATGGTACTTTTTATTTTTTGAGTTATGTCAGATTTGTAATTTTTTAGTTCGATAACCCAAAAAGTCTATGAATAATTGAGATAAACATGTTATACTTTGTAGTGTTTAAGTATGACTATTGGTAAATATATTCAGCGTAATTTTATAAAATTTAAAAAATAACAAACAGAGTTATGCTACTTTTTATCACTTGAGCAATGTTAGATATGTATTTTTTGAGTTTAATAACCCAAAACGACTATGAATAGTTGAGATACATATGTCATATTTTATAGAGACTAAATATAACTATTTATAAATAAATTGAACGTAAATTTATAAAATTTTGAAAATTACAAATAGAGTTATAGTACTTGAACTTCATGATTAATATAAAATTTATAATTTTTAAGTTTAACAACCCAAAAAGACTATGAATAGTTGAAATACACATGCCATGTTTTGGAAGGGCTAAGTATGACTATTTGTAAATATATTTAATGCATTTTTTTTAAATTTTGAAAACTATAAGCAGAGTTATGGTACATTTTATCTGTTGAGCAATGTCAGATTTGTAATTTTTGTGTTTAACAACCTAAAAAGTTTATGAATAGTTAAGATACAAATGTCATACTTTGTAATGGCTAAGTATGACTATTTGTAAATAAATTCAATGTAAATTTATAAAATTTTGATAACTACAAACAGAGTTATAGCACTTTTTATCCCTTGAATAATCTCAGATTTGTAATTTTTGAATTTAACAACCCAAGAAGACTATGAATTGTTGAGATACACATGTCATACTTTGTAAAAGCTAAGTATGACTATTTGTGAATATATTCCACAGAATTTTATAAAATTTTGAAAACTACAAAGATATTTATGGTACAATTTGTAACTATCCTACTCTTGCGTTGTTATAGTCTCTATTTGGCGAACAAAACTGTCAGTAATAAAAATATTTCTCATTTCTTACAAGAAATTTTTTAATATATGTTTTAAATGAATGTCTCTCGTATCACCTGCTTTTTTAATTCTCTGTAATCTGGATATTTCCACACCTCTACGCCAAAATTTCATTGCTTGGCTGAAAGTTAATTATATATAATAATAATAATAATAATAATAATAATAATAATAATAATAATAATAATAATAATAATAATAATAATAATAATAATAATAATAATAATAATAATAATAATAATAATAATAATAATAATAATAATAATAATAATAATAATAATAATAATAATAATAATAATAATAATAATAATAATAATAATAATAATAATAATAATAATAATAATAATAATAATAATAATAATAATAATAATAATAATAATAATAATAATAATAATAATAATAATAATAATAATAATAATAATAATAATAATAATAATAATAATAATAATAATAATAATAATAATAATAATAATAATAATAATAATAATAATAATAATAATAATAATAATAGTAATAATAATAATAATAATAATTTTTATTAACAACAAACGCCTTGAATAAAAATGAGATACAGAAGTGACAATACATATACATATGTGCGAAATGGACAAACAAAAAATTTACAATTACACTTAACAACTAGTTAAATAAATTAAGTAATTACAAGTGATCGAGTAACGTAATGAAGATAATTATCCTAGCCGAACAGTTCCTTTGAGTAAATATCACTAGTGGTTGGGCAAAATGATATATACCAAACCCAAAATCTTCTCCCTTTCAAAGCAATTCAAATGTGACTTACACCACTTTCATTCTAACAGGCTCATATATTCAAGGTGCAATAAACCCAAATTCAGCACAATGAGTGGTGGGCAGCGTACATTTGTGAAATTTGGCTATATTGCGGCAAACGTTAATATGTGTCACGATTTCATCCTTGTAGGCCGGGTTCGACACCCACTCCTCCATTATAATCAAATCAAAATAAAACAAGATGTACTTTTAGCAGTTGGTATTGCTTATTTTTATTTGTGACCATAAATGGTCCTACATAATCCTTATTTATTAATTATTATTTTATTTATTTTTTTATTATTTTATTTCATCATAAACCCATTTTAAGGCTTCTCAATTAACAGTTATATATAATCAGTAAGGTGTAAAATGTATATGATAATTATGATTATGATTATGATTATAGATTTTATAATTGGATAAATTGTCAACTAGCAGGAATTATGAAGACCTCTCTCATAAAAGCTGTTTGTTGATTATTGATGGGCGGCTTATTCAAATTTAACAGTGATTCAACCCGTATAACATTCTGTACCGTCACTATTATCATACCAGTTTGAGGGTGTTGTATGTCGAAATTTAATACGGATCTGGTGTTTACGTACACAGACTTCACGGTGTTTCGGCGGGGTGGGGTATTAAAGCAACGGGTGCACGTTAGCAACCATTATCTTAATTATCTGTAATTACGCGGGAGGGGTGCTCCTGTTTGCGCTCCATCCCTGTCAGGCCGCATCAGCGGTGATGTTTGCCGACCTTTATTGCCTTTGGAGGGCCCGCCTTTTGTGCACCCGGGGGCCTATCTATCGCATTATAATAGTTACATTGTACGAATTCACCCTTCTTTCGTCCGACTTTTTTCTCCGGCTCTTTGCAGAGCGTTATTGTGCGCTGATAGTTTTATTGTATTGTAGGAGAGACCGCGAATTGTGTACCATTGTGGCCCCATCGCACCAGAGTTTACTTTCGATTTCCCACCGCGCTTTAATTCGCATTCAAACTCAATCAATATTTACTGAAAACTTTTTTGTATGTGAGTTATTATTGATGTACTATTCTTCATGGTATATTCTTTTTTCTTCTCAGTCGTTTTAATGTTTCATAAAATAGTTTTTTAATTGTCTTTGGACATAAACTACTGAAAGGATCCCTCTTCTGCCCAGACATGCTATCAGGACTCTATTTACGTATTCCAAGAATAAATAGTAGATGTAAAACTCCTCTGTACATTCGGAAAACACGAACAAACTACCTACAGATGGGTCCGTCAAATATAATATTACCTAATATAAACAAATATGCCACAACTCTAGATATCGATGTATTCAATATACAGCAGAAAACATTAATTAAATTAATAGTTCTTTATCACAACATCCACAAATTGGTTTGTGGATGTTGTGATAAATTAGTTAAATTAGTAAACTATATTAGTTCTGGATAGTTGGCTGGAGGATAGCATAGCTACAGACACTGGGCCCATTGTGAAACCTTCCATAAGGCTGCTCCCTTAACTATATTAGTTTTTAAGACTTTTTTTTAAAGTGTAGTAATCATGTAACTTTTTGTTTTTACTAAAATAGCATTCAAAGTTAATTTTCCCGATATTAATAGACTCTTTTCCATTTGGAATTTTGGTCTATTAATCCATTAATCCATGGGTGGTGTGTCTGTCCATAGTGAGTGCATGCTAGTGTATGGATGGAGTAATGTGCAGAAATGATATAAATTATAATACATAGTTGATAATTGAGATAATCATTAGATTAAGGTCAAAAATAAAAAAAAGTTAATATTCAAGTTTTTTTTTTACTGAACAGTAGTTTTTTTTTGGTCGTCTTGTCGATGAAATCGAGCGAATGTAGGCAACTAGAGCCCGCAATAAAAAGACAAATGGAACGGAGTGAATACGTCCGTGCACTTTTCTCAAGACCGGGGGTGCGCAATGCCGGGCTCGCTTAAGTGGCCGCCCGACACTCGAAATCGCTCCGGGTCAATTTAATCTGAGACGATTACACCCCCCAAACCGCTCCCCGTCTTTTTTTATGGCGTTTCGCCGCCGCTATTAGATATTATGACGCGGAGAGAATGATGAAGAGTTTACACTGAAATAAAAAACCCCAGTTGTAATGTAGACTGAAGCAGGATTTCTTAAATTTTGCATTGTGAGTTAAGAATTCACTGGAGGCCAGAAATACTCTATATTTAGACATATAAACCATCTCTCTAACATTTTTAAGTAAAGACACTACAGTTTACATCGGGAAAATTTCTTATCGTTTTCGCGCTGTAGCATGGAGAAAATGTAAATATAATACATTTTCTCTATGCTACAGCGCGAAAACGATAAGAGCTAGAGCAATTTTCGTTGGTTATTCTTTCCACTCAGGATATACGCAGAATCCGTCAATATAAATGTGTTTTTAGCTTGACGTGGGGCAACTTTATAGAAGCCCAAGAGCTAACGTTAACCCCCCTTGTAGGTGAAGGGGGTTTACTTGGTATGTCGGATCTAGATGGGTCAAAATCCAGCACTTCCCGAAGGAAATGCATGCTGGGCATAGCAAGTAAAACCCCATTCACCTGCAAGAGAGGCTGACGTTACCTTAAGGCATTCTTCTGCAGAAAAATAACGCAGTGCGTTTCCTCAGAGTATCTATGTTGGCTTGTGTGGCTAATTCCTTGACTGTGCAGATTGCTCCCACCATCGATCTGCCTCTTGCGGAATTCATACTGCCAGTTAGATTATTTGACTTATTTCTGGTTTCCCATACAAATCCATCACTTATTTATTTGTTCTCTTCATCCAAATATCGTTTAAACTTTTGCAGAATTACCTTTTACAGTTTTTAAGAGGTTTTAAATGAACTTAAGATAATTACTGGGCGATTGAACTCATTTGAGCTTCTCCCTTGACCGACTAACCGTAGAAAAAACCCCACGTTTGATAGCCCTATAAAGAAATATTATTTTTTGTAGTAACTAACAAAAAAAATATTCGGAGGTGCACGTAAGTACAGACAAATATATAATTTAGATAATAAAAAGTGTAAAAAGTACAAGATAGTTTTATATTTATTACACTTTATATTGTCTAAAGTATATATTTTTCTGTACTTACACACACCCCCGAGTATTTTTTTTTGTGCTCTTTAAACTATTTGTATATCTCACGGTGGCTAGGGGCCGCAAATCGTTGCCCAGGGCGGCCGCCGGCGGTTTGTCGAGCCGCTTGTTTTGCGGCGACACCGCGCCTAATCCAATAATCCAATCTGGCGACACAAAAGGTCCTCCACTCTCCGCAGAAATCTTCGGGTCCCCAATATCGACTCGCGCTCCCGGCGACGGATTACAACCAGAGCGAGGGAATTGTGTGCAAAGAGCTTTCAATTAGCTTCCCCCAAATCCATGATAGCATAATTTTTATTCAGTGGTTTCTTCATATGTTTCTTCATTTCTTTGATTGTTGAGGTTTGTAGATGATTTAAAATTAAATAATCTGAACAGGTAATATCCTGAAAATTCATTTTGGAAGTTACGATAATTGTGATTTCAATATAAATAAAAATAAATAAAATTAATATTTTTTATCCCCAAACCAATGTCAGAATTATAATTTTTGAGTTTAACAACCCAAAATACTACGAATAATTGAGATATATATTTCATACTTTATATTATATAATTATGATTATTTGTAAATATATTCCGAATAATTTTCTAAAATATTAAATACTAAAACCAGAGTTATGGTACTTTTTGTACCCTAACTAATGCCATATTTGTAATTTTTAAGTTTAACATCCCAAAAATATGTCGATTAATTGAGATACATATTTAATACTTTGTAAAGTCTAAATATGACTATTTGTGGTTATAGTCAGAGAAATTTAACATACATTTGAAAACTATAAACAGAGTTATAGTATTGTTTGTCTCCCAATTAATGGTACATTCGTAATTTTTGTGTTTAACAACCCAAAAAGACCACAAATAGTTAAGATACATTTATCAAACTTCGTAATGACTTAATATGACTATTTGTGAATATACACAGAGTAATTTTATACGTTTTTGAAAAGTACTAATAGAGTTATAGTACTTTTTGTCCCCTAAATAATGTTAGATTTATAATTTTTGAATTGAACTACCCAAAAATACTACGAATAGTTGAGATACATATTTCATACTTTGTAGGAAATAAATATAACTATTTGTGAATATATTCAGCGTTATTTTATAAAATTTTAAAAACTGCAAACAGAGTTATGGAATTTTTTATCTAATAACTAATATCAGATTTGTTATTTTTGAATTTAACAACCCAAAACGACTATGAATAGTTGAGATACATATTACATACTTTGTAGGGACTAAGTATGACTATTTGTAAATATAATCAGTGTAATTTTATAAAATTTTGATATATACAAAAATAGTTATAGTACTTTTTATCCCCAAACCAATGTCAGAATTATAATATTTGAGTTTTTAACAACTCAAAATACTACGAATAATTGAGATATATATTTCATACTTTATATTATATAATTATGATTATTTGTAGATATATTCCGAATAATTTTCTAAAATATTAAATACTAAAACCAGAGTTATGGTACTTTTTGTACCCTAACTAATGCCATATTTGTAATTTTTAAGTTTAACATCCCAAAAACATGTCGATTAATTGAGATACATATTTTATACTTTGTAAAGTCTAAATATGACTATTTGTGGTTATAGTCAGAGAAATTTAATATACATTTGAAAACTATAAACAGAGTTATAGTATTGTTTGTCTCCCAACTAATGATACATTCGTAATTTTTGTGTTTAACAACCCAAAAAGACCACAAATAGTTAAGATACATTTTTCAAACTTCATAATAACTTAATATGACTATTTGTGAATATATAAAGAGTAATTTTATACAGTTTTGAAAAGTACTAATAAAGTTATAGTACTTTTTGTTCCCGAAATAATGTTAGATTTATAATTTTTGAATTGAACTACCCAAAAAGACTACGAATAGTTGAGATACGTATTTGATACTTTGTAGGGGAAGATTGGATACAGTTATAACATGATGTAGGATGATAAGAAATGATTTTGAGGCTATCAGAGAAGGTTAGAAACATATAATTTAAAAAATATGACAAAACTTTTCCAGCTTAATTTATTCATGATAATGTTTCTCTCTGTTTCACTCTAGCGTCAATTAAACGCAGGTAATTGAATGCCGTTCATAAAGCGGGGCTTCGCCCTTTAGCAAACAAACCCGACACAAAGCTGGCAAGCCCTTGAAAGGTTAACGGGGACTTTACTTCCAACACACATGGTAATCATAAGAGAAACCTCACGTAGCTGTGTTTGCATACATAAGCATGCGCGGACGTTGTAGTCCTTAATTGTTAATTGTTGCATACAGCACTTGTGGTGTAATCGATACCCCGCATACGGACTTAATCGACTGTAAAATGTCTCCACTGGGTAGAAGTAAAGGGCTGAAATGAGGATTATTCCTTTGTGTGACAACAATTTAAATAATGACATGAATTCAACTGATTTTATGGCGTACATCAAGTGTGAATTATTAAAAGAGTTAAGAGGGTGTAATTATATTAACAAGGGAAACAAAAAGTACTTTCATGAAATATCGTTATATTCATATTCACCGATAATAATTAATTTAACTATATTTAAGCAATATAAAATTAAAAATTATAATTATAATTAATTATATCTATTTTTTGGGTTTTAAACTAAATCTAATATGAATGAAAGAGATGAAAAGTACCATAACTCTGTTTGTAGTTATCAAAATTTTATAAATTTTCTTTTACTTTATTTACAAATAGTCATAATTTGCCCTCCCAAAGTATGACATGTATATGTAAACTATTTATAGTCGTTTTGTATTTTTAAACTCAAAAATTACAAATCTGACATTACTCAAGAGATGAAAAGTACCATAACTCTGTTTGCAGTTATCAAAATTTTATAAATTTACTTTGACTTTATTTACAAATAGTCATACTTTGCCGTAACAAAGTATGACATGTCTATTTCAATTATTCATATTCTTTTTGGGTTGTTAAACTCAAATATTACCAATCTGACATTACTACAGAGATGAAAAGTACCATAACTCTGTTTGTAGATATCCAAAATTAATAACTTAACGTTGACTTTATTTAAAAATAGTCATACTTTACCCTTCCAAAGTATGACATGTGTATCTAAACTATTCATAGTCGTTTTGGATTGTTAAACTCAAAAATTACAAATCTGACATTACTCAAGAGATGAAAAGTACTATAACTCTGTTTGCAGTTATCAAAATTTTATAAATTTACTTTGACTTTATTTACAAATAGTCATACTTTGCCGTTACAAAGTATGACATGTGTATTTCAATTATTCGTAGTCTTTTTGGGTTGTTAAACTCAAACATTACTAATCTGACATTATTCAAGAGATGAAAAGTACCATAACTCTGTTTGTATCAAAATTTTATAAATTTACTTTGACTTTAGTTCTCATACATTCACTATCCGTTGGGACTCGAACCCACGTCTCGGGCTATCGAGTCCCACCGAAAATCAATCATTAATTAAACATTGATATATCTGGTTATTCTTCATTCAGATAGCCATATGCAACAAGAATTCATTCACTATTATATTATATATTATCTATTTGCCTTTTACTTTTATATATACATTCACTATTATAATTATATTTATATATTTATTATAATAGTAACATTTTCAATCAATTGCCATTATTATTATCATCCCAATTACATCATTTTATAAATATTTACCACTACACTAACCCATCACCATCCACTCGTATTGTCTGCCCGACTGAATGGCAATATGTTTTTGATCGCAATTGTCCGCCACCCCCTCGCCAAAATAGCTAATAATAAAGGGCGATGAAGCCCCAGTCGCCGGAAGCTATCAGCGTGCTACTCTTTGGATGCTTTGGGAGTTGTAACGAGCCACACGTCAGTCGCGCGACCTCCTCCACCAAACAATCGGACGAGCATTATTATTAGTAAACATTATTATTGGACAATGGCTTCATCCTATCGGCTACGGGTTATAAAATCACGTTCATTACGGCACGTATTGTGGATAACACAACAAACATACATATGCAAATTATTTGATAGAGATAGAAGGGTGGGATAATTAATTCTATTAAAACATATTTGAATCAATTAAATACATTCAAACGTTATTTGATAATTATGTACATTTTCTTCTGATTAAACACAAACATTTCCACAGCTATTTATAAAACATGACAATAAAATTAATTTTTTGTTGCTGTCGAAAAAGTTAGAACAGATTTTGTATATATTCTATGCTGATTCTAAAAATTCCCAGTATAGAGCTGTTTAATAATATTACATTTTTAAAGTTACTGTTCATATAAAAAAAAGACCTTTATTTGGCATATCAGCCGAAAAAAACAATACTGTTCATATAAACCTCAGTTATTATTTCTCACGTTAACATTCCTGTGTTTTTTTTTTTGTGAACTCGCGTGAATAAATATATTTCCCCATTTACACGCGTCCGTTCTTAAATAAGCTTCGGCATGAAAAATGCGCGCCCAGTCCATTAGATTATCCCATGCCAGTCCCATAATTCACCCAGCCTCGCGTTTTCCTCGACCTTGGCCTCTGCTACCACCCACCCCACTCGGCACGCAAAATTTCCAGCCCGTCGTGGACCTTGAAAAATAGTTTACGACGAGCACCCGCCGTTCCTTTTTATCGGCTTCCGGTTTATCGCTAATATTTTCGGTCGATTTCGTTATATAAGTTAGTATCTCACTAAATATATTTAGTTGTATGCATATGTATCATTTTCACTGGCACTAAAAACTAAAATTTTCCGACAAACGAACCAGACCTATATGTATATTCTATACGTATTAACATCAGTGTCGGATCTAGGAAATTTCTCAGGTGTTGTATTCTCAACATTCCTATATTTCATATATTAATTCATTATAAACAGCAAAAGTAAAAGCAAATAGTTTCGATGCGACATTAGTCGCGGAAATGTTTTGAGAAAGCAAGAAATCTCCCAAAAGTAATGCAAAACTAGGAGTAAGGTTAAAAATAAGTAGATACTAACATAATTAACAGTTCAAGATATGTACAAATAAAACCATTAGGATTAGTAATTAGCTTAAGAAAGTATCGAGGGCGCAAGTCAGCTCCTTGTCGCTCCTGTAGCTGTTTTCACATGAAGTTATAAACAAGAATCAATTGCAGTTGCCCCCTTTTGCACACCCCCGTCAATCAGGTAATGATTAACATATAGAAATGTTCATAAAAAACACTCATACTCGAGTTAGAATGATTTCGATAATAAGTTGATGTTAAATTTTAATTAAAGTTTTATTAAACTAGAATATAATAACTTATGTCGTTTGCGGTCATACCCGGATCTATTTAATTCGTCATTTATTGTGTTTAAGTCTAGAATTGCTGTTATTATTTTTAGTAGTTAGTGGTTTCTTTTTTATTTTATTGCTATTTCTATTTCTTGTATATTGTATATAACATACATGTAATGTAAAACGTATGTCTGTGGTGCATTGTCATAGGGTTGGGGTATATCTATCCCATACCTGTTATGTACCCGAAACAAATAAATAAATAAATAAATAAATAACTCATAAATTACAAATTCTACTTTAGTCGGTGGATAAAAAGTATCATAATTTATGTATTAACATATAAAAAATTTCATAAAAATACTCCAGATGATTTCGATATTAATTTGATGTTTTAAATTTAGAATTCATATTAAATATGCTCAGTTCAGTAAATATGTGTCTCATTCGCAACAGTGCCCGAGCAAATCGGGTGGAAATCACACCCTTATTCCTTTTTCACGTCCGTTGTTTCCTTCGTTCAATACCTGGGAGGTTGAATTTGTTCGCGTAATAAATCGCAAGGCGCACAAAGTCGACTCGAGGGGCCACTGCTCGATTGCTCGGGCCCTCAAGAAAATTGGACACGGTGCTCGTTTTCCCGCAAAGACGGCTGCTGTGTGTGCGACACTCTCAAACATTGTCGAATAATTTCCATTGTGGGCATTTCACGGCGCGTTTCTGCGGTTCGCACCAACACGACAGATGCGGGCACACTAAGGAGACACGTGAAATTTCAATAAATCCACTAAATTGTTGGTGGAGTGGCTGGTTTATGAATTAAACTTGAATAACTCATAAATTACAAATTCTACATTAGTCGGTGGATAAAAAGTATCATAACTCTGTTTGTAAGTTTCAAAATTTTATAAAATTACGCTGAATTTATTTAAAAATAGTTACATTTAAACCCTTCAAACAATGAAATGCGTATCTCAACTATTCATAGACTTTTTAGGTTGTTAAACTAAAAAATTACAAATCTGATATTACTCAAGAGATCAAAAGTACCATAACGCTGTTTGTAGTTATCAAAATTTTATAAATTTACTTTGACTTTATTTACAAATAGTCATATTTAGCCCTTACAAAGTATGACATGTGTATCTCAACTATTCATATTTTTTTGTGTTGTTAAATTCAAAAATTACATATCTGACATTACTCAACGGATAAAAAGTACTATAACTCTGTTTGTAGTTATCAAAATTTTATAAAATAACTTTGAATTTATTTACAAATAGTCATACTTAGCCCCTACAATGTATGACATGTGTATTTCAATTATTCATACTCTTTTTGGGTTGATAAACTCAAAAATTACAAATTTGATTTAGGCAAGGGATAAAAAGTGCTATAACTCTGTTTGCAATTTTAATTTTTTTATAAAATTACCTTGAATATATTTTAAAATAGTTATATTTAAACCCTTCTAACCGGTGTATATCAACTATTTATAGACATTTAAGGTTGTTAAACTCAAAAATTACAAATCTGATATTACTCAAGGGATAAAAAGTACCATAACTCTTTTTACAGTTTTCAAAATATAACAAAATTGCATTAAATATTTTTACAAATAGTCATACTTAGCCCCTACAAAGTATGACATGTGTATTTCATTTATTCATAGTCTCTTGGGGTTGTTAAACTCAAAAATTATAAATTTGACATTACTCAAGAGATAAAAAGAACTATAACTCTGTTTTTAGCTATCAAAATTTTATAGATTTACCTTGTATTTATTTACAAATAGTCATACTTAATCCCTACTAAGTATGACGCGTGTATCTCAACTATTCATAGTCTTTTTGGGTTGCTAAACTCAAAAAATAGAAATCTGACATTACTCAAGACATGAAAAGTACCATAACTCTGTTTTTAGTTATCCAAATTTTATAAATTTATATTGAATTTATTTAAAAATAGTCATACTTAGCCCCTACAAAGTATGAAATGTTTATATCCATTATTCATTGTGTTTTTGGGTTATTAAACTCAAAAATTACAAATCCTATATTACTCAAGAGATAAAAAGTACCATAACTCTGTTAATAGTTTTCAAAATTTAAAATAATTACGTTCAATATTTTTACAAATAGTCATACTTAACCCTTACCATGTGTATTTCAACTATTCATAGTTGTTTTGAGTTGTTAAACTCAAAAAATATGAATTTGACATTACCCAAAAAGTTAAAAGGACATTGCAAACATTTGCAGTTATCAACATTTTATAATTTTACCATCAATTTATTTAAAAATAGTGATACTTAGCTTCTACAAAGTATGACGTGTGTATCTCAACTATTTATAGTTTTTTTAGGTTGTTAAACTCAAAAATTAGAAATCTCACATTACTCAAGAGATAAAAAGTATCAAAACTCTGTTTACCAGTTTCAAAATTTAAAAAAAATATGTTAAATATTTTTACAAATAATCATACTTAGCCCCTATAAAGTATGACATGTGTATCTCAACTATTCATAGTCGTTTTGGGTTGTTAAACTCAAAAATTACAAAATTGACATTACTCAAGTGATAAAAAGTACCATAACTGTGTTTATAGTTTTCAAAATCTAAAAAAATTACGTTGAATATTTTTCTAAATGGTCATACTTAGTCCTTTCAAAGTATGACATATGTATTTTAAGTATTCATAGTTTTTTTTGCATATTTAAACTTAAAAATATCAAATCTGACATTACTAAGGAGATGAAAAGAACCATAACTCTATTTGTAGTTATCAAACTTTTATAAATTTACTTTGACTTTATATACAAGTAATCATACTTTGTCCTTTCAAAGTATGACATGTGTATCTCATCTATTCATAGTCGTTTTGGATTGTTAAACTCAAAAATTACAAATCTGACATTACTCAAGAGATGAAAAGTACCATAACTCTGTTTGTAGTTATCAAAATTTTATAAATTTACTTTGACTTTATTCACAAATAGTCATACTTTGCCAATACAAAATATGACATGTGTATCTCAACTATTCATAGTCGTTTTGGATTGTTAAACTCAAAAATTATAAATCTGACATTAATCAAGAGATAAAATGTACCATAACTCTGTTTATAGTTTTCAAAGTTATAAAAAATTACGTTGAATATTTTCACAAATAGTCATACTTAGCCCTTTCAAAGTTTGACATGTGTATTTCAACTATTCATAGTCTTTTTGGGTTGTTAAACTCAAAAATTATAAATTTAACATTACTTAAGCGATAAAAATACTACTATAACTATTTTCCTAGTTATCAAAATTTTATAAATTTACTTTGAATATATTTAAAAATAATCATACTTAGGGCTTACAAAGTATGACATGTGTATTTCAACTATTCATAGTCTTTTTGGGTTGTTAAACTCAAAAATTAGAAATCTTACATTACTCAGGTGATACAAGGAACTATAGTTCTGTTTCGTAGTATTTTAGGATGTTAAAGATTCTATTAATGCTTTCAATTTGACTTATATTGGTTAGTTAGTAATAATAATAATAATAATTTCACAAAGGAAATACATGAACATAATAGTTGTATATAGATAAAGACTGGTCTGAGTAAAAAAGTACCATAAAAATGTTTGAAGTTATTAAAATTTTATAAAATTACATTGAATATATTTAAAAATAGTAATAATTAGCTGTTACAAAATATGAAATGTGTATTTCAATTGTTTATAGTCTTTTTGGATTATTAAATTCAAAAATTACGAATCAGATATTAGTTGGAAGACAAAAAGTACTATAACACTGTTATTAATTTTAAAAATTTTAAAGAATGACGCCAAATATATTTACAAATGATCATACTTTTGCCCTACAAAGTATGAAATGTGTATCTTAACTATTCATAGACTTTGAATTTTGTTAAACTTAAAATTTATAAATTTGACATTACTGAAGCGGTACGAAATACCATAACTTTGTTTGTAGTTATCAAAATTATATAAGTTTACCTTGAATTTATTTAAAAATAGTGATACTTAGCTTCTACAAAGTATGACGTGTATATCTCAACTTTTCATAGTTCTTTTTTGTTGTAAAACTCAAAAATTGTCAATCTAACATTACTCAAGAGATAAAAAATACCACAACTTTGCTTATAGTTTTCAAAATTTTTAAAAATTGTGTTGTATATTTTTACAAATAGTCATACTTAGCCCTTCCAAATTATAACATGTGTATTTTAACTATTTATAGTATTTTTGGGTTGTTAAACTCAAAATTATAAATTTGACATTACTCAAGGGATAAAAAGTACTATAACTCTGCTTGTAGTTATCAAAATGTTCTAAATTTACCTTGAATTTATTTACACATAGTCATACTTATCCCCTACAAAGTATGACATGTGTATCTCAATTATTCATAGGCTTTTTGGGTTGTTAAGTTCAAAAATTTCAAATCTAACATTACTTAGGAAATAAAAGGTACCATAACTCTGTTTACAGTTTTAAAAATTAAAAAAAATTGCTTTAAATAGTTTTACAAATAGCCATACTTAGCCCCTACGAAGTATGACATGTGTATCTCAACTATTTATAGTCTTTTTGGGTTGTTAAATTAAAAAATTACAAAACTGACATTACTCAAGAGATAAAAACGACTATAACTTTGTTTGTAGTTATCCATATTTAATAAATATTCCTTGAATGTATTTACAAATAGTCACACTTAGGCCCTACAAAGTATGACATGTGTATCTTAACTATTCATAGTCTTTTTTGGTTGTTAAACTCAAAAATTACAAATCCTACATTACTCTGGAGATACATATAATTCTGTTTCGTAGTATTTTGGGATGTTAAAGATTCTATTGATGTTTCTCAAGTCTGTAACAGCGTCGATTTATATAAATACCAAACCCAAAATTTTCTCCTTTTCAAAACAATTCAAATGTGACTTATACCACCTTCATTCTCACAAGCTCAAATATTAGCTAGTAAATTATTGATTAATTAATTTCACGCGTCGTCGCCGGTACCTCTTTTCGCCCTCCAACGGCCAGCGACGATGACGCGTTACTTTCTTTTTTTAGTAATGAAGGGCCCGCACACATACGCAATCAAGTGTGTAATTCAAGGTGTCGCTGGCTGCTCCGGGGGGTGATAATATGAAATTTACATTTTAAAATCATTTGTCGCCGCAACAAGCAGATTCTAATAACATTACGCAACTTGTTTTCCATGTCATCCAAGCCGACGAGCCAATAAGCAACATGACGAGTAACTACTCACGTGTCAAATGAATTTCTTGTATAATGCTTGGTGCTTCGAATAATTGCGATGCGGGCTCTGGGTGTTAAACGAATAGAATTTAATTTGTATGAGAATTTATTTGTGCATCTTATTTTAACCTGTTTTTATTATTATTATTAATATATATATATATATATATATATATATATATATATATATATATATATATATATTATATATAATACACCTTTTATTTCCACATTTTTGTATACACATCACATTTCCGGTAAAATAAAATAGTGACTCGCACTAATGCGGATGAGACAATATCGCCAAATTACACACAAGCGCTAGGCGCATTCAAACGCATTTAATCCTATCATCGACCTGAAAGCGGGATCCTTACCTGAACTAATTAATCTACAAACAGGAACGTCGCTGTTGCTGCAATCCTTCCCGGCTGCAACAGTAAATTCGCTCTTGCCCCAATTGTGTTATCATGTCGCACAAAAGGCATGTTTCTAATTTATATTACAAAATGAAACTTCATTTCAAACACGCGACACAATTGCGCGTTTGGAATTCACTGTAATTTATATAAACTAAACTGGATATCTCGTCTCAATATAGTAATAATAATAATAATAGTAATATTTAAGTGACATAGTAATTATAATTATAATTTATTTAGTCTTTATACAATTTAAAACTCAAAAATTATAATTTTGACATTGGTCTGGGGATAAAAAATACTATAACTCTGTTTGTAGATATCAGAATTTTATAAAATTAAATTGAGTATATTTACAAATAGTCAAACTTAGTCTTTACAAAGTATGAAATATGTACCTCAATTATTTATAGTCGTTTTGAGTTGTTAAATTCAAAAATTACAAATCTGATATTAGTTGGGAGCTAAAAAGTACCATAACACTGTTTGCAGTTTTCAAAATTTTATAAAATAACGCTGAATATATTCACAAATAGTTATATTTATTTCCTACAAAGTATGAAATATGTATCTAAACTATTCGTAGTATTTTTGGGTAGTTTAATTCAAAAATTACAAATCTAACATTATTTAGGGGACAAAAAGTACTATAACTTTGTTAGTACTTTTCAAAATTATATAAAATTACTCTTTATATATTCACAAATAGTCATATTAAGTCATTACGAAGTTTGAAAAATGTATTTTAACTATTTGTGGTCTTTTTGGGTTGTTAAACACAAAAATTACGAATGTATCATTAGTTGGCAGACAAACAATACTATAACTCTGTTTGTAGTTTTCAAAATTTTGTTAAATTACTCTGACTATATCCACAAGTAGTCATATTTTGACTATACCAAGTATGAAATATGTATCTTAATTATTCGATATATTTTTGAGATGTTAAACTTAAAAATTATAAATATGACATTAGTTAGGGTTCAAAAAGTACCATAACTCTGGTTTTAGTGTTCAATATTTTAGAAAATTATTCTGAATATATCTACAAATAGTCATAATTGTATAATATAAAGTATGAAATATATATTTCAACTATTCGTAGTATTTTGGGTTGTTAAACTCAAAAATTATAATTCTGACATTGGTTTAGGTATAAAAAGTACTATAATTCTGTTTGTAGATATCAAAATTTTATAAAATTACACTAAGTATATTTACAAATAGTCATACTTAGTTCTTACAAAGTATGAAATATGTATCTCAACTATTCATAGTCGTTTTGGGTTGGTAAATTCAAAAATTACAAATCTGATTTAGTTGAGAGCTAAAAAGTACCATAACTCTGTTTGTAGATATCAAAATTTTATAAAATTACACTAAGTATATTTACAAATAGTCATACTTAGTTCTTACAAAGTATGAAATATGTATCTCAACTATTCATAGTCGTTTTGGGTTGGTAAATTCAAAAATTACAAATCTGATTTAGTTGGGAGCTAAAAAGTACCATAACTCTGTTTGCAGTTTTCAAAATTTTATAAAATAACGCTAAATATATTCACAAATAGTTATATTTATATCCTACAAAGTATGAAAAATGTATCTCAACTATTCGTAGTATATTTGGGTAGTTCAATTAAAAAATTACAAATCTAACATGAGTTCGGGGACAAAAAGTACTATAACTCTGTTAGTACTTTTTAAAATTTTATAAAATTACTCTTAATATATTCATAAATAGTCATATTAAGTCATTACGAATTTTGAAAAATGTATTTTAACTATTTGTGGTCTTTTTGGGATGTTAAACACAAAAATTACGAATGTATTATTATTTGGGAGACAAACAATACTATAACTCTGTTTGTAGTTTTCAAAATTTTGTTAAATTACTCTGACTATATCCACAAGTAGTCATATTTTGACTATACCAAGTATGAAATATGTATCTTAACTATTCGATATATTTTTGGGATGTTAAACTTAAAAATTATAAATATGATATTAGTTAGGGTTCAAAAAGTACCATAACTCTGGTTTTAGTGTTCACTATTTTAGAAAATTATTTTGAATATATCCACAAATAGTCATAATTGTATAATATAAAGTATGAAATATATATCTCAACTATTCGTAAAAATTTGGGTTGTTTAACTCAAAAATTATAATTGTGACATTGGTTTAGATATAAAAAGTACTATAATTCTGTTTATAGATATCAAAATTTTATAAAATTACACTGAGTATATTTACAAATAGTCATATTTAGTCCTTACAAAGTATGAAATATGTATCTCAACTATTTATAGTCGTTTTGGGTTGTTAAATTCAAAAATTACAAATCTGATATTAGTTGGGAGCTAAAAAGTATCATAACTCTGTTTGTAGTTTTAAATTTTTTATAAAATAAAGCTGAATATATTCACAAATAGTTATATTTATTTCCTACAAAGTATGAAATATGTATCTCAACTATTCCTAGTATTTTTGGGTAGTTCAATTCAAAAATTACAAATCTAACATGATTTCGGTGACACAAAGTACTATAACTCCGTTAGTACTTTTTAAAATTTTATAAAATTACTCTTTATATATTCACAATTAGTCATATTAAGTCACTACGAATTTTGAAAAATATATTTTAACTATTTGTGGTCTTTTTGGGATGTTAAACACAAAAATTACGAAAGTATCAATAATTTTGATATTGGTCTCGGGATAAAAAGGACTATGACTGTGTTTGTAGTTATCAAAATTTTATAAAATTACACTGAGTATATTTACAAATAGTCATATTTAGTCCTTACAAAGTATGAAATATGCATTTCAACTATTTATAGTCGTTTTGGGTTGTTAAATTCAAAAATTACTAATCTGATATTAGTTGGGAGCTAAAAAGTACCATAACTCTGTTTGTAGTTTTCAAAATTTTATAAAATAACGCTGAATATATTCACAAATAGTTATATTTATTTCCTACAAAGTATGAAATATGTATCTAAACTATCCGTAGTCTTTTTGGGTAGTTCAATTCAAAAATTATAAATCTAACATGAGTTCGGGGACAAAAAGTACTATAACTCTGTTAGTACTTTTTAAAATTTTATAAAATTACTCTTTATATATTCACAAATGGTCATATTAAGTCATTACGAATTTTGAAAAATGTATTTTAACTATTTGTGGTCTTTTTGGGATCTTAAACACAAAAATTACGAATGTATCATTATTTGTTAGACAAACAATACTATAACTCTGTTTGTAGTTTTCAAAATTTTATTAAATTACTCTGACTATATCCACAAGTAGTCATATTTTGACTATACCAAGTATGAAATATGTATCTTAACTATTCGATATATTTTTTGGATGTTAAACTTATAAATTATAAATATGACATTAGTTAGGGTTCAAAAAGTACCATAACTCTGGTTTTAGTGTTCAATATTTTAGAAAATTATTTTGAATATATCCACAAATAGTCATAATTGTATAATATAAAGTATGAAATATATATCTCAACTATTCGTAGTATTTTGGGTTGTTTAACTCAAAAATTAGAATTCTTACATTTGTTTGGGTATAAAAAGTACTATAATTCTGTTTGTAGATATCAAAATTTTATAAAATTACACTGACTATATTCACAAATAGTCATACTTAGTCCTTACAAAGTATGAAATATGTATCTCAACTATTCATAGTCTTTTTGGGTTGTTAAATTCAAAAATTACAAATCTGATATTAGTTGGGAGCTAAAAAGTACCATAACTCTCTTTGTAGTTTTCAAAATTTTATAATATTACACTGGATATATTCACAAATAGTTATATTTATTTCCCACAAAGTATGAAATATGTATCACAACTATTCGATATATTTTTGGGATGTTAAACTTAAAAATTATAAATATGAAGACATTAGTTAGGGTACAAAAAGTACCATAACTCTGGTTTTAGTGTTCAATATTTTTAGAGTTAATAGTAGTAGTAATCGGGGAGCCTTCTGTCGTATGTTAGGGACCGTGGATGATGTTAAAACTGCATTATTTATATTAGAAACTAGAATTATTCATTATTTGCATTACATTTTATCATTATTGCCATGAACAGACAAAAAGCTCGCGGAAATTGCAATGGCCGCCGCCGTTGCTATGGTTACGCGATAAACATGAACATTTTTATTTAGTGCATTAGTAGTTACAATTCTATAATTGATTATCGGCATTCGGGTCTTCTTGCTGTGTGTTAGTGTATGTGTATGTGCGCCTTAGGACTTGTTACTTCAGAAAATCAGCCAGAAGTTTTTTTTTTCCTTTTGTTTTTTGTTTCTGCTGTCTAAATTATTTAAATATATAAACCAACTAGAATTAATCTTGATATTTCCTTCCCGAAAATAATTACCGCAACCGGTCATAAATCACCCCCTGAAATATATATATCACCGAAATGGAAATCAACCGATAATTGAGATTTATTGTTTTCTCTCTCGGCCATTAATCGTGCTTATCATTACGAAAGTAGGTGGCGGTGGTTTTAGGGGGAAATAAAAGGCGGCACGACATTTTTATTACGATATAATCTTTCATTTCGTTTATTATATATATAATATTTATATATAGACAATAGACACTACAAATATACATAAAATCACAAAATCTACACTTTGTCAGATAAACATAGCAGAGCCATAGCGTTTTCAAATGATAACATTATTATTATTAAATCATTACCAAGATGTTCAACGTCTGTCAACGTCATGGCGTTTGCGGTAGGTCGCAGTCAGTCAATATTTGCACATTTCGATATGTTTTAAACGTACTAGATGTGTGAATAGTTTGGTGGTACTACCACCACTCTATCCAAGGGAGTTAGATGTCTTGAGAGTGTATTATTTTATTATCATATAGCCATTGCCAATTGCATCAATGACAGTTTCGCTCTCATATGAGACCGAAGCTGTCATTGATGCAGTTGGCAATGATATAGCTTAAAAAAGAAGTAATTTGCAATTCTTGGTTATCATAGTGACACTGACAGTGGCATTAAATTGCCAAGTACCTCAAATACTACCTCCATTGGTAATAAATTTCACACCTATAGACGTCTTGTCCGTTTTATTAGTACGTATAGCAATTATAATAGATACTACTAAAGTCACAAAAAAGTCGTGCAAACATTCTTTTGCATTGTCAAATTGTTCACTCTCATATGAGAGCGAAGCTTTCATTGATACAGTTGGCAATGGTTTAGTAGACCGGCAGAGCCATCAGTAGGTCGCTATCGCAATTGTTATGACGTTGACAGACGTTGAACATCTTGGTAATAATATCGTACAAACGTGTCTGTTGTTATTTGGTCGCCTCGCTACAGCAATTGAAACATAAAATTTGAAATAGTTATAAAACTATGTTTATCAATCTGAATGAATTATAATTACATCTACCGCAAATGGATTAATTTATCACAGCATAAAAATCAACATCAATAAACTCACATTTCTATAATTAACACAACCGATTACATAAATATTTTTCTTAATATATCAACAAATAGTTTTATATTTATATATGTTATATCTCTTATTCATTAATATCATAAATATACACAAATTTTCCCTATAAAGTTTATATAAATATGGCTTATACTAATTATAGTTACACTAACTTTAATCCTCACGTATTCAAAACGATAAAAGAAATAGATTTAAATTTAAATTTAGTATGGAGATATAATAATAAATATTAGCCATTAACGCTTGCAATTAGCGCGTAAAGCGTTACTGACTTATTGTCCACCCGAGTTTAAATTAATTATATAGTAGTAATATGCCTACACCTTACCGTAGAAGGCATATGATTAAATAAACAGGTATAGTAGTAATAAGAAATTTTCATTTGTTTTTTGATCGAGTGTTATAAGTTTGGAAATACAAATTATTATAAATATATGCATGCATTAATTACTATACCCTATAAGTGTATTCGATGTTTTTTTTTGGTTATTTTGTTTTGTAGGAAACATTGAGCTTTAACCCGATTACTCCACACGGTACAAATATATTGCTTGAAATGCTCTATAAAACATGTTTGCTTCATTTATTTATCATGAGTTTCCTCATGACTTTTTACGTCCCTGTAGACATTTACCAAAGACTCTAACCCCCCGTATTCAGCAGCATTCTACAAATCTATAAAGGCACCTTACACAGTCAATAATACTGCCAATATTTTATAATAATGACAGTATTACACTACGATAACATTTAAAATGTTTATTATTCTAAAATATTGTCAGTATTACTTATCGTGTAAAGATGGAATAAAAAGAATACTGGTGTTTATCCGGATAATTGGTATTTGGTAAGTATAAAAGGAGGATTGAAGCAAATACTGACAGTACTACTAGGACTGACAGTATTAATATTATATATAATATTAATACTGTTAGTATCTGCTTGAATCCTCCTTTTATACTTACCAAATACCAATTATCCGGATAAACACCAGTAATCTTTTTATTCCATCATTACTATACTTTACACGATAAGTAATACTGACAATATTTTAGAATAATAAACATTTTAAATGTTATCGTAACACCAGTATTCTTTTTATTCCATCATTACTATACTTTACACGTTACACACATTGGTGCAGTTGGCAATGCAGATATATATCTTACAGGTCCTTCTGTTCATATTCATGAAGAATAGCCCAATTTCCACTGATTTTCACTTCTTGTAAGTCACTGCTGAATAAAATGACATCTTGACTGTGCATAGCGTTTCGTAATGGCATAGTATCATCGTCTCTTCCTCTTCCTGGCAAAAACAACAGAGTGATTCTTCTGCTAGGCCTATCATGCCATGTGGTTGTTAATAATAATAATAATTCTTTATTTACGGCAACGCCATTTCATACAAATCCTTACAGAATATAAAATACAAAATAATTCAACCTACAAAATAAAATAAATTAAGTCTGCATGCCACTGCAGACTTGATAAGGGAGCTCTACTATCATTCTGATCTGTTTTCCTGTTTCGGGTTTAAGTCCTTTGCCAAATTGGGGCGTCGGCATCTTATGAATTATTTTTAATAAAAAATAAAAACGGTTTTTCTGTGTCGGATTAGTAAGTTCTTTGTAACTTTGGGGCGTCGGCCTGTTATGAATTATTTTTAATATTACATGTGTCTGCACTGACTGGTTTGTCGACCATTTCTGAGACTTTATTGCCATCCAGTTTTGTAACATTGCAATAGAGCTCCGGACCATATGAGAGCTGCCACTATGCCTTGACACCCAATTTAGGATTATTATTTTATAATTAAAAATGTTCAGGAATTTTAAAAATATGACGACTCTTTTTCAGCAACTAGTGTTACTAAAATCACTCTAATTCTGCTTGTAATACATGAATGTTCATAAAATTTGGAACATATACCAATAATATGTTCATTAATCAGTATGTACGATTTGGGATTATTATTTCAGAAATTGAATTTTTGACGAATTTTCAAATTTCGACTTAATATTTTTGCAACAACTAATGTTATTAAAATGGTTCTAATTCTTCTTGTAATTAACGAATTGTTATATAGTTGTTTGGTAAATATATCAATAATATGTTCACTAATCAGTATGTTCGATTAGGGATTTTTGTTTCACAAATTGAATTTTTGACGAATTTTCAAAATGCGTCTTGATTTTTTTTATCAACTAGAGTTACTAAAATTGTTCTAACTCTTCTGATAATTCATGGATTGTTATAAAATTTGCTGCATATATGAAGAAAATCTTCATTAACCACTATGTTCGATTTGGGATTAGTATTTTACCAATTGATTTTTTTACGAATTATCAAAATGCGACTCGACATTTTTTTCATCAACTAAAGTTACTAAGATCGCTCTAACTCTTTTTGTAATAGATGGATTTTCATAAAATTTGGAACATATATCAATAATATATTCCTTAACCGCTATGTTTAATTTGGAATTATTATTTCACAAATTGAATTTTTGACAAATTTTCAAAATGATACTTCACTTATTTTCATCAATTAGTATTACTTTGTAATTCATGAATTTTCATAAAATTTTGATCATATATCAATAATATGTTCCTAAATCACTATGTTCAATTTGGGAATATTATTTTACAAATTGAATTTTTGACGAATTTTCAAATTGCGACTTGACTTCTTTTTCATCAACAAATGTTACTAAAATTGCTCTAACTTTTCTTGTAATTGATGTATCTTCATAAAATTTGGAACATATATCAATAATATATTCATTAACCACTATGTTCGAATTGGGATTATTATTTCACAAATTGAATTTTTGACGAATTTTCAAAATGCGATTTGACCTTTTTCACCAACTAGTGTTTCTAAAATCACTCTAACTCTTTTTGTAATCTATGAATTTTCATAAAATTTGGAACATATATCAATAATATGTTCATTAACCACTATGTTCAAATTGGGATTATTATTTCACAAATTGAATTTTTGACGAATTTTCAAAATGCGACTTCAGTTTTTTCAATCAACTAGAGTTACTAAAATCGCTCTAACTCTTCTCATAATTTATGGATTGTTATAAAATGTGCTACATATATCAATAATATGTTCACTAACCACTATATTTGATTTGGGATTATTATTTTTCCAATTGATTTTTTTTATGAATTTTCAAAATGACTTTTTTTCATCAACTAGTTTGACTAAAATCGCTCCTTTCGTAATCCATGAATTTTCATAAAATTTTGAACATATATCAATAATATCTTCTTTAACCACTATGTTCAAATTGGGATTATTAGTTTACAAATTGAATTTTTGAGGAATTTTCAAAGTGCGTCTCTTTTTTTCATCGACTAGAGTTACTAAAATCGTTCTAACTCTTCTTATAATCCATGGATTGTTATAAAATTAGCGACATATATCAATAATATGTTCGTTAACTGCTATGTTTAATTTGGAATTATTATTCCAAAAATTGAATTTTTGACGATTTTTCAAAATGCGACATAACTTTTTTTCATCAGCTTGTGATACTAAAATCGCTCTAACTCTTTTTGTAATTCATGAATTTTCATAAAATTTAGAAAAAATATAAATAATATATTCATTAATCACTATATTTCATTTGGGATTATTATTTCACAAATTGAATTTTTGACGAATTTTCAAAATGCGATTTGACCTTTTTCACCAACTAGTGTCTCTAAAATCGCTATAACACCTTTTGTAATTCATGAATTTTCATAAAAATTGGAACATATATCAATAATATGTTCATTAACCACTACGTTCAAATTGGGATTCTTATTTCAAAAATGGAATTTTTGACGAATTTTCAAATTCGACTTCAGTTTCTTTAATCAACTAGAGTTACTAAAATCGCTCTAACTCTTCTCATAATCTATGGATTGTTATAGAATATGCTACATATATTAATAATATGTTCACTAACCACTATATTCGATTTGGGATTATTTTACTAATTGATTTTTTACGATGTTTCAAAATGCAATTTGACTTTTTTTCATCAACTAGTGTTACTAAAATCGCTCTAACTCTTCTCATAATTCATGGATTAGTATATAATTTGCTAGATATATCAATAAAAAGTTCATAAACAATTATGTTCGATTTGGGATTATTATTTCAAAAATTGAATTTTTGATGATTTTTCAAACTGCGACTTGACTTTTTTTCATCAACTAGTGTTACTAAAATCGCTCTGACTCCTTTTGTAATCCATCAATTTTCATAAAATTTGGAACATATATCAATAATATGTTCGTTAAGCGCTATGTTTAATTTTGAATTGTTATTCCAAAAATTGAAATTTTGACGATTTTTCAAAATGCGACATAACTTTTTTTCATCAACTAGTGATACTAAAATCGCTCTAACTCTTTTTGTAATCCATGAATTTTCATAAAATTTGGAACATATATCAATAATATGCTCATTAATCACTTTGTTCGAATTAGGATTATTATTTTATAAATTGAATTTTTGACGAATTTTCAAAATGCGACTTGACTTTTCTTCCTCAACTAGTGTTACTAAAATCGCTCTAATTCTTCTTGTAATCAGTATATTTTGATAAAATTTGGGAGATATATCAATAATATGTTCATTAAACATTGTGTTTGATTTAGGCTTATTATTTTAAAAATTGATTTTTTTACGATTTTTCAAAATGCAATTTGACTTTTTTTCATTAATTAGTGTTACTAAAATCGCTCTAACTCTTGTTGTATTCCATGAATTTTCATAATATTTTTAATTTATATCAATAATATGATTTTCAAATAATATGTTCGATTTGGGATTAGTATTTCACAAATTGAATTTTTGACGAATTTTCAAAATGCGACCTGACTTTTTTCAGCAACTAATGTTACTAAAATCGCTCTAACTTTTCTTCTAATCTATGTATGTTCATAAAATTTGGAACATATATCAATAATATGTTCCCTAACCACTATGTTTGATTTGGCATTATTATTTTACAAATTGAATTTTTGACGAATTTTCAAAATGCGACTTGACTTTTTTTTCATCAACTAGTGTTACTAAAATCGCTCTAACTTATTTTATAATCAAATAATTTTCATAAAATTTGGAACATATATCAATAATATGTTCACTAACCACTATGTTCGATTTGGGATTATTATTTTACAAATTGAATTTTTGACGAATTTTCAAATTGCGACTTGACTTTTTTTTCATCAACTAGTGTTACTAAAATCGCTCTAACTTTTTTTATAATCAATGAATTTTCATAAAATTCGGAAAATATATCAATAATATGTTCGTTAACCACTATGTTCGATTTGGGATTAATATTTTGTAAATTGAATTTTTTACGAATTTTCGAAATGCAACTTGACTTTTTATCATCAACTATTATATATATTATCAATTGCCTTTTACCTTTCGGTGTAGGCTAAATTTTATTTTATCAACTAGTGTTACTAAAATCGCTCTAATTCTTCTTGCAATTCATAAATTTTCATAAAATTTGGAAGATATATCCATAATATGTTCATTAAACACTATGTTCGATTTGGTATTAATATTTTATAAATTGAATTAATTACGAATTTTCAAAATGTGACTTGACTTATTTTTTATCAACCAGTGTTACTAAAATCGCTCTAACTATTCATCAATTTTCATAAAACTTGGTTATATATCAATATTATGTTCATTAACTATGACATGATTTTCATAAAATTTGGAACATAAATCAATAATAGGTAGTTCACCCCGTACTTATGGGGGTTTGGCTTTGAAGTAATCTGTGGCTTGCTGATCTTCCATCTTTTTCAATGAGGATGAGTAGTGGTGGTAGGTCCAGCCACACTTCGTGGGTATTGTTTTCATGTCTCCTGTTTTTCTTAATCAGGCATGTTTTTGGGTGCGTTTTACGGTGTCTCAAGACTTACCTCCTGAGGGAGGTAATTCTTGGGACACCGTACTACTGATCCATATGATATCGTAGGTCTTACTACCCCCAAAATGACTCAACTCACACATAAGGCTATGTAAACCCTAGATAGGTTCAACAAAATGTGCGACAAAAGTCCTGAACCCCAAAATTACTCTATGGCTATCGAGTGTATAGCCATAAAGTAATTTTAACCCTAGTTCAACAAAATGTGCGACATAAAATAGTGTCCTGAACCCCAAAATGACTCTATGGCTATCGAGTGTATAGCCATAAAGTAATTTTGGGGTTCAGGACCCTATTTTGTTTGTCGCACTTTTTGCTGCACCTTTCTAGAGTTTACGTAGCCTTATGTGTGAGTTTCATGTCCGTTTTTGGTTAAAAATAACTCCTAGATATTTGTCGTTTCATGCAAATGCAATTTCTTGACCTTATCTTGCAAGTTTCGGGCGTGTTAGACCTGTTAGTACATTTCTTGTTGTTTAGTTGATTATTGTGGTTTTATGGACAAGCCTTCATCCGCACACCATTTGTCAACTACATTCAGAGTTCTTTGTGAGCGCTCTGAATATATTTTCCGCGAATTTACCTTTTACGACGATCGCACAAGAACAGGAACAGCTGCTCCCTTGGGCATATTTCTGGACGTTTCTATCCGATCTCGTGTTTCTCCTTTCAGTTTCTTATTTGTATTTGTGGATTTGTTTTTTATACATAGGTTTTTGGTTTTGCTTTTTTCTAAAGTAACTACATTCCCTAGATAATGTATTTATTGTTGCTATAGCAACTAATACTTATGGGTTCAATAGCTATTGATAGATTTATAGAACGTTGGTGAATACGGGGGTAATAGACGTAACAAATATAAACGTAGTGGATTGTTAAGGCGTCTACTTTGTGATAATTCATTTTAAAGGATAAATAAAACGATTTTTGACTTTGTTTTTTATCACACTTCAGTTACACTTTGCAACTAGTTTCGGCTAAGCTCTAGCCATTTTCGAGTCATCGGAGGAGCTCGTAAAAAACATTAACCAAACGTCTGTTGAGTTTCTTTACATGGGCAAAAATTGTTTGTATGTAAGCCACATACACCTCACCTTGCAATTGCAAACGAAATTGTTTAACAACTCTTTAAATGTGCAAAAGCGTCTTATAGAGTATTCTGTACCTCACATCAAGCATTAGTAATTGTAATTATAAGCCAGTATATCTTTATACATTTAAATCTACAATGGTTCTTTTTCATTCTGTGTCTTGCGCTATAGACAATCAAGACGCTAAAACTCCAAAATTATGATGCTGAAAACTTTTTTTATTATATAAATTGATTTTCAATTTTATTATATATGTGTGAATTCACTTTTCCTCGCCTTCTTGCGCTACATATCTATATATATATATGATTATATTCATATATATATATATATATATATATATATATATATAAGATATATATATATGAATATTATCTATTTGCCTTTTACCTTTCGGTGTAGGCTAAAATATTGTTATAATAAATATTTTAATTTTTGGAGTTTCACCGTCATTAAGGAACTCTTGCAGCCCCCTATGCAAGCATCACAAAAGTTAATATTAATTACACAACTAGCCCCTAATTAAATTACTACTAATTGGATTCCATAGTGTTATGTATAAAACCCTCAAAAGGTATCTAAATATGTATGTTGTATTAAAGCTGGACCGCGCGCGCCGCCCTGCCATCCCTTTTAAGAGGCGACGGGCGGCAAATCTAATTGATATAATTAATTTAAAATACATTTATCTAATATATTATATATATGTTTATATACAAATACATGTCTTTGCTGAAGCTCGAGTTGGTGAAAATGTTTGGAGTATTAGTTTTGGTACGAGAAACATTTGTTTGAAAAAGCGTTTTGATTTCATTTTTATAACATTCACACTGTGAGTATAAAAGGGCACATTTCAAAATCAGTGTCTTGGAAATATAATTTAAAAAAATTAATTGTCCTACATAGTTCTGGATGGTTCTGGATAGTTGGCTGGAGGGTAGTATAGCTACAGACACTTAGGCCTCCAAATGGGCCTTTTGTGAAACCTCCCGTTAAGGCTACTCACTCGTCCCACCAGTCAATTTTGCGCCCTACGTCTTACATAGTTAGTAAGAGACCAAACCGAAAATCATTAATTTGACAACATCAGTGAAGAATCATTCTTCACTCAACGATAAAACTGAGGCTGTTTCATATCTGTAGCTGTTTACATTTAGAATCCGAAACCGGCCTCTATTCCCTTTTACTGTTATATTCCTTCATTATTTATAATAGAAAAAAAATACATTTTATTTTTAATTAGAAAATCAATTTTTTTTCTTTCATCAAGGTGTGTTGAAGAATCTTTCTTCACTCAACGATAAAACTGAGGTTGTTTCATATCTATATATATATATATATATATATATATATATATATATATATGGAGTGGATGACGGGTAACTTAATAAACCGGAACCAAACAAGATCTTGGCTTTAATTTTGTTCACCTGCCCTTGGTTTCCAGTATTCCCCGTTTTGGACTTATACCCGTCATCCACTCCATATCCATAACAGTCCGTCATCTACTTGCTATATATATATATATATATATATATATATATATATATATATATATATATATATATATATATATATATATATATATATATATATATATATACCACCTCCACATGTGGTACCGGAACTGGCCTCTACTCTCTTTTACTATTACATTCCTTCATTATTTTATTATAGAAAAAAATTATATTTTATTTTTAATTAGAAAATCGATTTGTTTCTTTCATCAAGGTGTTGTGAAAACTTATATGGCATCAATATTTCATATAAAAATAGCTATGATTACTTTAACGTTAAAATAATTTGATAGTAAATTTTAGATGGTATGAACTGGAAGCAGCACCGATTTTGTCAAAATTGTGATTTTCTGTTTGGTCTTTTACTAACTATGAAAACTTATATGGAACCGCTCTCTACTTGTAACTACTTGCGTATTGTTAAAAAAATCGAAAAAAAAAACAACAGATTTTCAATTGTACCTGTTAATATCTCGGTTGAAGTTGAAGGTTGGGATGTTTTTACTACTTTTTTTTACGACTTTTCGTTCAGGCTGGGAAAAGTAGTAAAAACATCCCAACCTTCAACTTCAACCGAGATATTAACAGGTACAATTGAAAATCTGTTGTTTTTTTTCTCGATTTTTTTAACAATACGCATGTAGCTACAAGTAGAGAGCGGTTCCATATAAGAGATATTAGCAGGTACAATTTAAAATTTGTTTTTTTCACCTACAACGCAATAAAAAAGAAATGCACTATTTTATACCCATCTTGTAAATGGGAATTCTTTGATTTATGTCTTGCTGTATTATAATATTATCGTTACCTGTATTAGCATAAGTAATTGAAATAGCACTTTTCAAAATAGGTTCATACAAAATATGATTTTTGTTTTATTATTTAATCGTTTATTAATTTTATTTGGAAAATACGTTCAATTCATTCGTTTCCCGGTGAACTGAACTGTTGCTTGAAGGCATTGATTTTTCAATAGAAACGAGTGGAAAGGAAGTCGTAGAATTTCAAAAGTTATACAGAAGCCCCCAGAGGACGACCGGCCGTTCCAATGCTGTATGCATTGAGTTGAAAACTTATATATAACTTACTAATTAGAGTCTTTTGTTGTGAATGAAATTTTAATGATGCTAATATAGAAAAATCCAGCAAATAATATTTATGGAATTTTTCTTCTAAAAAAAGAATAAATATAATAGTAAATATAATAATTAAGAAAAAAAATCATCAAGCTAAAATATAGAAAAATCAAACGGTCTATAAATATAATATTTATGGAATTTTTCTTCTAAAAAAAGAATAAATATAATAGTAAATATAATAAATAAGAAAAAAAATCATCAAGCTAAAATATAGAAAAATCAAACGGTCTATAAATATAATATTTATGGAATTCTTCTTCTAAAAAAAGAATAAATATAATAATAAATATAATAAATAAGAAAAAAAAATCAATGATGCTAAAATATAGAAAAATCAAACTGTCTATAAATATAATATTTATGGAATTTTTCTTCTAAAAAAGAATAAATATAATAATAAATATAATAAATAGGAAAAAAAATCATTCAAGCTAAAATACAGAAAAATCAAACGAGTTATAAATATAATATTTATGGAATTTTTCTTTTAAAAAAGAATAAATATAATAAATAAGAAAAAATAATCAATCAAGTTAAAATATAGAAAAATCATAGACCGCTTGATTTTTCTATATTTTAGCTTGATTGATTATTTTTTCTTATTTTTTCTTATTTATTATATTTATTCTTTTTTAAAAGAAAAATTACATAAATATTCTATTTATAACTCGTTTGATTTTTCTGTATTTTAGCTTGATTGATTTTTTTTCCTATTTATTATATTTATTCTTTTTTAGAAGAAAAATTCTATAAATATTATATTTATAGACAGCTTGATTTTTCTATATTTTAGCATCATTAAAATTTCATTCATTAAATATAATATTTATGGAATTTTTCTTCTAAAACGGAATAAATATAATAATAAATGCAATAAATAAGAAAAAAAATCAATCAAGATAAAATATAGAAAAATCAAATAAATTTAATATATATATATATATATATATATATATATATATATATATATATATATTTATCTTCTTATTCTTCGTCTTAAAAAAGAATAAATATAATAATAAATAAGAAAAAAATCAATCAATAACTTTACGGTTATTAATTACCAACTTGGTGTTTGATTTTGAATTAAATACAAGTATTAATGATTTTTAATATATTATAAATTATTGTAATTATAAATATTAAAATAAAATAAACGAAGTTTTCTTTTGCACAACTTAAATGATATCATATTATGAATGATATAATATTATAAACTTAAATGAGTTTTTTTTTTCTTATTGAATATCAAACTGTATTGAGTAGACCTCATCCTACAGTTATTGATCAGATTTTCTCGTGTTTTTATTTCTATTATTATTTTGTATAGCAAACACTCTTCTTAATTGCCTACTAAAGTCTTTTATGGGGAAAAATATATAAACTAAATGAGAAAGCTATAATTATTTCTCATGATAACTCCGGGGCACGTCCCACAGCTCAAAATTATCCACCGCCTCAAGTTTACTACTTTGCTATTTGTACCTGGTCGGGCCGAGCCACGGGCACTCGAACAGCTGACACCCCGCCAGCACGACGACGAGCACTAAAACACCCCCGAGCACTGTGTAGAGGATGTACAGGTGCACTATGGAAAACACGTAGAGGGTGCGGTGGCACCAGTGGTTCGGCTCGAAGAGTTTGCGCTCGTAGTCGGGCCACTTGATTTTCAAAATCCAGTAGTTGCCCAGCGCGAACCACGCGATTAAGAAGATGGTGAGGGCCAGCGAGGCGACGCGCGACGTGATGGAGACGGCGTTGAGGGAGCCCATCTCCACTCGGCGGGTGTGCAACTGGTCCCAGAGCACCCAGCCCATTTTTATGCAGCCTACCGTGCCGCCGACCACCATGTAGATGGGGATGTGGGGCTCGCGGGGGCAGTCTCGTAGAAATTGAATGCCTGAAACAATGAATGATGACAAAAACAATATAAAAGCTATGGATATCCCTAGTATATAAAAACAATGACAACTTTTTCTCTAGAGAGAAAGTTTAACGCCATCTGGCGACACCATATCAATTAAGAAAACACACCCATATCGCACACTGAGATGACAAATGTTCACTTCCAAAAATAAATAGATATAAATGCATTTTCAAGATTACAATTACTAGAACGATTGTAATCTTGAAAATGCATTTATCTCTATTTATTTTTGGAAGTGAACATTTGTCATCTCAATGTGCTTTACCATTGAGTATAATGTTTCCAGTATGTAATGAGTAAAATTTGACAATTGACCAGAAAAAAAACGGAGCAAAATTTAAAAAATAACATTTATTTCCGGTTTGGCCGGAAGTGTATCCCATTTTCGTTTCTCAGATGAAACTATATACTTTTTGCAGTTTTCATATTATTCGGTTAATTCGCTTTACGCTCGTATACAAATTGTATATGGTTTTAGATAAACAAATTTTCAAGGAAATTGCGTTTAAAGATTTGGAGATAATCACATTGAATGTTTTAAAGTCAAAGATAGCCGTGGGAACAAAAGAAACTCGTATTTTCGTTTAGAATTTGACATTTGTTACCAACTGGAAAGGATAGAGTTAAGACAATTCGGATAGTGGGGAGACATAATTAGGATGGCAGAGACAGCACCAGCCAAAAGAATAGGAGAGCAAAAATCAAAAGCAAGAAAAAAGGAAGATATCCAGGGGGATAAACAGAAATACATACACATATAGGAAGATTGAAATTTAAGTAATTATTATCGAGATCTAAACAACATTGATATATAAACTGTTAGTGAGACGAACAGATATAGAAAGCGAAACAGTGTTGTTTTTTTCAGTGGTATATTTACCGTATATATTTTTTCTTTCAATAGAAGAAACAATTCGTTATCGTAATTGGCCATAGAGCGCCATGACCCGGATCGCTTAATAAGCATGCAAACATCCGTGAGGCGGTGGATTCGCCTCCTGCCGCGCCACACCGCCCCCACACTCAATGTGGAATGGTGGAAGTATAACGAATCGAAAAGTTTGCGAACGTATACAGAATACACAGAGCGAATAATAAGGGGGGCACAAAAAAAAAATTGTTTAAATGATATAAATGCAAACTGGAGCGTAAATAAAAATGATAATCGAACAGAACTGGAATTCTGAATGTGAGTTCTTGTACATTCTCTACACAACATAAGTTTAGTAAATGTACGCCTAACATGGACTGGTATACATAACTAATTAATTTTGAAAATTAATAGTATTTGTTACAATTTATAATCGACTGTTCTTATATTGAATCAACTCACAGTGGAGTATATCACGATAAAAGTTAGACACAATAATTTTTGTAAGTTTATAGACATAAAATAATTTTCTAAATGAAAACGACAAAAAAAAACAACATTAGAAAACGCTCTTCCAATAAATATATATATATATATATATATATATATATATATATATATATAACTGTTTGTAGCTGTACCTTAATTTCTTTGATATCGAGCGTTCGTTAGTCAAGCCATACAAGCAGCTAATGGTCTCTTAAAGTATGTCTTAAAGAGGCATTTATCGAGCAATTGTGCGTATTTGTGAGCTGGTGGCCTCCTTTGTAAGAAGTCTTACGATATTGCATGCATCACGAAAGATAAGAAACACGCTACCCTCAGCACACACACACACATACACACACATACACACACATACACACACATACACATATACACACACATACACACATATAAACACACACACACATACCAAGCTTATGTACACGTACACATACATGGCCATATAAGTTTTCTTTACTTACCCATGATAAGCATTAGTAGCGGCAATGTAGATAGGCACACAAGCACGATAGTGACCACAACTGAAACAAAAGAACATTGTGTGATCAATACTGAAACAATTAACTACGAAACGAAAGAACTACAGATTATCAAGTTATATCATGTTATTTTTGTTTTCTGCTATTTTATTTAAACAAAACACGACAGTTGTTTTTTCTCGATGGTTAAATATTAGACTGGGTTACTTAAGCTGCTTTCGTTTATCATTCAGGAGCTGTTACAGTCGCCTTTCGTTTATCATTCAGGAGCTGTTACAGTCGCCTTTCGTTTATCACTCTGGGCTGGTACAGGCTTATTGTTTCTTGTTCTATTTGCCGCTTCTGAGGCGCATATACTGCACACACCACGGGGGCGACTAGCAATGCTAAACCATGCCAAACGAAAGCTCCTAATGAAAATAACACTAGAATCAGTGAAAATTATACGCCCTATTATAGTGGTTAGAGGTGTCGTCCGTCTCGTACTGAACATTGGGAAGCCTGAGTTCTATCCCCAGAGGGGAGCGAATTTTCGTGAATCACCTTTCACAGTTTTTCAGAGGTTTTCTGTGAAGTTAAGGTAAATATCGGGTGATTAAACTCCTCTGAGCTTCTCCCTTGACCGGCGGAAAAGCCTCACGGCTGATAGCCCTATAAAGATAGAAGTTTTTTTTATACGCCCCGCTGATGACGTTATCAAATTGTAGGAATATATTACCAAAGGAATACACTAAAATAAAACATCAAAGGCATTTAGTAATAGATTTACTCTGACATCAGCGGTGCATGATCGCGATACTGCACGCCACGGGGGCGACTAGTAGTGCTAAACCATGCTAAACGAAAGCGCCTTACAGCAGCAACGTAACAGCCCAAGAATAATAAACAAAAACGGTTTTAGTTAGTAGAGTAGACATTTATTTACCTGTTTTGTTGACGATATTCATCGCTTTGCATACGAAATCACACGTTCCGCTCGCCTCTAAATTCGCATCCTTCAGCTGGTATGCCACTGAGCCGTAGGTGGTAAGCGAGATGCCGATGCCAATACCCAAGCCTTGCTCCCCGTCCACATACTTCTTCTGTTCCGAGCAGAGTCGCCTCTGTTCGTCCCCAGAAACCTGCAGGCCCACCTGTCAGTCACCGGCACACATCACACACAAGTACACACATACATATATGTGCATTCTTGAGACGGATAGAGTGGATGCAGGATGGTTTTGTTGTTTTTTTTTTTAAATTAAAATCATTTTAGCAAAACATAAAAAATAAATAAAATATTAGAAAAACAGTACAACTTACCCTCGTAGAGGGAAGTTAAACGCCATCTGGCGACACCACATCAATTAGCAATGCACACCCATATGCTAATTGATGTGGTGCCGCCAGATGGCGTTTAACTTCCCTCTACGAGGGTAAGTTGTACTGTTTTTGTATATAACCACTCGAGATTTTGTGTGAATTCATCCTCACTAGCTGAGCTACACTGACGAGATCTAATAAGATCGAAATCTAGATATGTAGATTGCTAAGAGGTGGGTTCACACTTATATATGTAAAATATTAGAAGTTATAACGAACTTTATAACGTTTCATTTGTATAAATTTTGTATAAAAGCATTATTCTACTAAATTTTATTCTGAACAAGTTTTATTCACATCATTTTAGCAAACAATCAAAAATAAGCTAAATAAACCAAATTTGAGGAGTTGGATTTTGTTTTACTTATAATTTTATAACGGTTCACTTTTTAAATTTTATAGAAACATTATACATCAATATTTTATTCAAAAATAATTCGTAAAAAAAAATGTGAGAAACAATGTAGTGTATAGTTCAAGTCACTTGAAATAGTGAAGGGGTTTAGTTTGGTTGGTGGGGACCACCCGCCCACCCCACAATCGCTCGCATACGTGTTTCAATGGATACAGGCGTTTTATATTGTTTAAACCATTCCAAGAAGAATGTTATCCTGTGAAAAAACTATGCGAACAAAGGTGGGGTGGGCGGGTGGCCCCCACCAACCAAACTATCCCCCTTCACAATTTCAAGTGACTTGAACTATGCACTACATTGTTATCCATTATTTTCTATGATTCAATTGATTACATTTATTAATTTAAGACGAATTCGTAAAAAAAATGTGAGAAACAATGTAGTGTATAGTTCAAGTCACTTGAAATAGTGAAGGGGGTTAGTTTGGTTGGTGGGGACCACCCGCCCACCCCACAATCGCTCGCATACGTGTTTCAATGGATACAGGCGTTTTATATTGTTTAAACCATTCCAAGAAGAATGTTATCCTGTGAAAAAACTATGCGAACAAAGGTGGGGTGGGCGGGTGGCCCCCACCAACCAAACTAGCCCCCTTCACAATTTCAAGTGACTTGAACTATGCACTACATTGTTATCCATTATTTTCTATGATTCAATTGATTACATTTATTAATTTAAGACGAATTCGTAAAAAAAATGTGAGAAACAATGTAGTGTATAGTTCAAGTCACTTGAAATAGTGAAGGGGGTTAGTTTGGTTGGTGGGGACCACCCGCCCACCCCACAATCGCTCGCATACGTGTTTCAATGGATACAGGCGTTTTATATTGTTTAAACCATTCCAAGAAGAATGTTATCCTGTGAAAAAACTATGCGAACAAAGGTGGGGTGGGCGGGTGGCCCCCACCAACCAAAAAAGCCCCCTTCACAATTTCAAGTGACTTGAACTATGCACTACATTGTTATCCATTATTTTCTATGATTCAATTGATTACATTTATTAATTTAAGACGAATTCGTAAAAAAAATGTGAGAAACAATGTAGTGTATAGTTCAAGTCACTTGAAATAGTGAAGGGGGTTAGTTTGGTTGGTGGGGACCACCCGCCCACCCCACAATCGCTCGCATACGTGTTTCAATGGATACAGGCGTTTTATATTGTTTAAACCATTCCAAGAAGAATGTTATCCTGTGAAAAAACTATGCGAACAAAGGTGGGGTGGGCGGGTGGCCCCCACCAACCAAACTATCCCCCTTCACTATTCCAAATGACTTGAACTATACACTACATTGTTTCTCACATTTTTTTTACGAATTCGTCTTAAATTAATAAATGTAATCAATTGAATCATAGAAAATAATGGATAACAATGTAGTGCATAGTTCAAGTCACTTGAAATTGTGAAGGGGGATAGTTTGGTTGGTGGGGACCACCCGCCCACCCCACCTTCGCTCGCATACGTGTTTCAATGGATACAGGCGATTTATATTGTTTAAACCATTCTAAGAAGAGTGTTATCTTATGAAAAAACTATGCGAAGAAAGGTGGGGTGGGCGGGTGGCCCCCACCAACCAAACTATCCCCCTTAACTATTCCAAATGACTTGAACTATGCACTACATTGTTTCTCACATTTTTTTTACGAATTCGTCTTAAATTAATAAATGTAATCAATTGAATCATAGAAAATAATGGATAACAATGTATAATAATATAAATGTCATAAATGCCATAAATGTCATAAATGTCATAAATGTCATAAATGTCATAAATGTCATAAATGTCATAAATGTCATAAATGTCATAAATGTCATAAATGTCATAAATGTCATAAATGTCATAAATGTCATAAATGTCATAAATGTCATAAATGTCATAAATGTCATAAATGTCATAAATGTCATAAATGTCATAAATGTCATAAATGTCATAAATGTCATAAATGTCATAAATGTCATAAATGTCATAAATGTCATAAATGTCATAAATGTCATAAATGTCATAAATGTCATAAATGTCATAAATGTCATAAATGTCATAAATGTCATAAATGTCATAAATGTCATAAATGTCATAAATGTCATAAATGTCATAAATGTCATAAATGTCATAAATGTCATAAATGTCATAAATGTCATAAATGTCATAAATGTCATAAATGTCATAAATGTCATAAATGTCATAAATGTCATAAATGTCATAAATGTCATAAATGTCATAAATGTCATAAATGTCATAAATGTCATAAATGTCATAAATGTCATAAATGTCATAAATGTCATAAATGTCATAAATGTCATAAATGTCATAAATGTCATAAATGTCATAAATGTCATAAATGTCATAAATGTCATAAATGTCATAAATGTCATAAATGTCATAAATGTCATAAATGTCATAAATGTCATAAATGTCATAAATGTCATAAATGTCATAAATGTCATAAATGTCATAAATGTCATAAATGTCATAAATGTCATAAATGTCATAAATGTCATAAATGTCATAAATGTCATAAATGTCATAAATGTCATAAATGTCATAAATGTCATAAATGTCATAAATGTCATAAATGTCATAAATGTCATAAATGTCATAAATGTCATAAATGTCATAAATGTCATAAATGTCATAAATGTCATAAATGTCATAAATGTCATAAATGTCATAAATGTCATAAATGTCATAAATGTCATAAATGTCATAAATGTCATAAATGTCATAAATGTCATAAATGTCATAAATGTCATAAATGTCATAAATGTCATAAATGTCATAAATGTCATAAATGTCATAAATGTCATAAATGTCATAAATGTCATAAATGTCATAAATGTCATAAATGTCATAAATGTCATAAATGTCATAAATGTCATAAATGTCATAAATGTCATACATGTCATACATGTCATACATGTCATACATGTCATACATGTCATAAATGTCATAAATGTCATAAATGTCATAAATGTCATAAATGTCATAAATGTCATAAATGTCATAAATGTCATAAATGTCATAAATGTCATAAATGTCATAAATGTCATAAATGTCATAAATGTCATAAATGTCATAAATGTCATAAATGTCATAAATGTCATAAATGTCATAAATGTCATAAATGTCATAAATGTCATAAATGTCATACATGTCATACATGTCATACATGTCATACATGTCATACATGTCATACATGTCATACATGTCATACATGTCATACATGTCATACATGTCATACATGTCATACATGTCATACATGTCATACATGTCATACATGTCATACATGTCATACATGTCATACATGTCATACATGTCATACATGTCATACATGTCATACATGTCATACATGTCATACATGTCATACATGTCATACATGTCATACATGTCATACATGTCATACATGTCATACATGTCATACATGTCATACATGTCATACATGTCATACATGTCATACATGTCATACATGTCATACATGTCATACATGTCATACATGTCATACATGTCATACATGTCATACATGTCATACATGTCATACATGTCATACATGTCATACATGTCATACATGTCATACATGTCATACATGTCATACATGTCATACATGTCATACATGCCATACATGACAAAAATTTAAAAAATGTGTAAAATGTGAATTGAACCGAGTGTAAAATATCTTAAACTTAATTTAATATTAATCTGTTAATTTGGAACCAGTTTTTTTTTAGTGCTTTATACTCTACTACTTTTTATACACATTACTTCAATTAAATCCCCTAAAACATCAAGAGTCCAGTAATATTTGAATCACAGCCTCCTGTCTTACATTTAAATCGAATCAAACTCTGGCTGTTAATCTACTTTTAAACTCGCATTCATCTACTCACTTAAATTACAACTCACTCCATAAACTTCAACTTCAATTTATTTGCCTCGAGTGTGAGAGAACGGGCGGTATCGATCGCTCAAGTTCGTGATTGAATGCAGCTTTTGCGGCAAGGTAGTTAATTTGGGGGGGTGGGAAGGAAGTTCGAGCGGGGACGGTTAATTAAATGTGGGGCAATTGTGATCTGGTCTTTACCTGGCTGACAGAGCTGCTGGCTCGCCTTGAGCCGCCCTCGGAGAGAGCGGACGTGCTGTTGTAGCCCATGTTCACCGTTCCCCGTCCGCCGCCCCCAACGGCGCGGTATGGGGACGTGCTCCTGCCCCGGGCAGAAACTGCAAGCAAAATGACAAGTTTTATGCGCGTATAAAACCGGAAATGAATGTGGGGGTCGGGGTGTTTTGTTTGCTGCATGAGTTGTAAAACAACTTCCTGAGTTTAGTCCGTAGGGTTATTACTGGAATTAAACGCTTCACGTGGAATATCTGTATGAAATTTGTTATAGCTATTATTAAAAATACACGTAGCCAATGGAAATTTAAGTTTAAATTTAGAAAATAATTTTCTAAAGAGATAATACTAATACTAATAATAATAAAATCTACAAATTAGCATAAAATACGTATTCGCTTCTGTCTTCAGGAAGAAGACACACTAGACCCTCTCTGTCCTCTATTCCAAATTAAAAAAAATCATATAAACATATTCACTTCTGTTTTCCTCTTACAGACTAGACCTCCTTAGTGTGTAGGAAGAAGACAGAAGCGAATATGTTTATATAATTTTTGTTATTTAAAATGGTCCATGTTACCATCTTCTAAAATATTGGATATTCCTCCTGAAACACGGTTGTAGCGTCTACTATACAGGGTGTTTGAGGAGGAATATCCAATATTTTAGGAGGTGGTAAGATGGACCATTTTAAATAAAAAGATTCATATAAACATATTCGCTTCTGTCTTCTTCCTACACACTAAGGAGGTCTAGTGTGTCTATTTATTTTCTGTATATAAATTAAATTAAATGAAAAAATAATTTTTTAAGCATATTTAAATTACAATATCATAATATTTTTATAGAGAACGCATTGGAATTTTTATTAAAAAAAAAATCTATATAACATATTACATTTTAGTCTTATCCTATATTTCCTCTCCGTTCAAACTGTCTTTCCACCCGGGAAAATTTATTAGCGTCTCGAGACGGAGGCGTATTGCATAGTTTTACAACCCCCGGATAAGAAGAACGCGAGCGGCGGTCGCCATCAAACTATCTGCACGGAATTTATTTATAAAGTTTTACTACCTACGATGATCGCACAACTTCCCACTGGGATAGTTTTTTTTTTCTTTTTTGGTTCCCCGTTTGCCCGTAAATAATGCCCGAAAGGTTGAACAATTTCACTCCGTTGTAAATCAACATTACCCTAATGTATTATAAATAAAATGTAGTGTAAACCACTTAACGTGTCTTAACTTGCAACTGTTAATCAGATTTAGAGCGGGGGTTTGTTGCATATTTTAGACTTTACGGGACTTTGCAGAATGTATAATCCGAGCTTAAGTGAAGGATTGTGTGCGGTGCGGATATTAAAGCGAATTTTCGCACTAGCGGTGATTAAGACGATATAATTACAGGGTGATTTATATATAATTATTATTATGTTCTATAAAATGTACGTAAATAACAATAACGAAATTTTTGGTGAATTTTATAACAGCTACATACGAGGGTTGCTATTTATGTATTGAGAATTGGCAACACTGGTGTTGCTAGGTGCCAGCTCAATTTTATAACAGGAAGATATTACTATTTTGTAATGTGCTGTAGCTATATCATTTCGAAAATTATACACAGTGTATAGAATATATGTAGAATATGTTATGAAATTTCAGATGATTGTAAGCAAAATCTATATATATGTATATATATTATATATTACAATAATTTTTAACTGTTATAAAATTCGATTTTGATTACAATAATCTGAAATTTCATTTATATATATATATATATATATATATGGACTTATTTTCGAATATCTGGTGAATGCGCCGGGTAAACCATTGTATCAAACATATTTAAACCATCAATAGTCTCATAGAAATTTCCATTGAAAAATGTATAATACTCCGAAATCAGAAATATTCGTTTAGTTAACATTTTTGAAAATTTATTTCCTGTTTTTTTTTCTCCTGGCTATTTAGCGCGCAGTTATTATATTATATATAATTGCATTTTTTCGAACTTGAAATATTGTATGCAAATGTTTTTGACCGATGGGAAAATCTGTGGAAATGTGACAGGCTCTTGACATTTAGAAGAAGACATATTTATTGCAACATACATACATACAACATATACATACATGTACAAGAGGCCATCGACCGTACTTATTACATTAATCATTTAAAAAACAGCTTGTGCAATAAAAACCTTCCTGCAGACTTTATTTTTGGCTAAAAATTATCAAAAAATGGCTAATATTGAGCCCGGTTAAATTAAGAATGTAAAATAATTACATACATTTAAATTACTTAAATTTTTGATTTTTAAATAATTTTTATAACTAGGTCGATTAATTTAAAATATCTCGTGCAAGAAAAACCTTCGTGCAGACTTTATTTTTGGGTAAAATTTTTCAGAAAAGGGCTTATACCAAGCCCAATTAAATATAGAATGAAAAATTATATCATAAATTAAAATTTTTAAAATGTTTGATTTTTTTATAATTTTTTATAACTCACTCGATTAATTTAAAACAGCACGTGCAATAAACATCTTCCTGCAGACTTTATTTTTGGCTCAAAGTAATCAAAAAAGGCTTATATTGAGTCCAGTTAAACTAAGAATGTAGAATAATTTCATAAATTAAAATTTCTTAAATTTTCGATTTTTTCATAATTTTTTATAACTCAGTGGATTAATTTAAAATATCTCATACAATAAAAATCTTCCTGTAGACTTTATTTTTGAGTAAACATTGACCAAAAATGCCTTATATTGAGCCTAGTTAAATTGAGAATGTAAAACAATATCATAAATTTAAATTTCTTTAATTTTTGATTTTTAAATATTTTTTATATCACGGTCGATTAATTTAAAATATCTCGTGCAAGAAAAACCTTCCTGAAAATATTATTTTTAGGTAAAAATTATCAAAAAATAGTTTATATTGAGCCCACCTAAATTGAAAATGTAAAATAATTTCATAAATTTAAATTTCTTAAATTTTTTATTTTTAAATAAAATCGGTCGATTAATTTAAAATATCTCGTGCAAGAAAACCTTCCTGAAGACTTTATTTTTGGGTAAAAATTTTCAAAAAAAAGCTTATATTAAGCTTAATTTAATATAGAATGTAAAATTATATCATAAATTTAAATTTTTAAAATGGTTGATTTTTTTATAATTTTTTATAACTCACTCGATTAATTTAAAACATCACAGCAACAGCACGTACAATAAAAATCTTGCTGCAGACATAATTTTTGGCTCAAAGTAATCAAAAAATGGCTTATATTGAGTCCAGTTAAATTATGAATGTAAAATAATTTAATAAATTTAAATTTCTAATTTTTTTATTTTTTCATAATTTTTTATAACTCAGTGGATTAATTTAAAATATCTCACACACTAAAAATCTTCCTGTAGACTTTATTTTTGAGTAAAAATTGACCAAAAATGGCTTATATTGAGCCTGGTTAAATTGAGAATGTAAAATAATATCATAAATTTAAATTCCTTAAATTTTTGATTTTTAAATATTTTTTATATCACGGTCGATTAATTTAAAATATCTCGTGCAAGAGAAACCTTCCAGAAAATTTTATTTTTGGGTAAAAATTATCAAAAAATAGCTTATATTGAGCCCTGCTAAATTGAAAATGTAAAATAATTTCATAAATTGAAATTTCTTAAATTTTTGATTTTTAAATAATTTTTATTAGTAGGTCGATTAATTTAAAATATCTCGTGCAAGAAAACCTTCCTGCAGACTTTATTTTTGGGTAAAATTTTTCAAAAATGGGCTTATATTAAGCCCAATTAAATATAGAATGTAAATTTATATCATAAATTAAAATTTTTAAAATGTTTGATTTTTTATAATTTTTTATAACTCACTCGATTAATTTAAAACAGCACGTGCAATAAAAACCGTCCTGCAGATTTTATTTTTGGCTCAAAATGATCAAAAAATTGCTTATATTGAGTCCAGTTAAACTATGAATGTAAAATAATTTCATAAATTTAAATTTCTTAAATTTTTGATTTTTTCATAATTTTTTATAACTCAGTGGATTAATTTAAAATATCTCATACACTAAAAATCTTCCTGTAGACTTTATTTTTGAGTAAAAATTGACCAAAAATGGCTTATATTGAGCCTGGTTAAATTGAGAATGTAAAATAATATCATAAATTTAAATTTGTTAAATTTTTGATTTTTAAATATTTTTTATATCACGCTCGATTAATTTAAAATATCTCGTCCAAGAAAAATCTTCCTGAAAATTTTATTTTTGGGTATAAATTATCAAAAAATAGCTTATATTAAGCCCAGCTAAATTGAAAATGTAAAATAATGTCATAAATTTAAATTTCTTAAATTTTTGATTTTTAAATAATTTTTATAACTCGGTCGATTGATTTAAAATATCTCGTGCAAGAAAAACCTTCCTGCAGACTTTATTTTTGGGTAAAATTTTTCAAAAACGGGCTTATATTAAGCCCAATTTAATATAGAATGTAAAATTATATCATAAATTAAAATTTTTTAAATGTTTGATTTTTTATAATTTTCTATAACTCACTCGATTAATTTAAAACAGCACGTGCAATAAAAATCTTCCTGCAGACTTTATTTTTGGCTCAAAGTAATCAAAAAATGGCTTATATTGAGTCCAGTTAAATTATGAATGTAAAATAATTTAATAAATTTAAATTTCTTAATTTTTTTATTTTTTCATAATTTTTTATAACTCAGTGGATTAATTTAAAATATCTCATACACTAAAAATCTTGCTGTAGACTTTATTTTTTAGTAAAAATTGACCAAAAATGGCTTATATTGAGCCTGGTTAAATTGAGAATGTAAAATAATATCATAAATTTAAATTTCTTAAATTTTTGATTTTTAAATAATGTTTATATCGCGGTCGATTAATTTAAAATATCTCGTGCAAGAAAAACCTACGTGAAAATTTTATTTTTAGGTAAAAATTATCAAAAAATAGCTTATATTAAGCCCAGCTAAATTGAAAATGTAAAATAATTTCATAAATTTAAATTTCTTAAATTTTTAATTTTTAAATAATTTTTATAACTCGGTCGATTAATTTAAAATATCTCGTGCAAGAAAACCTTCCTGCAGACTTTATTTTTGGGTAAAATTTTTCAGAAAAAGGCTTATACTAAGCCCAATTAAATATACAATGTAAAATTATATCATAAATTTAAATTTTTAAAATGTTTGATTTTTTATAATTTTTTATAACTCACTCGATTAATTTAAAACAGCACGTGCAATAAAAATCTTCTTGCAGACTTTATTTTTGGTTCAAAGTAATCAAAAAATGGCTTATATTGAGTCCAGTTAAATTATGAATGTAAAATAATTTAATAAATTTAAATTTTTTAAATTGTTTATTTTTTAATAATTTTTTATAACTCAGTGGATTAATTTAAAATATCTCATACAATAAAAATCTTCCTGTAGACTTTATTTTTGAGTAAAAATTGACCAAAAGTGGCTTATATTGAGCCAAGTTAAATTGAGAATGTAAAATAATATCATAAATTTAAATTTCTTAAATTTTTGATTTTTAAATATTTTTTATATCACGGTCGATTAATTTAAAATATCTCGTGCAAGAGAAACCTTCCGGAAAATTTTATTTTTGGGTAAAAATTATCAAAAAATAGCTTATATTGAGCCCAGTTAAATTGAAAATGTAAAATAATTTAATAAATTTAAAATTCTTAAATTTTTGGTTTTTTTAAATATTTTTATATAACTCAGTCGATTAATTACAAACAGTTCGCGCAATAAAAACCTTCCTGCAGATTTTATAAATGTATGTATATATACATATATAAATATATATATATATATATATATATATATATATTTATATATATATATATATATATATATATATATATATATATATATATATATATATATATATTGCTTACGTGTACGTCTGATACAATTATTTACCCGGCGCTTTCACCATATATACGAAAGTAAGTCTTCACCATTCATTTAGTACTATATAACATTTGTTTGTAATATACTAAGACATTATGATTATATATTATGTATAATATATGTATGTGGCTTACCATTTGAATTATCAGCACTGTACCGCCGCACATTACTGGCTGGTGGGTCTTGAAATGTCAGCGTTAAACTTCCCCGCGGACTACGACCATTATCCTCCAAAATAGGCCCTTTAATAACACTCCCTCTAGGGCTACGATTGAATTCGCCTCCTATACTACCCCTAGGGCTGCGATCACCATTATAATCCCCTGCTATGCTGCCACGCGGGCTGGTTCTTTCAGGCGCTATACTGCCTCTAGGGCTTCTGTTACTGTACTCTTCCGGTTTTGTCCATGTGGTTGATTCTGAAGGTACTAAGCTCTGTCTAGGGCTGCGATTAGAATCAGGTACTAGACTGTTTCGCGGGCTTCGATTGAAACTATCCGGTGCCAGACTGTTTCGTGGGCTCCTGTTGAAATTCTCTGGAGCTAAACTGTTTCTAGGGCTCCTATTGAATGTGTCGGGTATTAGACTGTTTCTAGGGCTTAACGCAGCGTCAGGTACCAGGCTGTTTCTCGGACTACGACTGTAGTCGCCTGGTACTAGACTGTGGCGGGGGCTGCGGGTGTTGTCCGGTATAATACTGCCGCGGGGGCTTAGTAGTGCATCCGGGGCTATACTGTGGCGGGGGCTGCGGAGGTTTAAAGGTGGATCATCATCGGGTGATGTGCTGCCTCGCGACTCTAGGGATATATCCGGGATGATGCTGTGTCGCGGGCTGCGATTCATCTCGGGGGCAAGGGTATTGCGCTGGGCTCGGTCTATGTCCACAGGGGATACAGCGATGCTCGCCCTACGACCCGGGCTCGTCCCTGTCGAACGGGGGGCTCGTGTTTGGGGGGACGCTGAGGCGGCGGACCGGGAGGCGCGCCGTCGCCGCGACGACGCACTTCTGTGCAACATTCTTGCAAGCTGGGTTATCGTTTAATCATTAAGGATGAGTGTATCTGAAACAAAATTAAAAAAGTTAGCTTATTTGATGGTTAAGCGACAACATACGGTGCTGGTGTATCATAATTTGATTATAGTGTACAGTGTTACAGTGCACAATAGAAATATATTATACATGATTTTTATCCCATTTGTCTATTGCAAAATTTTTCTATAACATTTCAAAAACTCGATTATTTTTCGTTTCAAATGACATTATCTCAAAAACTATTACAATCAGACTCGTTATTTCTTATATCATTCTGCACTATTTTTGGACGTACTTTCGTAATTAATAGAAAAAAATATTACCATTTAAAAATTTTTAACTTTGATGCACCTCCCTGTATATGAAAATGAAATGAAAATTGATTGTAGTGTTACAACTAGGCGATTTAGTGTATAATTTTACTTGCAATCGAATCTCGGAAGATGAAATACGGTTCAATGTTGACCTAATCGCGCGGTCTTTTCTAGTCAACATTTTATAATTTTCTGGAAATATGTTTGGATATTTCTCCAGTCTAAGGATGGTTTGATACTTCGTTAGGACGAACAATTTTTTGTCTGGAAATAGTTAAAATATAAATATGCAAAAGTAGTCAATATTTGCATCAGAAAAGTATATATTTCCTCCGATTTGTAATCAAAATTCAACAGAAATTCCTCTAAGAGATTGCAGTTTCATATTTCAAGTTTTGATAAATACAATCTGATAATGCCTAATTACTGTAGTATAATTTATAGACATCCGTGCAATTATCACAAAATACTTCATTATTTCGAAATAAATTTATTTCTCGGAGCGCACCCCTCCAAGTTTTTCATGGGGCCACGGTTTATACACTCCGCAAAAGAAGTAGCAGCAGTTCCGTTAGTCTCACAACGCGTTTTTCGAATAGATTTTCAGCTCGAACGAGATTTTCGAAGAATCGCCTTAACTCTTGTCCTATCGAACCTAGATAGTATACTAAATTTGTCTGGCGAAAGGTTAAAGACATTACGTACATTTGGCAATATTGCATTCATATGAATATATTATTCTTATTATCTTATGGAATTACAAATATCGTAATTCACCTTCACTGCAGATTTAATACATTTTACGATATAGTTGTAAAGCTAGTACAGACACAATATATAAGTTACAATGTACATTCCAGTAAAGTTACATATGTCTGCCTCTTCATTTTCCATTTGCTGTCTGTCGGTTTTCCTCTCGCCAGCCCCCCGCGTGTCGCTACTATTGTACTTTTTATATTTCCCCGCCAGTCCGTGTAACTGCGTCCAATAAATTTCTATACAGCGCGCCGCGACAAAGGGCGCAATATCTGCGCTCGCTCGCTGGCAGGAAAGCAGGATTTAATGTGTGCCCGGCTTTGCAGGCGCACAACGTAAACACGAACTCTTGCCAACAGTTTCGTGTAGTTGAATTAGAATTCGCCCGACGTGTGCGGTGTGTTTGCTTTTTATGTCTTTGCGGGCTTTAAGTGGAGGACTCCGGCCGGAATATTTAGCGCACTTTATGGACTACTTAATGCAGACAAACTTTTCAAGATGCACGCATTAATTGCTGTAGTTTTGATATTGGTAAAACTACTGCAATTTTATATTATTAACGGCACTCGACATAAAAATTTCAAAAACTCGATTATTTTCCGTTTCAAGTGACATTATGTAAAAAAATATTGCAATTAGACCCATTATTTCTATATCATTTTGCACTATTTTTGGACGTACTTTCGTAATTAATAAGAAAAAAATTTGGTGCCATATAGTTGAAAGAGTTATTTTGATTTTTGCTGTATATATCTAGTTGAAAACAGAAACCGTGGTTTCTAGCTCCTTGGAGTGGTGCAGCAATAAAACGCTATTTTCCTACACTTTACTATTTTGCCAATTTATTGTAGGAAAATATAAAAAATAGCGTTTTATTGCTACACCACCCCACGGAGCTAGAAACCACGGTTTCTGTTTTCAACTAGATATATACAGCAAAAATCAAAATAACTCCTGCAACTATATGGCACCAAATGCTACAAATTTTTACCAACAGAAATTAAAAACACAAAGAATAATAAATTATTTAAAATACAATGCAGAAAATTTATTAATCAAAATTTATTCATGCATGAAAAATTAATGGGAAATTGATAAATGTTTCACAGTACTTTACACAGGCTAAATGCAAAAATTTTCAAAAAAAATGTGAAGATAGAAATGAAAAAATAGTTGATTTATAATTATGTACGCACATACAAGTACCTAAGCACTTAGGTGCATAAACAGGGCTAATATTAATTACTGCAAATTCAAATTATTATATGCAATAATATAATAAAGTAAATAAATATATATATTTATATATATATATATATATATATATATATATATATATATTATTAGCTAGCCTACACCGAAAGGTAAAAGGCAATTGATAATATATATATATATATATATATATATATATATATATATATATATATATATAATATATTATTTTTGCTGTTATGTTATTTTATCTATAATCTATTTATTTTATCATTCCAACAATACGATTTACAGCAACAGAATTTGTGTGGAGAATGTGTTTTGTATACATATGGTGCAATTGTTTGCCCGGCGCATTCACCAAATATTCCAACTCAGCCCCTAGTACTAGACACATAAATACACACATATATGCCGGAACATAAACCAAACATTCAGCAATAATTTAAATTCACAACGTTTGCGTAATAATAATAATACTAATTATCACTGTTCTCCCTTCATGAAATATCTTTGGTTATATCCAGGGGGTGTTGTCGGCAAATGGGGAGGCCGTGAGATTTTGGTAACGCTTCCAACCGCGAGAGGTGCTGACTGTGCTAATAATAATAATAATAATAAGCTTTATGGTTCTACGGAAAGAAAAATCCAATTACAGGACAACAACAATAATATGCAAAATGTATAAAGGCACCTTACACGGTCAATAATACTGTCAATCCTAGTACTGTCAATATTTGCTTCAATCCTCTTTTTATCAAATAATCAATTATTCGGATAAAGATCAGTATTATCTTTATTACAATATTAATATACATACATAATATACACGATGAGTAATATTGGCAATATTTTAGAATAATGGACATTTTAAACATATTATAGTACAGTAATACTGTCTGTATTATTCTAACATATTGACAGTAATATTGATCGTGTAAGGTGCCTAATACATATATAAGGTATAAATATAAATATAAATATTAAAAATAAATAATAATAATACCATAGTAACAAATCTGGCATTAAAATAATTTACAAACAATATTGTGACATTTTGTGATTAATTAATATAGATATGAATCTTTTAAACTTTCGATAGTGTTTGTTGGATTCATATCAAAATAATGATCTTATTGTAATTATGACACAAATTATCAAATCTGGAATGATACTAAGAGTCTAACAGGAAAATAAGAAGCTCTAAAAAGGCTAGAGCTTAACCGAAATTAGTTGCAAAGTGTAACTGAAGTGTGATAAAAAACAAAGTAAATCGTTTTATTTATCCTCCCAAAAATATATTGTTATGATAATTGCTATAACTCGAGTTGTAGCTGTTGAATATTGTTACAAATTGTCAGCTATGGTAAAAACATGTCGATGAAACACCAAATGCAAGTTGAAATTGTTGAAAAAAAAAATTGTACCATAAAGATATGAAGACAAATAAAAAAAAATAAAAATTGTCCAATCAAAATCAGCTTCAGTTTGTTGTATAGACAATGTTGAATTGTTCGATACAGTATGTAAAAATACGCTACTGAAAAAACTAGACAATATAGGTAGCAAAGGTGTTCATCATAAAACCATATAAAACTATTTAATAGACAGAAAGCACAAAACAAAAATAGATGAAAAAGAAAGTACAGAAGACACACCAAAATATGGAATTCCACAAAGTATCTTTTATTATCTTTTATAGATACTATACATAAATAACATCTTCAAACTTGGGTTAAATCGGCAGTTATTTATACACGCAGATGACACCTGTCTAATACATAGTGATAAAATATTACAAACAGCACAAAATGATATACAAAAGGATATTGACAAAATATGAGATTATTATTTCACACATAGAATTTTTGACTTTTCTTCATCAACTAGTGTTACTAAAATCGCTCTAACTTTCTTTGTAATCCATGAATTTTCATAAAATTTGGAAAATATATCAATAATATGTTCATTAACCACTATGTTCGATTTGGCATTATTATTTAGCAAATTGAATTTTTGCCGAATTTTCAAATTGTGACTTTACTTTTTTTCATCAACGAATGTCTTTTGTAATTAACTTTTCTTGTAATTTATGTATGTTTATAAAATTTGGTACATATATTAATAATATGTTCATTAACCACTATGTTTAATTTGGAATTATTATTTCACAAATTGAATTTTTGACGAATTTTCAAAATACGACTTGACTTATTTTTCATCAACTAGTGTTACTAAAATCGCTCTAACTCTTTTTCTAATTCATGAATTTTCATAAAATTTGGAAAATATATCAATAATATGTTTATTAACCATCATGCTCAAATTGGGATTATTATTTCATAAATTGAATTTTTGACGAATTTTCAAAATACGACTTGACTTTTATTTCATCAACTAGTATTACTAAAATCGCTCTAACTTTTTTTCTAATCCATGAATTTTCATAAAATTTGGAACATATGTCAATAATATGTTCATTAACCACTATGTTCGATTTGGAATTATTATTTTACAATTTGAATTTTTGACGAATTTTCAAATTGCTACTTGACTTTTTTTCATCAACTATAGTTACTTTAATCGCTCTAACTCTGCTTGTAATTCATCAATTATTATAAAATTTAGTAGGTATATCAATAATATGTTCCTTAATGACTGTGTTCAATTTGGGATTATTATTTCAAAAATTGAATTTTTGACAAATTTTCAAAATGCGACTTGACTTTTTTTTCATCAACTAATGTTACTAAAATTGCTCTAACTTTTCTTGTAATATATGTATATTCATAAAATTTGGTACATATATCAATAATATGTTCGTTAATGACTATGTTCGATTTGGGATTATTATTTCACAAATTGAATTATTGACGAATTTTGAAAATGCGACTTGATTTTTTTTCATCAACTAATGTTACTAAAATTGCTCTAACTCTTTTTGTAATATATGCATTTTCATAAAATTTGGAAAATATATCAACAATATGTTCTTTAACTACTATGTTTGATTTGGAATTATTATTTCATAAATTGAATTTTTGACGAATTTTCAAAATGCAACTTGACTTTTTTTTCATCAACTAGTGTTACTAAAATTGCTCTAACTTTTCTTGTAATCTATGTATGTTCATAAAATTTGGTACATATATTAATAATATGTTTATTAGCAACTATGTTTGATTTGGGATTATTATTTTATAAATTGAATTTTTGACGAATTTTCAAATTGCGACTTGTCTTTTTTTCATCAACTAGTGTTACTAAAATCGCTCTAACTCTTTTTGTAATCCATGAATGTTCATAAAATTTAGAACATATATCAATAATATGTTCATTAATTACTATGTTCGATTTGGCATTATTATTTTACAATTTGAATTTTTGACGAATTTTTAAATTGCTACTTGACATTTTTTCATCAACTAGAGTTACTAAAATCGCTTTAACTCTGCTTGTAATACATCAATTGTTATAAAATTTAGTAGGGATATCAATAATATGTTCTTTAATGATTATGTTCGATTTGAGATTATTATTTCAAAAATTGAATTTTTGACGAATTATCAAAATGCGACTTGACTTTTTTTTCATCAACCAATGTTACTAAAATCGTTGTAACTCTTTTTGTAATTCATGAATGTTCATAAAATTAGCTACATATATCAACAATATGTTCTTTAACCAAGATCTTTGATTTGGAATTATTATTTCATAAATTGAATTTTTGACGAATTTTCAAATTGCGACTTGTCTTTTTTTCATCAACTAGTGTTACTAAAATCGCTCTAACTCTTTTTGTAATCCATGAATTCTCATAGAATTTAGAACATATATCAATAATATGTTCGTTAACTACTATGTTCAAATTAGGATTATTATTTTATAAATTGAATTTTTGCCGAATTTTCAAAATGCGACTTGACTTTTTTTCATCAACTAGTGTTACTAAAATCGCTCTATCTCTTTTTGTAGTTCATGAATTTTCATAAGATTTGGAATATATATCAATAATATGTTCATTAACCACTATGTTCGATTTGGCATTATTATTTTACAATTTGAATTTTTGACGAATTTTCAAATTGCGAATTGACTTTTGTTCTTCAACTAGTGTTACTAAAATCGCATTAACTATTCTAGTAATTTATGAATGTTTACAAAATTAGCTACATATATCAATAATATGTTCTTTAACTACTATGTTTGATTTGGAATTATTATTTCATAAATTGAATTTTTGACGAATTTTCAAAATGCGACTTGATTTTTTTTCATCAACTAGTGTTACTAAAATCGCTCTAACTCTTTTTGTAATCTATGAATTTTCATAAAATTTGGAAAATATATCAATAATATGTTCATTAATCACTATGTTCGATTTGGCATTATTATTTTACAATTTGAATTTCTGACGAATTTTCAAATTGCGAATTGACTTTTGTTCTTCAACTAGTGTTACTAAAATCACTTTAATTCTTCTACTAATCTATGAATGTTCATAAAATTTGCTGCATATATCAATAATATGTTCTTCAACCACTATGTTTGATTTGGAATTATTATTTCATAAATTGAATTTTTGACGAATTTTCAAAATGCGACTTGACTTGTTTTCATCAACTAGAGTTACTAAAATTGCTGTAACTCTTCTCATAATCCATGGATTATTATAAAATTTGCTACATATATCAATAATATGTTCACTAACCACTATGTTCGATTTGGGATTATTATTTTATAAACTTATTTTTTACGAATTTTCAAAATGCAATTTGACTTTTTTTCTTCAACTAGTATTATTAAATCTCTCTAACTCTTTTTTTAATCCTTCAATTTTCATAGAATTTAGAATATATATCAATAATATGTTCATTTACTACTATGTTCAAATTAGGATTATTATTTTATAAATTGAATTTTTGCCGAATTTTCAAAATGCGACTTGACTTTTTTTCATCAACTAGTGTTACTAAAATCGCTCTAACTCTTTTTGTAGTTCATGAATTTTCATAAGATTTGGAACATATATCAATAATATGTTTATTAGCCACTATGATTGATTTGGGATTATTATTTGATAAATTGAATTTTTGACGAATTTTCAAAATTCGACTTGACTTTTTTTCATCAACTAGTGTTACTAAAATGGCTCTAACTCTTTTTGTAATTCATGAATTTTCATAAAATTTGGAACATATATCAATAATATGTTTATTAACCACTATGTTCGATTTGGCATTATTATTTTATAAATTGAATTTTTGCCGAATTTTCAAATTGTGACTTTACTTTCTTTCATCAACTAATGTTACTAAAATTGCTCTAACTTTTCTTGGAATCTATGTATGGTCATAAAATTTGGTAAATATATTAACAATATGTTTGTTCGCCACTATGTTTAATTTGGGATTATTATTTCATAAATTGAATTTTTGGCGAATTTTCAAAATGCGACATGTCTTTTTTTCATCAATTAGTATTACTAAAATCGCTCTAACTCTTTTTGTAATCCATGAATTTTCATAAAATTTGGAACATATATCAAAAATATGTTCATTAACTACTATGTTCAAATTAGGATTATTATTTTATAAATTGAATTTTTGTTGAATTTTTAAAATGCGATTTGACTTTTTTTCATCAACTAGTGTTACTAAAATCGCTCTAACTCTGTTTGTAGTTCATGAATTTTCATAAGATTTGGAACATATATCAATAATATGTTCGTTAACTACTATGTTCGATTTGGTATTATTATTTTACAATTTGAATTTTTGACGAATTTTCAAATTGCGCCTTGACTTTTGTTCATCAACTAGTGTTACTAAAATCGCTTTAATTCTTCTAGTAATTTATGAATGTTCATAAAATTAGCTACATATATCAATAACATGTTCGTTAACCACTATGATTGATTTGGGATTATTATTTCATAAAATGAATTTTTGACGAATTTTCAAAATGCGACTTGACTTTTTATCATGAAATAGTGTTACTAAAATCGCTCTAATTCTTCTTGTAATCGATAAATTGTCATAAAATTTGGGAGATATATCAATAATATGTTCATTAAACATTGTGTTCGATTTGGGATTATTATTTTATAAATTGATTTTTTGCCGAATTTTCAAAATGCGACTTGTCTTTTTTTTTCATTAATTATTATTACTAAAATCGCTCTAACTCTTTTTGTAATCCATAAAATTTGTAAAGTTTATCATGATTGAACAATTTTGATTATATTTTTCTTCACATCTTCGGCTTTATCTCCACAATCATACACTTTTTATAACAATATTATTGCGTAGTTGTCTTTGGTATTAAAAGACCTGCAAAATGAGACCAAGCGCAACTATCATGAAATAAAATTTTTCAAGTCTCAAAAAATTGTCAAGTCTTATAGCTCTTTCGATTTAATTTCAAACAATATCGATTTCATTTTTTTTTCACCATCTAGCCTATATTTCAAATCGAATTATATTAATTTCAGTGTCAATTCACTTCTAGGGCGTCCCCTGCTTTGAGACAACGGAGAATAGTTATTGCATTTTTACCGATAAAAATCGGTAAAAATCTTAATACATTTGTTTCTTTCTAAAAGAAAAGGTTAACTGGTCACATGATATATTATAAAAGTTATAAAAATAACTTTTATAATATATCATGTGACGAGTTTAACTTTTCTTTTAGAAAGACACAAATGTATTAAGATTTTTTATTTGGTAGAAAATTGTCTCTCCAACAAGTTAATTATGATTGAACAATTTTTATTATATTTTTCTCTATACTTATATACATTACATTATACAATTACTGTTGTTTATATATTTGTAAATGCTTTCCACTCTTTTCTGTTTTTTTGCCTTTCCTTTCTTGATTATTATTTCCCCTATTCTGTTGTGCCAGTCTTTTCTTGGTCTACATCTTCTTCTTTATATATATTTTATATAAAAACAACAAAATATATTTACACATATCCGTGTTGAATATTTCCTTTACAATCGCAATTTTTTACTCGTACTATTTTCAATCGCAAGATTTTCTATGTGTACTATGTGTATTGAAAAGGTGCTCGTTTTTTTGTGTGTGCACTCGTGTTATTCTTTGTGCTCAACCTTTTTCTGCGTTCGCGATAAAAGCGCCCCCCGTCGTCGTCGTCGTCGTCGGGCTGATGGCCGTAACGCAGGAAATACTTGTCGTGTAATAAACCGTGAGCGCACGTTTACTCCCCCAGGTATTTACCCCTCTGGCCCTCGCATCGTTTGCTAGTAAGCGTATACTGTACGAAATTGGAAAAAAAAAATAAATAGGAATAAAATGGAACTATGTATTCTTGTATGCTTACGTAGTCATTAGTGAAAGAATCTCGCTTTCACTATCTTTGTAATAGAATTGTATTTCGTTCGTACGTTCATAATTTAAATGTGAGGTTTAGAGGAGTCCCTCGAAACACAACACATCTTTTTAAAAAAAAATTACTATTAACATTTATATGATGTATAATAATATTCCCTTACAACTCAACACAATGGGCCCGTTTTGAGGCCTAAGTGTCTGTAGCTATGCTACCCTCCAGCCAACTATCCCTTACAACTCAAAACTCTCACAAATGAAAGATTTAAGACTAACAAAAAAATATCTACACTTGAAAATGAATTTTGATGTTTTGCCTTAAATATTTTGGTAGATTTATTGTTTATATAGTTATACTTTTGTTTCATTTGCATGTAAAACTGTTTTTTAATCAATTTTTTGTTTTCTTTCTTTTATAGCAGGTTAAGTGGTAGAGTAAATCAGAATCTGAACTTGCCTGTTTTTCAAACGTAAATTTCGTTGTAAATGGTTTAAGTTTATTTATATTATTACATTTATTTATTTTTTCTAAGTCAACTTACTTTTATAAATTCTTATATTTTTTATATCCTTTACTACTAAGAAATGTACACATGTAAACACAAAACAGGCAGAAACCCTTGGGGTCTGCCTGTTTTGTGTTTGTGTTTCCTTCTATTTTTTTACAATTTTTTCAGTGATTATTTAAAAAAAAATGTTTTGCATTGAAAAATTTAATTGTCAGTTTGTGGGCGTTAAATAGCCAAGAAAAAAAAAATCTAGAATGCAATATTACATTTATAAGTGTGAATCCATTTTTTAGTAATCTACATATCTAGATTTCATTATTATTAGATTTCATCAGTGTTGCTCAGCTAGTGAGGATGAATTCACACAATATCTCGAGTATTACAAGAATTTAATTCCCTTCACTGTCTAGCATTACTTCCAGATATTTTAACTTGTGTTATATTTTGTTTTAAATATTTAGTTTGTATTGTGCTAACTAACAATGAGAAATAGCTAATGTATTTTATTATTCTTTTTGTTACAGATTTCACAGCAGGATTCCATCCCTCACTGCAGCGACACATTTAATTAGCAAGGTGAGTGCAATTTCCTCTGGTGATTCATTAGTTTAATCCGCTGGGGGGGTGGCGGCTTACATACTTCGCTCGCTCTAGCTCGCGCGCTGGGGCGGCCAGTGATTTCTCTGATAATGCGGAGAGAACTTTAGCAAACAATGAGCTGTGTTCGTGTAATTATTAAATCTGCGGCATTATTAATTGGTAATGGCGGATATCAGCGCCGCCCGGCGCTCTAGTATATCAAGTTTCCGAGTTGAAACTTGTTAGTGTGGTAACGATATGAAATTTGATGATTTGAGCTGTCACCATTATAAAATTGCATGGTGCCGAGTTTGAGGATATAGTGTTTTTATGAGTGGAGTTTATAATAATCACATTGTTGAAGATTGAATTTAATGAGTTTATTGATATTGTTCATTTAACATATCACAACACACATCTAATTTTATTCGGGGTTGATTGGAGAGAGAAAAGCTGATTATAAAACATATATAAGTGTGAATCCAACCCTTAGCAATCTACATATCTAGATTTTGATCTTATTAGATCTCATCAGTGTAGCTCAGCTAGTGATGGTGAATACACACAATATCACGAGTGGTTATATACAAAAATGATAAAACTAACCCCCTAGGAGGAAAGTTAAACGCCATCTGGCGGCACCATATCAATTAGCACACCCATATGGTAATAACTTTCAACATACTCATGCCATTAGGATCACCGAGTAGTGCCCTCTATGGAATAATATTCTAACAGAGTGCTTGAGATATCAGCACAAGTCCAATCTTATAATATATATATATATATATATATATATATATATATATATATATATATATGTGTGAATCCACCCCTTAGCAATCTACATATATAGATTTTGATCTTATTAGATCTCATCAGTGTAGCTCAGCTAGTGATGGTGAATTCACACAATATCTCGAGTGGTTATATACAAAAATGATACAACTAACCCCCTAGGAGGAAAGTTAAACGCCATCTAGCGGCACCACTCGAGAAATTGTGTGAATTCATCCTTAGTAGTTGAGCTACACTGATGAGATCTAATAAGATCAAAATCTATATATGTAGATTGCTAAGGGTTGGATTCACACTTATATATGTTTTATAAGATTGGCCTTGTGCTAATATCTCAAGCACTCTGTTGGAATATTATACCATAGAGGACACTACCCGATGATCCTGATGGCATGAGTATGTTGACGGTTATTACCATATGGGTGTGCATTGCTAATTGATGTGGTGCCACCAAATGGCGTTTAACTTTCCTCCTAGGGGGTTAGTTGTATCATTATTGATTATAAAATGTTTATTGGAGTAATTAAATTGCTCCTGGTCCAAATAACTTAGCACTTAGCACTTGAATGTGCATTGTAGGTGTTAAATAACTTTTATAAAAGCATGCGAAAAGATTGTTATCTGCTATTGCATGTTTGGTTACAAAAAAATACATGATTTTTTTTTGCTTAGTTATTATTATTCTCAGGCACAGTTCATTTTTACGTTTGCCCGTTCTTTGCGCCATATCTTTATTTACAACGACGATTGAATCGCAAACAGCGAGCGGATTCTCCCCCCAAACGAGCGCAATTCGATTTGCCGCATTGGCATTCCTAACACAAAGGAGCCCTTTCGGTAATTTTCAATATAAAATCCGGTACGAATTAAAAATGGTACATTTTCTAGATATACGTATAAGTACGTAAACTGTAACACTGATATTTTCTGTACTTTTACAGGAAATATTAGTGTTACAGTTTATATACTTAAACGTATATCTAGAAAATGTAACATTTTTAATTCGTACCGGATTTTATATTGAAAATATACATACCTTTGTATGGCCTATTGGGAATAAATAAATATTATTATTATATATAAAAATATTATTATAAAAAACGTATATAATCATAATTATATACTTTTTTTACAATAATATTTTTTTATCGAGCTTTATGTTTGAGTATAATTGTTTGTGAGGTTGGAAGTTTCTTTTTTTTGCTGTAGCCGCAACAGCAGGGTAATCCTATCCCTCTGCTGCCGAGTTTGTCTGTAAAGCCGCAAATTGAAAGCGACACCCTCATTCGCGGCTGCTGTAAATTGCAAGAGGTGGATTAGTTAGGAGACGCTATACATAAATGAAGCGTGAATATGTTTCGATATTTCTCTTAGAAGTAATTTTTAATAATGTCGTACATTACGAAAATGTTTAGGGATAAGATGAAGTTCTTCTCCCCACATAGCTAATTCCAATACGACAAAAATGCCGTGATAATGTTCAGAAATTCATATAATAATAATAATAGACTTTATTCTCCAAGAATTTACTAATAGTAATAGACAGATTTATAAATATCAATCAACAGTGCGGAGAAAAGACGAGGTTCTGGTATGGAGGCGTTAACCTCACCAAAATAACGACAATAATATTATTATGATTAGAGCACTATGAGTACATCAGTATCAGTACATGTATAAAAAGTTAAATTAAAAATGCAATTCTATTGCATTGAATTTTTGTACGGTCGATCGTCAAATTGGCCCACTAGGGACTATACGGGATCACCCCTGACATGGGAGCATCGCACGATCGATCTGCAAGCCCATAAATTATTTATAATCACGCCAGGAGAGTTCATTTTAAAACTAGGTTAAAAATCAATTGACGGTTTATGTTATATATGGTCGGGGATATTATTTTCGTATGCAAATTTAATATATATTTTATTTAAAACGCACAGTCTAAATATTTGTTTGAAGACAATTTTATACTAAATATATTACTTCTGACTGATTTATGATTTATGTATATTTTCAAACTACAAAAATAATAATAACATATGTATTATTAATTTCGCATGAAAATTTAATATAAATTTTATATAAAACGTGCAGTCTTAATATTTATTTCGAGACATTTGTATACTAAATATATTAGTTCTCACTGATTGATGTAACTATAATTTTCTAATATGACAATATTCTATTTTGTACTTATATAATAATTATTATTTATAATATAAATTTGTAATTAGTAATCTATTTTGTACTATACTAATATAATACATGTTTTATACTATACTCCAAACACTAATAGTCCCTAAAGTATGGAATAATATTGAATTTATTCCATAATTAATATTAAAAAAACTTTTTAAGGCTGGGTTATATAAAGATTCATGAGATAACTACTTTTAAACTGTGATCTTGCCCTGTACGGATCAAACACGGTCTTGTAGTGTTATCGGTGATAGCACTTAACACCCCCACATCACTTCGAGCCGCAACCAATTTGGTCGAGTGCTGATTGCGTGTGCCTGCATTCAAATACGACCGCGCCGCCACCGCATCCAATAATCTTGACATGATCTTAATTGGTGGCGGGATCGCAGCCAAAATTAGATTTAATTTAAAGCGCACTGATATCGCAAACGAATCGAATCGAAAAGCATTGAAGTTAGTTTTTCAAGCAAAAATATACCGTGAAACAAATTAAAAATTGTACTGCATAGGACATGTTGTAGGACACTAAAAGCTTATGAAGTGCTGTTAAACTCATTTGGATTCTTCTTGCAAGTTGTGCGGTGTGATTTTATTTTTGTTATTTTTCTTAAGGTCGTTTTAGACAAGACACTTTCTTGACTCAAAAGTTAGTCAAGATGCGAGACAATCTAAATTGTCTTGTATCATACAGCAAATTATTTGAAATATTGAATTGGATGGTAGATCGAATGGAAAAATATAACATGTTCTATTTGTGAAGAACAAATCGTATGGGAGGAGGATATATGAAATCATTTCTTGAACAACTCCTGAGCTAAGAAATTGTCTTGTCTAAAACGACCTTAAGAAAAATAACAAAAATAAAATCACACCGCACAACTTGCAAGAAGAATCCAAATGAGTTGAACAGCACTTCATAAGCTTGGAAATTTAAAAATAAAACACGACATTTCAAACAACCTGAAGAGAGATGTTTATAACAAATGTATTGAGCCAATAACAACATATGACCTATAAACTATACCACTTCAAATAAGCTCAGAACAACACAAAGAAGTATAGAGCTTGGCATAAATTTGAGGGAGAAAATTAGAAACACCAAAATACGCAGAACTAAAGCAGTTGTCGCCATAGAACGAACCGTGGAGCCGGATAGGCACATAGTCAGGCAAGATCCCTTTGAATGGACATATATAAATTTTATATATATAAATATATAAATTTTTATTTATAGTTATATTTTATTTATATAATTTTTTTTCCAATATAAAGTCAAATTGAATGCATCAAGAGAATCTTTAACATCCTAAAATACTACGAAACAGAACTATAGTTCCTTGTATCCCTTGAGTAATTTAGGATTTGTAATTTTTCAGTTTAACAACCCAAAAAAAAAAACTAGGAATACACACGTCATACTTTGTAAGGGTTAAGTATGATTATTTGTAAATATATTCAAAGTAAATTTATAAAAATTTTATAATTACAGAGTTATGGTACTTTTCATCTCTTGATTAATAGATTTGTAATTTTTGAGTTTAATAATCCAAAACGACTATGAATAGTTGAGATACACAAGTCATACTATGGAAGAGCAAAGTATGACTATTTGTAAATAAAGTCAAAGTAAATTTATAAAATTTTGATAACTACAAACAGAGTTATGGTACTTTTCATCTCTTGTGTAATGTCACATTTGTAATTTTTGAGTTTAACAATCCAAAAAGTCTATGAATAGTTGAGATACACAAGTCATACTTTAGAAGGGAAAAGTATGACTATTTGTAAATAAAGTCAAAGTAAATTTATAAAATTTTGATAACTACAAACAAAGTTATGGTACTTTTAATCTCTTGAGTAATGTTAGATTTGTAATTTTTGAGTTTAACAATCAAAAACGACTATGAATACTTGATATACACATGTCATACTTTGGAAGGATAAAGTATAACTATTTGTAAATAAAGTCAATGTAAAATTATAAAATTTTGATAACTACAAACAGAGTTATGGTACTTTTAATCTCTTGAGTAATGTCAGATTTGTAATTTTTGAGTTTAACAATCCAAAACGACCATGAATAGTTGAGATACGCATGTTATACTTTGCAAGGGCAAAGTATAGCTATTTGTAAATAAAGTCAAAGTAAATTTATAAAATTTTGATAACTACAAACAGAGTTATGGTACTTTTCATCTCTTGAGTAATGTTAGATTTGCAATTTTTGAGTTTAACAATCAAAAACGACTATGAATAGTTGAGATACACATGTCATACTTTGGAAGAACAAAGTAAGACTATTTGTAAATAAAGTCAAAGTAAATTTATAAAATTTTGATAACAACAAACAGAGTTATGGTACTTTTCATTTCTTGAGTAATGTCAGATTTGTAATTTTTGAGTTTAACAATCCAAAACGATTAAAAATAGTTGAGATACACATGTCATATTTTGGAAGGACAAAGTATGACTATTTGTAAATAAAATTAAAGAAAATTTATGAAATTTTGATAACTACAAACAGAGTTATGGTACTTTTCATCTCTTAAGTAATGTCAGATTTGTAATATTTGAGTTTAACAATCCAAAACGACAATGAATAGTTCAGATACACATGTCATACTTTAAAAGGGCAAAGTATGACTATTTGTAAATAAAGTCAAAGTAAATTTATAAAATTTTGATAACAACAAACAGAGTTATGGTACTTTTCATTTCTTGAGTAATGTCAGATTTGTAATTTTTGAGTTTAACAATCCCAAACCATTATAAATAGTTGAGATACACATGTCATACTTTGGAAGGACAAAGTATGACTATTTATAAATAAAGTTAAAGAAAATTTATGAAATTTTGATAACTACAAACAGAGTTATGGTACTTTTCATCTCTTAAGTAATGTCAGATTTGTAATATTTGAGTTTAACACTCCAAAACGACTATGAATAGTTTAGATACACAAGTCATACTTTGGAAGGGCAATGTATGACTATTTGTAAATAAAGTCAAAGTAAACTTATAAAATGTTGATAACTACAAACAGAGTTATGGTACTTTTCATCTCTTGAGTAATGTCAGATAGGTAATTTTTGAGTTTAACAATCCAAAACAACTATGAATACTTGAGATACACCTGTCATACTTTGGAAGAGCAAAGTATGACTATTTTTAAATAAAGTAAAAGTAAATTTATAAAATTTTGATAACTACAAACAGAGTTATGGTACTTTTCATCTCTTGCGTAATGTCAGGTTTGTAATTTTTGAGTTTAACAATCAAAAACGACTATGAATAGTTGAGATACACATGTCATATTTTAAAAGGGCACAGTATGACTATTTATGAATAAATTCAATGTAAATTTATAAAATTTTGATAACTACAAACAGAGTTATGGTACTTTTCATCTCTTGCGCAATGTCAGATTTGTAATTTGTGTGTTTAACAATCCAAAACGACTATGAATAGTTGAGATGCACAAGCCATACTTTGGAAGGACAAAGGATGACTATTTGTAAATAAAGTCAAAATAAATTTATAAAATTTTGATAACTACAAACAGAGTTATGGTACTTTTCATCTCTTGCGTAATGTCAGGTTTGTAATATTTGAGTTTAACAATCCAAAACGACTATGAATAGTTGAGATACACAAGTCATACTTCAGAAGAACAAAGTATGACTATTTGTAAATAAATTCAAAGAGAATTTATAAAATTTTGATAATTACTAACAGAGTTATAGTACTTTTCATCTCTTGAGTAATGTCAGATTTGTAATTTTAGAGTTTAACAATCCAAAACGACTATGAATAGTGGAGATACACATGTCATACTTTGGAAGGGCAAAGTATGACTATATGTAAATGAAGTCAAAGTAAATTTATAAAATTTTGATAACTACAAACAGAGTTATGGTACATTTCATCTCTTGCGTAATGTTAGGTTTATAATTTTTGAGTTTAACAATCAAAAATGACTATGAATGGTTGAGATACACATGTCATACTTTGGAAGGACAAAGTGTGATTATTTGTAAGTAAAGTCAAAGAAAATTTATGAAATTTTGATAACAACAAACAGAGTAATGGTACTTTTAATCTCTTGAGTAATGTTAGATTTGTAATTTTTGAGTTTAACAATCAAAAACGACTATGAATAGTTGAGATACACATGTCATACTTTGGAAGGGCAAAGTATGACTATTTGTAAATAAAGTCAAAGTAAATTTATATAATTTTGATAAATACAAACAGAGTTATGGTACTTTTCATCTCTTGAGTAATGTCAGATTTGTATTTATTGAGTTTAACAATCCTAAATAACTATGAATACTTGAGAGACACATGTCATACTTTGGAAGGACAAATTATGACTATTTGTAAATAAAGTCAAAATAAATTTATAAAATTTTGATAACTACAAACAGAGTTATGGTACTTTTTATCTCTTATGTAATGTCAGATTTGTAATTTTTGAATTTAACAATCCAAAACTACTATAAATAGTTGAGATACACATGTCATACTTTGGAAGGGCAAAGTATGACTATTTGTAAATAAAGTCAAAGTAAATTTATAAAATGTTGATAACTACAAACAGAGTTATGGTACTTTTCATCTCTTGAGTAATGTCAGATTTGTAATTTTTGAGTTTAACAATCCAAAATGACTATGAATACTTGAGATACACATGTCATACTTTGGAAGGACAAAGTATGACTATTTGTAAATAATGTCAAAGTAAATTTATAAAATTTTGATAACTACAAACAGAGTTATGATACTTTTCATCTCTTGAGTAATGTCAGATTGGTAATTTTTGAGTTTAACAATCCAAAACGACTATGAATAGTTGAGATACACATGTTATACTTTGAAAGGACAAAGTATGACTATTTGTAAATAGAGTCAAAGTAAATTTATAAAATTTTGATAACTACAAACAGAGTTATGGTACTTTTCATCTCTTGCGTAATGTCAGGTTTGTAATTTTTGAGTTTAACAATCCAAAATGACTATGAATACTTGAGATACACATGTCATACTTTGGAAGGACAAAGTATGATTATTTGTAAATAAACTCAAAGTAAATTTATAAAATTTTGATAACTACAAACAGAGTTATGGTACATTTTATCTCTTGATTAATGTCAGATTTATAATTTTTGAGTTTAACAATCCAAAAAGTCTATGAATAGTTGAGATACACAATTCATACTTTGTAAGTACAAAGTATGACTATTTGTAAATAAAGTCAATGTAAATTTATAAAATTTTGATAACTACAAACAGACTTATGGTACTTTTCATCTCTTGAGTAATGTCAGATTTGTAATATTTGAGTTTAACAATCCAAAACGACTATGAATAGTTGAGATACACATGTCATACTTTGGAAGGACAAAGTATGACTATTTGTATTATAAAGTCAATCGCGAACAGCCAAAAAGGGAGTCACACGACCACAAAAGTGATGATGTTCTGATATGAAACAGATTGTGGGAAGGTAATGGTATCAAGCCGCACAACACAGGAACAGTTGGAAATCTACGAGGAAAACCTGTTCAGTAGTGAACTATTAAAGGCTGAAAAAGAACGAAGATGCAACAATATAATCACGGAATGTAGTTAACTCATCTTTATACAACCCAGTCTTAAAGTTTATAAACAATACTTTTACATGTGTTTTTTTCTTTTCTTTGCTTGCATTCAATCAATACTCGGACGCAAACTAAATATTCTCAGTGGTCATCCAATCCGGCGTTCGCGTTTTCTTTACATTTCCAGTTTGTCGACATTCTGGCGCGTTGTAAAACGACCCGGCCACGGGGCACCGCAATTTGCAGCGCAAGATAAATCGCAGCTGGTCCCGAAATGAGAGCTGGCGACGCGACGGTGCCGGAAATCAATTCTGACCGCCCATTTTAAATTCTAATCGTATTACAAACACGTGCGCGGTGCAATTGATTAGAAAAAAACCTGACAACGTTCTATTGAATTAAATATAAATTATATACCAAGGTATTGAGGATTTTTATGAGTAATTAGTATTGGAATTTAAAAATATAACTCTAGAAAAACATGCCAATGTTATTTTGAATTAAATATAAATTATATACCGAGATATTGAGGATTCTTATGAGTAATTAGTATTGGAATTCAAAAATATAACTCTAGAAAAACGTGATAACGTTATTTTGAATTAAATATAAATTATATACCAAGGTATTGAGGATTTTTATGAGTAATTAGTATTGGAATTCAAAAATATAACTCTAGAAAAACGTGCCAACGTTCTTTTGAATTAAATATAAATTATATACCGAAGTATTGAGGATTTTTATGAGTAATTAGTATTGGAATTCAAAAATATAACTCTAGAAAAACGTGATAACGTTATTTTGAATTAAATATAAATTATATACCAAGGTATTGAGGATTTTTATGAGTAATTAGTATTGGAATTCAAAAATATAACTCTAGAAAAACGTGCCAACGTTCTTTTGAATTAAATATAAATTATATACCGAGGTATTGAGAATTCTTATGAGTAATTAGTATTGGAATTAAATAATATAACTCTTTCAATCATTTCCAGTCTACAGTGCAAACACTGTTTTAATAAATCTTACTTTGCTGAACAGCTGGCAAGGGGCATGTGCAATAATTTCCTTAAAGCGCTCCTATTAATTTCAATTAAATCGGGGGGGTGGTTTTTTTTCGTCGTCTCTCCCTCCGTCTGTCCCGGTGGAAATCCGGCCGTCGCGGCGACTAATTAATTAAATTCCGTTCGCGTCCGCGCTGTGCGTGCGCCCGTAAATATTTATCCGCTCAGAGGAGGCTCGAGCACTAATTAAAACGCGTGCAGAATCAGAAACGGGAGAACACAAAACTGGGTACTTAAAATTCTGGCGTGTGTGTGTGTTTTCTGCTTTATGATTCTAACGAATTTAATTCTAAGCGGACGTTTAGAGAATTTATTTACTGATTTTATGATTTATCTCGTATTAAAAAAAAACATCTTTATTTGGTATGACTCAAAACTCACAAAATATACACCCTCTAATATACAATGCTCATCAAGAAGAACAAACAAATATATACTAAATTTGGGGTAATTTCTTTATCTGGTTGTACGGTGAGGAACGTGTTGGTATTAATCCCTTTTGATCTTTAGTGTTTCTGCTTTAGACGCTGGAATTGTTTCCCTAACGAATGAATCCTGTCAACTATTTTATTCCAAAATGAAAGATGCATTAAGCCCTGGTTTCCTAGGAGAGCGGCCGCTTAAAAACGGCCGCTTTTGACGTCATTTTTACGTCACAAAAATAATTCTACGTGTATATAAACGAATATAGTTTCCTATAAAGTGTAATACCTCAACGTACTGCAAAAACGCAATGAATTACGATGAAAAATTGTGAATTCTTCTATTACATATACCTAAAACGACCTTTGTGATTTGTGAATGACGTCAAAAGCGGCCGCTTTAAAGCGACCGTTCTCCTAGGAAACCAGGGCTTAATGCATCTTTCATTTTGGAATAAAATAGTTGACAGGATTCATTCGTTAGGGAAACAATTCCAGCGTCTAAAGCATAAAGACTAAAGATCAAAAGGGCTTAATACCAACACGTTCCTCACCGTACAACCAGATCAAGAAATTACCCCAAATTTAGTATAAAGATTACTTGTATGATAACTCAGCTTTCTTAAATGGAAATGTAGATTTGCGTCCAGGTAGATATAAAGTAATAGACACTAAGACTGGGTGGTGTTGATCCTCTGGAAGAAGTTACGTGTTACATCAACCTCTGTGTCATGATTCGCAAATAGTGTCTTTAGTTTTGTATTTTCGATAAGATTTCAATGGCTAACAGCATAAATAGCCCTACACTCCCTCTGCCCTCACCACTTTCCTTTCTCACGTCAGCCCCCTGCAGATTTTCAAGCTTTTCACATCCCCTCCTAACCATTCATTCAGCTTTCTGCAATGTCCAACCCCATATTACTTTCTAATCCTAACAGATTCAGTTTTATCTCTAAAAGTAATGCATTACCACGCTTGAGTTATACCGCAACATATGTTGTTCTAAGTAAATTAGTGAAGTAATGAAATAATATATGAACATATGTTGTTGTATCTAAGTAAATTAGTGAAGTAATGAAATAATATAGGAAAGGAAGATATATAAAATTTGGAAAACCGCAGTTCTATTAAATTATTTTATAATATTTATTTCTCCAAACTTTTCGGGTCATACCGAGCGATACCCGGCGCATTCACCAAAATGCAGCGGATATGAGACTGTAAACCAGCGGTCGGGGAAGCCATTACTCTACGCAAAAGTTAAATAGTTAGGTATGTTAGATATACCTAACTATATTACTTTTTCGTAGATATATTAATTCTAGTATTTTTTGTAACTAAAGCATTTTCTATTTCATTCAATTATGGTTTTATTATAACGCACCTTACACGATCAATAATACTGTCAATATTTTAGAATAATGACTATTACTGTACGATAATATGTTTAAAATTTTCATTATTCTAAAATATTGACAGTATTACTGACCGTGTAGGTATAGTAATGATGGAATGAATAGAATACTGATATTTATCCGGATAATTGATTACTTGAGAAATATTGAAGGAGGATTCAAGCAAATACTAACAGTACTAGGATTGACAATAATATTGACCGTGTAAGGTGCCTTAAAGGGTTACAATTATATAAATAATTATTAATTGAATTATAACAACAAACAAATCAAACTATTATTATTTTAAAATAATAATAATTTGATTTGTTATAACTCAATTAATAATTATTTACTAGGCGAGAAAGTGTATATAGTTGTATACACAATGTATTTTTGTACACTTCTATTATGTCCCTTAGTTCTAATTCACATGAATAAACTCTATGAAATTAGAGCACTATCCACTGTATATATCCCCCTGAAATATTATCGTTAATCCAGAAAGGTATTTGTATATCCCTCTTGCTGCGGATTGAATTTATCGATGCGTGTGAAACAATAACAGTGTCCGCGAGTGCCGGAACGTTCCGGGCGAGCGGATCGAATTACTGTTTAATTCGAAACGAATGCGCCCCAATCAAGATCCTGCGGGGGAGGGGGGGCCCGCGTTGTCAACCATAACCGTATTACCTTATTCGATCTACTCGCGGCGCTGGCAGGAATATTTAATTAACAACGTACAACCAAGCAACCACCCCCGGGGACGTGTCCGGTGACTGATTAAAGTTTATCGACGCTCCGCAGGATTCAATCAGAAAAAGTGAACAATACAAGTTGTGGGCGAGCGTGAGTTTCATGAAAATGAGATATTGAGATTATAGATTATGTTGCTGGTTTGTTAGTGTATTCAAATTTAATTAATTTGATCCAAATCACTGTTCATAAAGTATGGAACAAATTCAATGAAATATTTATTTATGATTTCTGCAAAAATTGCTAGGATACGTCGATTTTTAATTTAAAATTGCTATTTTTTAATGAGAGATAACTCTCGAATTAATTTCTAATCTGTGATTCAATTATCAATTCTGACAACTTTCATACCAAATGAAGAGTACAAGGCAGAAAGGGGAAATGTCAGTGTAACTCTAGATAACCAAATTTCATGCTTAGAGCACATTTATATACATAAACCCTCATATATATATATATATATATATATATATATATATATATAAATATATATATATATATACATATATATATATATATATATATATATATATATATATATATAACACTATGAAATTAGAGCACTATACACTGTATATATCTCCATGAAATATTATCATTAATCCCGAAAGGTATTTGTATATCCCTCTTGCTGCGGATTGAATTTATCGATGCGTGTGAAATAATAACATATATATATATATATATATATATATATATATATTCCCCCTTTCTGCCTTGTACTCTTCAAATGCAATGTTATATAAACTAAGGTAGATGAACCAAGGCTATGAAATTAAATGAAAGTGTATGAACTTGATTTATACTTGTATATATTAACGACAGAGATTTTTGTTGACTGTTTTGAATAGATATAATATTGGTTTTGATTGCAAATAGTATGCCCAGATGATCAGTAGTATATAGATCGTAATACTATCTGTTATATTTCTGTCTGTAATACTAATATTATTATTTTATATTAAACAGCATATGATCAAATATATTTCTCCACTACATCTACATGTTTATGGCTAACCGTATTGTTCGCGCTATCCAATACATTCTCCATTATCAAATATATCAAATAAAATTGTATTTCACATGCTGGCTACAAGAATAAATGCTCTGCGCCATGCAGTACTGTCAGGACAATTTTGCCTCGCTCCTTATATCATTCGCTGAACACGCCCCGGATCTTGCTGCTTATTTATTACTCCGCGGCGAGCAAAGCCCGGTGCCAGTATGCGCTTCCAATACAAATAATGCAAACTGTATGTTGCATAATACTAAAAAGATTATCATAAAAATCCATACACATAAAATACAATTAGGATTATGATTGCTATATTTCCATTGAGATTACTTTCTAAACTGTTTTGATTAGATCATATATAATTAAAAACTATAGTGTCCGTATTCATCAACATCCCATAAACTTTATAGGTCCCATAAGCTATTGAATGAATAAATTGTGGCAGAATATGCCAAAACAAATGCCAAACAATTTGAATAGCGCTTGTGATTGAAGCTTTAATGGCACCTTTTGTTTAATTATTCAGTGTTTCCAATAGAGAGAATCTAAAGTAACTACATTGACTAAATAATGTATTAATTGTTGCTATAACAACGAATACTTATGGGTTCAATAGCTACTGATACATTTATGGAACGTTGGTGAATATAGGGGTAGGTCTAGTAGGATTTGTTAATCAAATTAATATAAATACAAATACATAAATTTGTTTATGTTAATTATATAAAAACTTAAATAAAAATTGATATGAAAAATGGCAATTTTGGCAAAAATCTTTAAAAAAAAAATTGTATCGTATCTATTTCATACTTTAGGGACATCCTCTATATAATAGTGTTTTCAATTGATATTACTACTTATTATGATATGCAACCACACATACATGTTGATAAGACAGATAGATATGATACACAGTACGCAACCAAACTAAAGGTCGTTTTAGACAAGACAATTTCTTGACTCAAAAGTTAGTCAATCTAAATTGTCTCGTATCATACAGCAAATTATTTGAAATATTGAATTGGATGGTTCTGGATAGTTGGCTGGAGGGTAGCATAGCTACAGACACTTAGGCCTCAAGATGGGCCCATTGTGAAACCCTAAATTGGATGGTAGATCGAATGGAAAAATATAACGCGTTCTATTTGTCAAGGACAAATTGTATGGGAGGAGGATATATGAACAACTTTTGAACAAAAAAATTGTCTTGTCTAAAACGACCTTTAGTTTGGTTGCGTACTGTGTATCATATCTATCTGTCTTATCAACATGTATGTGTGGTTGCATATCATAATAAGTAGTAATATCTATTGTTCTCAGCCTATAACCATCCCATATAAATTATTTATTTTTTGTACTGGATGTTACCGACTGCGCCATGTTAATGAAACAACGTTCAGTTTTACAGTAGCATTCCCACATGTATTATTTTCAACCGTAAACATATAACTTGGATTGTAATATCAGATTAAATCACCTTCGAGAATATATTATAGAGAAAAATGGATTTTAAATCAATTTAACTACCCTTATAAGTTTTATGTATTCAAGCAAATTCTGTTATTTATTTTTTTTGCAGTCATTAGAAATATATCTAGTGTAAGGGTATGCACTTACACTAGATATATTTCTAATGACTGCAAAAAAAATAAATAACAGAATTTGCTTGAATACATAAAACTTATAAGGGTAGCTAAATTGATTTAAAATCCATTTTTCTCTGTAATATATTCTCGAAGGTGATTTAATCTGATATTACCATTAAACCATAAAGTTCGCATTTGCCAACGTGTTTACTTTATAAATTTATATTTTATTTGGCGTTCGTGCAGCGTGAATTTGCTTATAAATATTGCGCGGCGGAACAACACGCGCGGGGCGCTCTCCTGCATAATTTACAAAACATGGGGTGGCCAGACAACACGCGCACACGCCGCCCCACGTCGCCTGGGGCTCGTTAAGCCCCCCCACGCCACTTTAATAAACTAAAAATTTACTGCTCCGCTCAAGCAAATTGCACTTGCGACTAAACGCAGGTAATATTACTAATATTCTGGAGTAATTCAGGTTTATGAGTTCGTAAAAAAATTGAGATCATCATCATTTGCTTATATGAGCCTGATTCCATACCATGTGCCAGTTCATATAATCAATTTTTTTCCTTAAAATTACTTTACAGTGACAATTTTACACGCACATTATTGATCACTCAGTATAATAGGTAATATATCTTGAGCTGATTCTTGCAGTGCATCTCCTATCGGAGGTTTGCTATCATCATAGCTGTCCGAACCTTATTGGCTGTCGCTCGGAATAATTGAATGTTACTGCAGCCAAACCAGTCTCTTAGGTTTTTAAGCCAGGACATTCGGCGTCGTCTTCCTCTAATCTTTCCTTGTACTATCACAATTGATAGTACAAGGAAATATTAGAGGAAGTAGGAACATCGGACGACGCCGAATGTCCTGGCTACAATTATCAGCGCGTATTTGAGTTCTCTCATTATGTAGCCTAGGTATTGTAACTTTCTCTTCTTTATGGTGTGAATTATTTCCAGTTAGTTTTGCATTTTATTTCACCTTCCAGCACTTGCGCCCAGTCTCATAGACCCGAAGCATATATAAGCTCCGGGTCTATGAGACTTGGCGCAAGTGCCGGAAAGTTAAGACTTCAGTGTTAGTTATCTTATCTCTTCGTAGAATACACCACATTCTTCGGTAACACCACATTTCGAAGACATTTAGTTTGTCTAAGTGATTCTTCTTAAGAGTCCAAGCTTCAACCACATACAGTAATGTAGAAAATACATAGCCTGATTCGGAAACCACAAAACATAGACGATTGAAGAAACATTGAAGAGGCCTACATATATAGGGTGTTAGGTAATTCAAGGGCAATCTGATCAAGTGGTGACAGAGCTGAGTTAATCCTGTAGAAATGTATCAAATTATAAAATTATAAGCCTGTGAGAATGAAAGTGTTGTAAGTCACATTTGAATTGTTATGAAAATGAGAAGATGTTTGGTATATATATATATATATATATATATATATATATATATATATATATATATATATATATATACCCCTACCAACCTGACTATACCCGTCCACTATTTCAAATGACTTGAACTATGCACTACACTGTTATCCATTACTTTCTATGATTCAATTAATTTCATTTAGTAATTTACACCGAATTCGTAAAAAAAAAACATGTGAGAAACAATGTAGAGCATAGTTCAAGCCGTTTGAAATAGTAAACGGGCATAGTCAGGTTGGTAGGGACCACCCACCCACCCGACCTTTGCTCGCATAGTTTTTCCATAGGATACAGATGTTATCATTATCTAAACAATTTCAGGACGAATTTTATCCTATGGATAAACTATGCGAGCGAAGGTGGGGTGGGTGGGGGGCCCCTACCAACTAAACTATGCCCGTCCACTATTTCAAACGGCTTGAACTATGCTCTACATTGTTTCTCACATGTTTTTTTACGAATTAGTGTAAATTAAAAAAATGAAATTAATTGAAACATAGAATGTAATGGATAACAGTGTAGTGCAGAGTCATCCATATATATCCATAACAGTTCGTCATTCTACTTGCTATATATATATATATATATATATATATATATATATATATATATATATATATATATATATATATATATATAAATCAACGTGCGCAGTTACAGACTTGAAACCAATTTATTCATAAATAAAAATGTAACTACGTACGTTGATTTACATTCATACTAAACGCAAAATCTTCTCTTTTAAAAAAAATTGAAATGTGACTTATACCATTTTCATTCTCACAGACTCATATGTCGATACATTTCTACAGGATTAACTTATCTCCACCAACACTTACGAGATTGCCCTTGAATTATCTAACACCCTGTATAAGTAGGCCTCTTCAATGTTCCTTCAATCGTCACTCTCTCTTGCGCTTTCCGAATCCAATTGAAACTCAACGTTCTCTTGATATCGTCTGACCAAATCATTGGTGGTCTACCTCTAAATCTATGTCCTATTCTTTAGTTCTCTATTTCAATAGTCCTTTGGTATATCTACAATCGGTATAGCGTGCTATGTGATCTGCCCAAATGTAATTTTTCTTGTTTTCTACTACTCTTTCGATCAGAATTTTCATGACTAGAAGGTGATCGTTGGTGCTATAGCCATTTCAGAACCCTGCTTGATCAACTAGTTGGGCATAGTCTAACTTATTTGTGTTTTGGTCGGCTACCTACGCGACATATAAGTAATTACTTAGTAGTAGTTACTGTATTTATTACAATTTGTAACCGGCTATTGACCCTCGAGAGTCTTTCTATCACGTATCTCACTGTACAAACAATTTAAAGAAAAATAATAAATAAAAAATATGATTATATGAACTGACTTCATATAATCATATTTTTCATTTTTTATTTCTCTTAAAATTGCTTGTACTGTGAGATTTGTACACACATATTATTGATCACTCTGTATACTACATAACACATCGTGAGCGGTCGGGTTTTAGTAGGTTACCTACGCGACGCCACATCACCGACTAGTCATATAAGTAAATAATAAGTAGTAGTTACTGTTTTTATTACAATTTGTAGCCGGCTATCGAGCTTCGGGGGTTCTTCTACATGTGCCAGTTCATATAATCAATTTTTTTTCCTTAAAATTGCTTTACAGTGACAATTTTACACGCACATTATTGATCACTCAGTATAATAGGTAATATATCGTGAGCTTTTATTACAATTTGTAACCGGCTATAGACCTTTGGTGGTTCTTCTACCATATAATCAAATTTTTAATTTTTTGTTTCTCTTAAAATTGTTTGTACGGTATACACACACATTATTGATCACTCTGTATACTAGATAATACATCGTGAGCAGTCGGCTTTTGGTCGGCTAACTACGCGACGCCGCTTCACCTATGCGTCATATCAGTAAGTAATTAGTAGCAGTTACTGTATTTGTTACAATTTGTAACCGGCTATTGACCCTCGACGGTCCTTCTATCACGTATCTCACTGTACAAACAATTTTAAGAAAAATAATAAATAAACAATATGATTATATGAACTGACTTCATATAATCATATTTTTCATTTTTTATTTCTCTTAAAATTGCTTGTACTGTGAGATTTCTACACACATATTATTGATCACTCTGTATACTATATAACACATCGTGAGCGGTCGGGTTTCGGTAGGCTACCTACACGACGCCACATCACCGACTAGTCATATAAGTAAATAATAAGTAGTAGTTACTATATTTATTACAATTTGTAACCGGCTATCGACCTTCGATGGTCCTTCTATCGTGTATCTCACTGTACAAACAATTTTAAGAGAAATAATAAATAAAAAATATAATTATATTTCATATAAACATATTTTTTATTTTTTATTTCTCTTAAAATTGTTTGTACAGTGAGATTTGTACACGCACATTATTGATCACTCTGTATAGTAGTTAATTAGTCGTAAGCGGTCGGGTTTCGGTCGGCTCCGTACGTGACGCGGCGTCGTCGACGCGTCATGTCATCTCAGTAGAGTTTGTGTTTAGGTTAATCTGCACGCAAATTTTCCCTAAAAGTGTTACAAGTGCAATTGTTATCTGATTGCAATCAGACTACCACCAAACGATTCCTCTAATTAAGAGCAATCTAATGATATATAACACTACCCCAGGTGACATGACGCCACAGCAGGAGCGGCCCGCGAAGAAACTTGTTTACGCCGACATGAAAAACAATTGCACGATTACAGGTTAGTGTTTTTGTTTTTATTTAATAACGCTCTATTATAAAATCTGTTTGGTATTAAACAAATCATATGTTGAACGCGTTTCGGTTCCAATATACTGGTGATGGTTTTAATTGCACAACAATTAATAATTAGCATGACTCATATTAATAATTGTTGTTGCATTAATAATTAAATTATTGTTTGTATGCGATCGCATTGAAATTAGTCTCATTCGATGCAAAATTTTAATTATATTAATGCTACGTAATTGTTTTTTGGGGAAAATGTTACTGCGGGCTAGAAATCGTATGTAAAGTTGGCTTGGAATGTTCTAGAATGTTCTGACGGCATACGCGATTGTGATCGCTGTGATTGGTTGTGTAAGTACACTGCTAAATCGCATAAAACATATTAAGTAGTTGTTGTTTGTTTTGTTGCAATTTAGCAGTGTTTTTTAACACCTAATCAAAGTGATCGCGACTGTTGATAGCAATCTTTGCATACGATTTCCCCCCAACCCCCCACCCCCCGAAGGTCGATAGCCAGTTAGAAATTTTAATAAATTAAATTATACAGAGTGATCAATAATGTGCGTATACAAATCTCACTGTAAACGCAATTTAAAGAGAAAAATCATATGATTATAGGAATTAAGACATGGCAAGAGGGCCCCCGAAGGTCAATAGCCGGTTACAAATTTATTAACTTATATTTTTATTAGTTACTCTATTTATTAAAATGTGCAACTTCTAGAAATATACTAACTCATTTTAATTAGTTACTTTATTTATTAAAAGGTTTAAATGTCCATTGACCAGGCAACCATCCCTTCCCCCTCCCCTTTCCCCCTCCCCTTTCCCCCTCCCCTTTCCCCCTCCCCTTTCCCCCTCCCCTTTCCCCCACCCATTTCCCCCTCCCATTTCCCCCTCCCCTTCCCCCTCCCATTCCCCCCTCCCCTTTCCCCCTCCCCTCCCCTTCCCATTTACCCTCCCCTTCCCCTTCCCCTTCCTTCTCCCCTTGCCCCTCCAAGTCCCCGTCCCCTTCCTCTTCCCCCTCCCTTTCCCCTCCCCATCCTCTTCCCTCTCCCCTTCCCCCACCCCTCCCCTCCCTTCCCCTTACCCCTCCCCTTCCCCCACCCCTTCCCCCACCCCTCCCCCTCCCCTTCTCCTTTTGGTCGGCTACCTACGCGATGCCGCGTCACAGACGCGTCATATGAGTAACTAATAATTAGAAATTACTGTATATGTTACATTTTGTAACCGGCTATCGACCTTCGAGGGTCCTTCTATTGTGTATCTCACTGTACAAACAATTTGAAGAGAAATATAAAATAAAAAATATAATTAAATGAACTGATTTCATATAAACATATTTTTTATTTATTATTTGTCTTAAAATTGCTAGTACAGTGAGATTTGTACACGCATATTATTGAACACTCTGTATACTAGATTATATATTGTGAGGGATCGGGTTTCGGTCGGCTACCTACGTGACGTCACGTCACCGACGTATCATATGAGTAATTAATAAGTAGTAATTACTGTATTTGTTACAATTTGTAACCGGCTATAGACCTTTGGGGGTCTTTCTACCATGTGTCAGTTCATATAATCATATTTTTTTTATTTCTCTTAAAATTGCTTGTACCGTGAGATTTGTACACGCACATTATTGATCACTCTGTATACTAGAGAATACATTCGTGAGTGGTCGGGTTTAGATCGGCTACCTACGCGATGCTGCATCACCGACGCGTCATATCATTAATTAATTAATAGTAGTTACTGTATTTGCTACAATTTGTACCGGCTATCGACCATCGAGGATCCTTCTCTCCTGTGTCTCACTGTACAAACAATTTTAAGAAGACGACGGCGCGTCACGTACGAAGCCGACCGAAACCCGACCGCTCGCAATGTATTATCTAATATACAGAGTGATCAATAATGTGCGTGTACAAATCTCACTGTACAAATAATTTTAAGAGACATAAAAAATATGTTTATATGAAATTATATTTTTTATTTACTATTTCTCTTAAAATTTTTTGTACAGTGAGATTTGTACACGCATATTATTGATCACTCTGTATACTAGAGAATACATTCGTGAGCGGTCGGTTTTTGTTCGGCTACCTACACTACGCCGCATCACCGATGCGTCATATCAGTAATTAATTAATAGTAGTTACTGTATTTGTTACAATTTGTAACCGGCTATCGACCTTTGAGGGTTCTTCTATAGTGTATCTTACTGTACTAACAATGTTAAGAGAAATAATAAATACAAAATATGATTATATGAACTGACTTCATATAAACATATTTTTTATTTATTATTTCTCTTAAAATTGCCTGTACAGTGAGATTTGTACATGCATATTATTGATCACTCTGTATACTAGATAATACATTCGTGAGCGGTCGGGTTTTCGTCGGGTACCTACACTACACCGCATCACCGATGCGTCATATCAGTAATTAATTAATGGTAGTTACTGTATTTGTTACAATGTGTAACCGGCTATCGACCTTCGATGGTCCTTCTATCGTGTATCAAACAATTTTAAACGAAATAATAAATAAAAAATATAATTTCATATAAACATATTTTTTATGTCTCTTAAAATTATTTGTACAGTGAGATTTGTACACGCACATTATTGATCACTCTGTATACTAGATAATGCATTGCGAGCGGTCGGGTTTCGGTCGGCTCCGTACGTGACGCGTCGTCGCCGACGCGTCATGTCATCTCAGTAGAGTTTGTGTTTAGGTTAATCTGCACGCAAATTTTCCCTAAAAGTGTTAAAAAGTGCAATTGTTATCCGATTGCAATCAGACTACCACCAAACGATTCCTCTAATTAAGAGCAATCCAATGATATATAACACTACCCCAGGTGACATGACGCCACAGCAGGAGCGGCGCGCAAAGAAACTTGTTTACGCCGCCGTGAAAAACAATTGCATGATAACCGGTGAGTGTTTTTGTTTTTATTTTTGTTTAATAGCGCTGTATTATAAAATTGTTTGGTATAAAACAATTGATATGTCGATTACATTTCGATTCCAATATACTGGTGATGGTTTTAATTGCACAACAATTAGTAATTAGCATGACTCATATTAATAATTGTTGTGTAATAATTATTAAATTATTTTTTGTCTGCGATTGCAATGAAATTAGTCTCATTCGATGCAGAATTTTAATTATAGCAACGCTGCGTGATTGTTTTTTTGAGAAAATTTGATTGCTGGCTGTAAATCATATGTAAAGTTGGCTTGGAATGTTCTAGAATGTCCTGACGTCACACGCGATTGCGATCGCTGTGATTGGTTGTTAAAGTACACTGCTAAATCGCATAAAATAAATAATTATTAAGTAGTTTTGTGCAAATTAGTACCAATAAAACCGATCGCGACTGCTGACAGCAATATTTACTCTCCGAAGGTCAATAGCCGGTTAGAAATTTTAATAAATTTATTATACAGAGTGATCAATAATATGCGTGTACTAATCTCACTGTAAATGTAATTTAAAGAGGAAAATCATATGATTATATGAAACAAGATATGGCAGGAGGGCTCCAGAAGGTCAATAGCCGGTTATTAGTTTTGTGCAAATTAGTACCAATAAAACCGATCGCGACTACTGACAGCAATATTTACTCTCCAAAGATCAATAGCCGGTTAGAAATTTTAATAAATTTATTATACAGAGTGATCAATAATATGCCTGTACAAATCTCACTGTAAATGTAATTTAAAGAGAAAAATCATATGATTATATGAAGCAAGATACGGCAGGAGGGCCTCCGAAGGTCAATAGCCGGTTACAAATATAGTAATTTATATTTATATTAGTTACTCTATTTATTAAAATTTGCAACTGGCCATTGACCACGAATTATTTTTTGTTTGCGATTGCAATGAAATTAGTCTCATTCGATGCATAATTTTAATTATAGCAACGCTGCGTAATTCTTTTTTTGGGGAAAATATTATTATTATATATATATATATATATATATATATATATATATATATATATATATATATGTTCATATATATATATATATATATATATATATATATATATATATATATATATATGTATATATATATAGTGAAGTACTTCTTGCCATTATCGGCTATCTGAATGAAAAATCACCAGATGTATCAATGTTAATTAATAATTTCTCAAAAATTTCACTCTCCGGTGGGACTTGAACCCACGTCTCCGGCTATCTACTACCACCCTCCGTGGCGCAGTTGGTAGCGCGACGGCCGCGATAGCCGGAGACGTGGATTCAAGTCCCACCGGAGAGTGAAATTTTTGAGAAATTATTATATGTATATATATATATATATATATATATAATATATATATATATATATCCGGTGGCCTTTTCTACCACACTGTGGTGTAATGGTTTGAATTTTCCTCTATTCTTTTATAAATGTTTTCCATTCTCTTCTATTTATTGTCAGTTCTTTTGCTTCCTTCCAGTTTTTTCTTTTCCTTTCTAAAAGTTTCGATATAGCCTCGTCCCATTTTTTTCTTGGTCTTCCTTTTTTCTTGTTTTTGTGATTTGCTCTCCATATTCTTTTGACTGGTGCTGTCTCTGCCATCCTAATTATGTATCCCCTCCATCCTAATTGTCTTTCCTCTATGTACTTTATTGTCGGTGTTACAGAACTAAATGTAACAACGACACTAAAGTACATAGAGGAAAGACAATTAGGATGGAGGGGATACATAATTAGGATGGCAGAGACAGCACCAGTCAAAAGAATATGGAGAGCAAATCATTCCTCATTTTGTTCTTTTTTTGTCACTCCTCTAACTCTCCTCATATACTTTATTTCAACTGCTTGTATTCTTCATTTCAACTGCTTGTATTTTGCTCTTTTATGCTTTATTTAATGTCCATGTCTCGCATCCGTATGTTAATATAGGTTTTATTATAGCTTTATATATTTTTATCTTCGTTTCTCTTGTTATTTAATTTTTGCTTATGGATTTTTTGTTCATACCTTATAAAGCAGATAACTATCGAGTTAATTTGACATCCGTGATTCTAACCTCACTTTTGACCACTTTGACATATAATGCGACGTTGCCATATTTAAATTGAGGATCATGACATATGCCAACGTCGTAGAATCTATCAAAGATATGGAGAGTGAGGTTACATATGAAACAATGTGGAACATACTTCATCTTCATGTTATATTATAGATAAACGTTGTAATATTGAAAAAAACAGTACAACTTACCCTCGTAGAGGGAAGTTAAACGCCATCTGGCGGCAGCACATCAATTAGCAATGCACTCCCATATGGTAATAACCGTCAATATGCTCATGCAATCAGATGGCGTTTAACTTTCCTCCTAGGAGGTTAGTTGTATCATTTTTGTATATAACCACTTGAGATATTGTGTGAATTCATCCTCACTAGCTGAGCTACACTGATGAGATCTAATAAGATCGAAATCTAGATATGTAGATTGCTAAGAGGTGGGTTCACATTTATATATGTTGTAATATTGTACTGTTGTACTTATTGAATCTTATTAGGTATATATCTTAGGGTATATATTATTTTAGAGATAAAAACTTGAAGTGAGTATTCAGATACATGTTAATGTATTTGTAACATTTTTAACCACAAAAATTTCCCCCCAAAGTCACGCATTTCTGTGTGCTGTTTTATTTACGTAGAATCTCCGCAGCGACGTTGGTGCCTCCTTTTTTTGTTTGTTTGTTCTCTCTTGTTCCATTACAAAAACAAATCCGCGGATTTAGAGCCGGGCTGTGTAAAAGAACGCAAAAAGTCGCCGTCGAGGCACATGAATAATTTATCGCCATGAATTATTTGCGAGTGGAATTTCCGTAATTGATATTTAATTCGGCATGCGGCGGAGCGGTAATTTCCCGCGATAAAATAAGAACACTGGAGGGAGGGTGAGGGGGTTTGGAATCATTCCTTCGGGCTAATTAAATTTGCTAGTCGGATGGAATTTAAGAACGTGCCCGTGTTATATAAACCAACCGTTTGCTTGCTTTGGTTGGATAATACTTGGAACAGTGATATTATGTGTGTATCATCTGTTTTTTTGTTTTAGTGTCATTTGTTTGTTGTCTTAGTGTCATTTGTTTGTGATCTTTGTGTCATTTGTTTGTGGTCTTAGTGTCACCTGTTTGTTGTCTTAGTGTCATCTGTTAGTTGCTTATGAGCTGTTTTTCAATTGTTATAATCTCTACTGTCAGTTGTTTTTATCATATGTCAATTGTTCATACGGTATTACATCGGTAGTTTATCTAAGACGTTCCCGTGGTATATAAACCGTTTGCGTTCGTTGAATAATACTTGCAACAGTGATATTATGTGTGTATCATCTGTTTTTTTGTTTTAATGTCATCTGTTTGTTGTTTTAGTGTCATTTGTTTGTGGTCTTAGTGTCATTTGTTTGTTGTCTTAGTGTCATTTGTTTGTGATCTTTGTGTCATTTGTTTGTGGTCTTAGTGTCACCTGTTTGTTGTCTTAGTGTCATCTGTTAGTTGCTTATGAGCTGTTTTTCAATTGCTATAATCTCTACTGTCAGTTGTTTTTATCATATGTCAATTGTTCATACGGTATTACATCGGTAGTTTATCTAAGACGTTCCCGTGGTATATAAACCGTTTGCGTTCGTTGAATAATACTTGCAACAGTGATATTATGTGTGTATCATCTGTTTTTTTGTTTTAATGTCATCTGTTTGTTGTTTTAGTGTCATTTGTTTGTGGTCTTAGTGTCATTTGTTTGTTCTCTTAGTGTCATTTGTTTGTGGTCTTTGTGTCATCTGCTTGTTGTCTTAGTGTCATCTGTTAGTTGTTTATGAGCTGTCTTTCAATTGTTAAAATCTCTTCTGTCAGTTGTTTTTTGTCATATGTCAATTGTTCATACGGTATTACATTGGTAGTTTATTTAAGAACGTTCTCGTGATATATAAACCGTTTGCGTTCGTTGAATAATACTTGCAACACTGATATTATGTGTGTATCATCTGTTTTTTTGTTTTAGTGTCATCTGTTTGTTGTTTTAGTGTCATTTGTTTGTTGTCTTAGTGTCGTTTGTTTGGTCTCTTAGTGTCATTTGTTTGTGGTCTTAGTGTCATCTGTTTGTTGCCTTAGTGTCATCTGTTAGTTACTTATGAGCTGTCTTTCAATTGTTAAAATCTCTACTGTCAGTTGTTTTTATCATATGTCAATTGTTCATACGGTATTACATCGGTAGTTTATTTAAGAACGTTCCCGTGGTATATAAACCGTTTGCATTCATTGAATAATACTTGCAACAGTGATATTATGTGTGTATCATCTGTTTTTTTGTTTTAGTGTCATTTGTTTGTTGTTTTAGTGTCATTTGTTTGTGGTCTTGGTGTCATTTGTTTGTTCTCTTAGTGTCATTTGTTTGTGGTCTTAGTGTCATCTGTTTGTTGTCTTAGTGTCATCTGTTAGTTGTTTATGAGCTGTTTTTCAATTGTTAAAATCTCTACTGTCAGTTGTTTTTATCATATGTCAATTGTTCATACGGTATTACATCGGTAGTTTATTTAAGAACGTTCCCGTGGTATATAAACCGTTTGCATTCATTGAATAATACTTGCAACAGTGATATTATGTGTGTATCATCTGTTTTTTTGTTTTAGTGTCATCTGTTTGTTGTTTTAGTGTCATTTGTTTGTTGTCTTAGTGTCATTTGTTTGTTCTCTTAGTGTCATTTGTTTGTGGTCTTAGTGTCATCTGTTTGTTGTCTTAGTGTCATCTGTTAGTTGCTTATGAGCTGTCTTTCAATAGTTAAAATCTCTACTGTCAGTTGTTTTTTATCATATGTCAATTGTTCATACGGTATTACATCGGTAGTTTATTTAAGAACGTTCCCGTGATATATAAACCGTTTGCATTCGTTGGATAATACTTGCAACAGTGATATTATGTGTGTATCATCTGTTTTTTTGTTTTAGTGTCATTTGTTTGTTGTTTTAGTGTCATTTGTTTGTGGTCTTAGTGTCATTTGTTTGTTCTCTTAGTGTCATTTATTTGTGGTCTTAGTGTCATCTGTTTGTTGTCTTAGTGTCATCTGTTAGTTACTTATGAGCTGTCTTTCAATTGTTAAAATCTCTACTGTCAGTTGTTTTTATCATATGTCAATTGTTCATACGGTATTACATCGGTAGTTTATTTAAGAACGTTCCCGTGATATATAAACCGTTTGCATTCGTTGGATAATACTTGCAACAGTGATATTATGTGTGTATCATCTGTTTTTTTGTTTTAGTGTCATCTGTTTGTTGTTTTAGTGTCATTTGTTTGTGGTCTTAGTGTCTTTTGTTTGTTCTCTTAGTGTCATTTGTTTGTTGTCTTAGTGTCATTTATTTGTTGCCTTAGTGTCATCTGTTAGTTACTTATGAGCTGTCTTTCAATTGTTAAAATCTCTACTGTCAGTTGTTTTTATCATATGTCAATTGTTCATACGGTATTACATCGGTAGTTTATCTAAGACGTTCCCGTGGTATATAAACCGTTTGCGTTCGTTGAATAATACTTGCAACAGTGATATTATGTGTGTATCATCTGTTTTTTTGTTTTAGTGTCATCTGTTTGTTGTTTTAGTGTCATTTGTTTGTGGTCTTAGTGTCATTTGTTTGTTCTCTTAGTGTCATTTGTTTGTGGTCTTTGTGTCATCTGTTTGTTGTCTTAGTGTCATCTGTTAGTTGCTTATGAACTGTTTTTCAATTGTTAAAATCTCTACTGTCAGTTGTTTCTATCATATGTCAATTGTTCATACGGTATTACATCGGTAGTTTATTTAAGAACTTTCCCGTGGTATATAAACCGTTTGCGTTCGTTGAATAATACTTGCAACAGTGATATTATGTGTGTATCATCTGTTTTTTTGTTTTAGTGTCATCTGTTTGTTGTTTTAGTGTCATTTGTTTGTGGTCTTAGTGTCATTTGTTTGTTCTCTTAGTGTCATTTGTTTGTGGTCTTAGTGTCATCTGTTTGTTGTCTTAGTGTCATCTGCTAGTTGCTTATGAGCTGTTTTTCAATTGTTATAATCACTTCTGTCAGTTGTTTTTGTCATATGTCAATTGTTCATACGGTATTACATCGGTAGTTTATTTAAGAACGTTCCCGTGGTATATAAATCGTTTGCGTTCGTTGGATAATACTTGGAACAGTGATATCATCTGTTTTTTTTTGTTTTAGTGTCATTTGTTTGTTGTCTAGTGTCATTTGTTTATTGTCTTAGTGTCATCTGTTTGTTGTGTAGTGTCATTTGTTTATTGTCTTAGTGTCATTTGTTTATTGTCTTAGTGTTATCTGTTTGTTGTCTTAGTGTCATTTGTTTGTTGTCTTAGTGTCATCTGTTTGTTGTCTCTTAGTGTTATTTGTAACCACTCAAGAGATATTGTGTGAATTCAATCTCACTAGCTGAGCTACACTGATGAGATCTAATAAGATCGAAATATAGATTGCTATACATGGATTCATATTTTATTTGTATGTATTATTATTATTTATATTATATTATTATTTTTTATTAACATTCGTATTACCAATAGTAAATATATGCTTCAAAACGTAATAAAATTGCTATATTTGGCCCCAAACAACAGAACAGTCGGGATATGTCGAACAATATTTGCAATTGTCACCATTTTAAAAAGAATCACGTCCGACAGGCGCAAAGAATTATCTTTATTTGCATGCTCTTTGTTAATTTGTGTGTATGTGGGTCAGACCGGATCGTGTTCACACTTTCATTACGGGGATCAATCAAGTTTTCTGCGTGAAAAGGAATCGGAAAATATCACGCTCGAATGCACAGTACGAAAATAAACATAGTATATATATTTTTAAACCAGTTTGGCATTTTATTTAACTAGTTAGGATCAATATATTACCTAATTTATTGGGTTATTTCATGATATCCAATAAATATCTTCTTCTATTTTATATATAATAAATAAAATAATAATACAAATCAATATTACGCAATTTATTGGGTTATTCCATGATATCCAATAAATATCTTATCTATTTTATATATAATAAATAAAATAATAATACAAATCAAGCTAATTATTAGCAACTGTCTGAGATGAAATTGAAATTGTCACAATTGTATAGTTTGTTCGACATGTCATGACTTTTTTTATGTTTTCCAATATGTTTGCTATTCGATATAAAAATCGTAACCATCCTCTATGGGATTCGAACCCGCTGCCCCCCATTTTTGTACTGATAGCACGCAAGTTATAACTGACAGATAGGTCGGCTTCAAAACAATGTCTTCGATCAGGGCAGAATTAGTTGGGACGCCTCTCTGCAGAAAGGAACTAATCCACCTAATGTTAAGTTGAGAATATATAATATATATATATATATATATATATATATATATATATATATATATATATATTATAAGTTATAGAAATATATTGATATATTAACTGCCCTCGCTGTTTCCCAATAATAACTTATACATAATTAACTTTCGGCGAATAAATACAATAATATAAAAACGAATTGCTGAAACAGAGTGTTTACGTCATCCGTGACGTCATATTGCCAATATACAAAGCTTAAAAGATGCACTTTTAATTATATAATTTGAACGAGTTGTTCAATATTTATTACTGCCGTCTGAAAGTAAGAATGTTTTTTAATTATAATAAACCGATATACGTTTATATTTATGCATAAATATTTAAATATGGGCAATAAAAACTTTAACATTTTAAAATTTAGTGTTATTTAGTTTTCTGAAATCGCAACGTTGCAATTTTTTGTAGTAATTTCGTATTGTGATTTATACCTAACCTCCAATACTGCTCAATACTTGTTCTGTGCTGGCTTTCGTATCGCTTTGTGATTGTTATTCTGAACCAGTGTGTTTGCAACAATTTGCTTACAAAATGCCGACTGCATTATGTAAACAATCCAAAGGGTTAATCAAGTCCCTTATAACATATTTTCAAGAAAATAATAATTATTATTTGCACTACAGTATTACACTTAACTTTCTATGATTCAAACAATTTTATTTATTAATTTAGACTTCATTTACAAAATATATAGGTAATAATGTAGTGTAGAGTTCAAGTCATTTGAGATAGCGAATGGGCATAGTTTGATTGGTGGGGAGCACCCATCCACTTCAACTTTGCTCGCATACTTTTTCCATTAGATAACACTCTTCTTGGAATGGTTTAAACAATATAAAACGTCTGTATCCATTGAAAAAAACTATGCGAGCGAAGGTGGGGTGGGCGGGTGGCCCCTACCAATCAAACTATGCCCGTCCACTATTTCAAACGACTTGAACCATGCACTACACTATTATTTATAACTTTCTATGATTTAATTAAATTCATTTATTAATTTACGTCTTATATTTAAAAAAAAATGTGAAAAACAATGTAATAGTTCAAGTCATTTGAAATAGTGGACACGCATAGTTTGCATGGTGGGGGCCCCCCACCCACCCCACCTTTGTTCGCATAGTATTTCCATAGGATAACACTCTTCTTGGAATAGTTTAAACAATATAAAACGTCTGTATCCATTGAAAAAACTATTCTAGCGAAGGTGGGGTGGGTGGGTGGCCCCCACCAATCGAACTATGCCCGTCCACTATTTCAAATGATTTGAACTATGCACTACATTGTTTTTCACATTTTTTTTTAAATATAAGACGAAAATTAATAAATGAATTTAATTAAATCATAGAAAGTTATAAATAATAGTGTAGTGCATAGTTCAAGTCGTTTGAAATAGTGGATAGTATATATATATATATATATATATATATATATATATATATATTATATATTCTCAACTTAACATTGGGTGGATTGGTTCCTTTCTGCAGAGAGGCGTCCCAACTAATTCTTTTATTAATGAGGCACTATACATCCATAAAAAGGAAAAAGGAACCAACCCACAAAATATGTTTGTTTCTCTTACCTTTGTACTCTAAATAAACAATTGAACTGAACGAAATAAAAAAATATAGCTCTAAAGCACTATAAGTCCAATATTAACCTGAGATGAATAGATAATTTTTAATTTATATAAATCTTTGTATAAATATATTATTCATTATATAACATTCTAAGCCCATTGAGTATATTTCTGGTCGGCAATTTTCTTTTCATCCTATTGCCTCGTGTCACCGCGGGGGCGGCATAGCGACATCATGTATATCGGTGGCCGTAGCCGTTCTGATGTATTCTTCACAATAAAGATCCCAAGCCGACACTTGACATGCATACATGTATGTCTCTATATATCTCTGCGTGTGTGTGTATATACAGAGGCAAGCGGAAACTCCAGTGGGAGTTTAGGTGGAGTGAACACACACACACAGTTAAATAAAACGAGAAAATGGAATATGGAAATCTCGCTTTTCCAAACGGTCGGGGCTGAGATATTATTTATGAAAAGAGTCAAGTGGGAAGGGTGAAATTCGATAAGCCCGACAGTCGCGTAAATTAGATTTCAAGCTATGTTCAATTCATATACGGTGTTCCGGATGCTATATCAAGATTTTAATTTATATCGATAGAATACACCAGGCCTGGCCATACCAAATGATTTTGGTTGAAAATCGACCATAATCCAGCTGGCCACAAGTTTTCTCATTAAAGTAAAAGTCATTTACTTATATCCTTAAAAATGTATTATTATAAAATCATTTTTTTGAACATATATGTCGATACCTATATTAGTGTCATCTGTTTGTTGGCTTAGTGTCATTTGTTTGTTGTTTTAGTGTCATCTGTTTGTTGTGTTAGTGTCATTTCATCACTCAAGAGATATTGTGTGAATTCATCCTCACTAGTTGAGCTACACTGATGAGATCTAATAAGATTGAAATATATGTTACCGATACCAGTATTGCATAGTAACTTGACTCTCTAAAAGCCATATTTCCTACAAATACCATATATAATTTTAATATTATTTCACAAAATGATTTTGTTTACGAATTTTCAAATTTACGACAACTAGTATTACTAAAATCGCTCTTCTAGTAATCCATAAATCTTCATAAAATTTAAACCATATATCAACCATATGTTCGTTAGCCACTATGTTCGATTTGGCATTATTATTATACATATTGAATTTTTGACGAATTTCTAAAATGTGACATGACTTTTTTCATCAACTGGGTTTACTAAAATCGCTCTAACTCTTCTTGTAATCTATAAATATTCATAAAACTCGGTAAAATTATTAACAGCTGAATTCAAAAGTACATAAATCCAATATGGCGCCCACAAGAAAAACAAAAGATGATGGCTGTTCCTCCACCATCTTAGATACTGCAACAGTATCCAAGATGGCGGTAGAATAGCTATCATGTTTTGTTTTTTTTTTCATTGTTGGCGCCATAATCGATTTATATACATTAGAGTTCAGCTGTTTTCCCTAATTGGATTCTTCGTAAAAAAAATTGTAATAATTTTTTAACTAAATATTTTGGTTAAACATGCTTATATATATATATATATATATATATATATATATAAGCATGTTTAACCAAAATATTTTGTTAAAAAATTATATATATATATATATATATATATATATATATATATATATAGTATCTAAGATGGCGGAAGAATAGCGATCATGTTTTGTTTTTTTTAATGGCGGCGCCATAATGGATTTATGTAAATTAGAGTTCAGCTATTTTCCCCGATTGCATTCCTCATAAAAAAACATTGTAATAATATTTTGGTTAAAATGCATATATTACAATTTTTTTTTATGAGGAATGCAATCGGGGAAAACAGCTGAACTCTAATTTACATAAATCCATTATAGCGCCGCCATTAAAAAAAAAACAAAACATGATAGCTATTCTTCCGCCATCTTAGATACTGTTGCAGTATCTAAGATGGCGGAGGAACAGCCATCATCTTTTGTTTTTCTTGTGGGCGCCATATTGTATTTATATACTTTTGAATTCAGTTGTTTTCCCGAATTAAATTCCTCATAAAAAAAATTGTAATAATATGTTGGTTAAAAATGCTAACTAGTATTCATTTTGTTTTTGCATATATGTGTCCCATTTTTCATAAATGTGAAATACATATTATTTTCAATTTGGTTTGTATGCAGTCTGTCGATGTGGGTGCGCATTCTTATCAGCTTTGGAGCCTAAAATGCCGGGCATTTTTGCGTTTTTTTTTCATGCCTGTTAATAACGGTATTATTGGAATACCGGAGAATCGAACGACGATATTATAGATTATATATACAGATATATTTATATTTAGATATATTTAGAAATAGATAGATGGAAAAAGTTCAGTTGTTCACAGTAGTATTTGTATAAATCTGTATATAAATCTGTTTTCTCAACTTAACGTTAGGTGGATTGGTTCCTTTCTGCAGAAAGACGTCCAACTAATTCTTTTATGTATGAGACACTATAGATCCATAGAAATTATATCATTTTTTATGGATGTAGTATAGGTCTCATAAATAAATGGCCATGTTTGTTTTAAAATAAAATTAAAAATCACAATTGTTTTTCAATCGTAGAATCTTGTATAAAAACAAATGCTACCGTTGAATGTGTTTACGGCATACTTATTATTTATATTACGCTGAGGTTGTTAAAGGGTTGGCATCACTGCAACATGTTTACAAAATGCAAACATCTGTTATGAACTCTTTATTTTATAAATACTTAAACTAACTGAATAAGAATTGGTTTTATTGTTGAGTGTTCTGTAGCTCAATAAAAAAAATTCTTAACATTATTTTTTTTTCTCGCATCTAATTTACACTTTAATTAAAACTTTCCCTACCGAAACTTGCGGGCTGTAGCAAAATCAGTCGCATAAAAAAATTCGAAGAACCGATATGATGGAGTGTCGGCGCGGTGATGCCTAAAAAAAGTTGGGAAAGTGTTTAGATATTAATATTGATGAAGTTGGTACGCGCCTCTCCCGCGATCTCAATCAAAACTTTGAGAATTAAAACAGTTCGGGTTGTAGGGGCGAGGGTGGTACAGTTTTCTACAACTCTCGTAAAATGGTTTTCTAATGACAAGTATAAGTTGGATTCACCGGTGATCTGCGAACTACCAAATGTACACATATTGTAAACAAACCGGGACAAATCAACCCAAATTTCATTGGATTCACATTACAAACACATATACAAATGAAGTTTATAACACATAAGAATTAAATAATGGATTACTATTAACAGCTAAAACACAAACAAATCGAAAGATAAACAAGGCATAATGTATAAGATTCTAATTCACACGTGGCGCTGCAGGTCACTCTTTACTTATCAATACATCAGTCTGCGTTGCTTTTAAAAATTATTCTAATGCGAGAGCATAAGTTTCAATGCCTCAAATAGAGTAAATAATCTAATTCGATTATACAGGACCTCCCAATAGTCACAGAACGAGAGCTATACGTTTTAACGAGCCAAGAAATAAAATTTAAAATTTGCGGATCACTAAAGAGTTATAAAAACTAATTATTACAATGCATAAGTTTCAATACTTTAAATAGAGTAAACAATCTAATTCGATTATACAGGTTTTCCCAAAATCCCAGGACTGAGCTATACGTTTTGAACGAGAGAATAAAAAAAATGAAAATTTGAGGATCACTAAAAAGTCATAAAAACTACATTCTTACATAGTTTAGAACTTACATGCAACGCGATTTTTTTTTAAATCACTAAAGAGTCATAAAAACTATATTCTTATATAGTTTAGAACTTCCATGCAACGCATAATTTTTTTAGGGGACCACCCCAACATTTTTAAACATCAACCCTTCTCGAGTTTCACCTTATTTGAAAGGTAATCAAAAAAGAAACACAACCCCATAAAATAAAATCAGATATCTTAATTCTTTCAAGAATGATGAGGCTATTTGTAAACTCTATTCTAACTAATATTGATATCGTTGAAAATCCTGCTCGAAGAATTAGTACCTTGTCGTGGTGAGCAGCCTTAATCACATTTACAATGAGAACGTCACCCTGTTTATTATTTCAATCGTAGTTTTGTTTTGTTTTTACAAAATTTTGGGATTACGCCTATACTTTCCTTATGGCATGAAATTTCATATTGTTTGCAGCTTTCAAATGTAAATTTGGTTGTAATTTTTTTTCATAAAACATATTCTTAGATAGTTTAGAACTTCCATGCAACGCGAATTTTTTTTTAGGGGATGACTACCCCAACATTTTTAAACATAAACCCTTGTCGGTTTATGGACTTGTGTTTCTTTTTTCATAACGTTTAAAATAAGGTATTTTAAACGTTATGAAAAAAGAAACACAACTCCATAAACCGAAACTCGGTATCTTAATTCTTTGAAGAGTTATGAGGCTTATAAAATATTTTTAAACCCTATTCTAACTAATATTGATATCGTTGAAAATCCTGCTCGAAGAATTAGTACCTTGTCGTGGTGAGCAGGCTTAATCACATTTACAATGAGAACATCACCCTGTTTATTATTTCAATTGTAGTTTTTTCTTGTTTTTACAAAATTTTGGGATTACGCCTATACTTTCCTTATGGCATAAAATTTCATATTGTTTGAAGCTTTCAAATGTAAATTTGATTGTAAATGTTTTTCATAAAAAATAAAGACAATTAGGCGTAAATGAATAAATGAAATTAATTGAACGATAGAAAGTAATGGGTAGCAGTGTAGTGCAGAGTTCAAGTCATTTGAAATAGTGGACGGGCATAATTTGGTTGGTGGGGGCCCACCGCCCACCCCACCTTTGTTTGCATAGTTGTTCCATAGAATAATACTCTTCTTGGAATAGTTTTAACAATATAAAACATTTGTATCCATTGAAAAAACTAGGCGAGCAAAGGTGGGGTGGTCGGGCAGCCCCCACTAACCAAACTATGCCCGTCCACTATTTCTTGACTTGAACTATGCACTACACTATTATTCGTTATTTTCTAAGATTAAATTAATATCACTTATTAATTTAAGACTAATTAAAAAAATATATGTGAAAAATAATGTAATGCATAGTTCAAGTCGTTTGAAATAGTGGACGGGCATAGTTTGGTTGGTGGGCCCCCCCCGCCCACCCCACCTTTGTTTGCATAGTTGTTCCATAGAATAATACTTTTCTTGGCATAGTTTCAACAATATAAAACATTTGTATCCATTGAAAAAACTAGGCGAGCAAAGGTGGGGTGGGCGGGCAGCCCTCACTAACCAAACTATGCCCGTCCACTATTTCAAACGACTTGAACTTTGCACTACACTGTTATTCGTTATTTTCTAAGATTAAATTAATATCACTTATTAATTTAAGACTAATTAAAAAAATATATGTGAAAAATAATGTAATGCATAGTTCAAGTCGTTTGAAATAGTGGACGGGTAGTCAGGTTGGTAGGGGCCGCCCGCCCACCCCACCTTTGCTAGCATAGTTTTTTCAATGGATACAAATGTTTTATATTGTTGAAACTATGCCAAGAAGAGTGTTATCCTATGGAGAAACTATGCGAATAAAGGTGGGGTGGGTGGGGGGCCCCCACCAACCAAACTATGCCCGTCCACTATTTGAAACGACTTGAACTATACACTACACTATTATCCATTAATTTCTATGATTAAATTAATGTCATTTATTAATTTAAGACTAATTAAAACAATATATGTGAAAAATAATGTAATGCATAGTTCAAGTCATTTGAAATAGTGGACGGGCATAGTTTGGTTGGTGGGGGCCCCCCGCCCACCCCACCTTTGTTTGCATAGTTGTTCCATAGAATAATACTCTTCTTGGAATAGTTTTAACAATATAAAACATTTGTATCCATTGAAAAAACTAGGCGAGCAAAGGTGGGGTGGGCGGGCAGCCCCCACTAACCAAACTATGCCCGTCCACTATTTCAAACGACTTGAACTATGCACTACACTATTATTCGTTATTTTCTAAGATTAAATTAATATCACTTATTAATTTAAGACTAATTAAAAAAATATATGTGAAAAATAATGTAATGCATAGTTCAAGTCGTTTGAAATAGTGGACGGGTAGTCAGATTGGTAGGGGACGCCCGCCCACCCCACCTTTGCTAGCATAGTTTTTTCAATGGATACAAATGTTTTATATTGTTAAAACTATGCCAAGAAGAGTGTTATCCTATGGAGAAACTATGCGAACAAAGGTGGGGTGGGTGGGGGGGGCCCACCAACCAAACTATGCCCGTCCACTATTTGAAACGACTTGAACTATGCACTACACTATTATCCATTAATTTCTATGATTAAATTAATGTCATTTATTAATTTAAGACTAATTAAAACAATATATGTGAAACATAATGTAATGCATAGTTCAAGTCATTTGAAATAGTGGACGGGCATAGTTTGGTTGGTGGGGGCCCCCCGCCCACCCCACCTTTGTTCGCATAGTTGTTCCATAGAATAATACTCTTCTTGGAATAGTTTTAACAATATAAAACATTTGTATCCATTGAAAAAACTATGCTAGCAAAGGTGGGGTGGGCGGGCGGCCCCTACCAACCTGATTACCCGTCCACTATTTCAAACGACTTGAACTATGCGTTACATTATTATTCGTTATTTTCTAAGATTAAATTAATATCATTTATTAAAACCAAACAATTTAATATTTCTAGTTCTTTTTTGGTTTTATTTTGAACAAATTGTAATTTAATAAAATTGATTTCATTTCGTCTGTTTTTTTTTGGGGTGTACACCAATTCTGAATGTAAATGTGAGACCAAAACTAATTCGGTTCCATTCGATCAATTTTCAAAATTAGTCCATTCTTTTATTTATTCTTTATTTTTCTTCATATTTTTATTATTTTTTTAAATAATAGATCGAATGGAATAGACTCTCATATAGTTCAATCTAAAGCAGTAACAATTTTTCTTGATGCACATCACAGTCTGCTATTGTTCTTTCTTCTTTCTTCGTCCGTTAATAGACACCGTCGTGTCGCATATCGACTCGTGCCGTGAATTGAGTTGTATCGCGAATCAACTCGTGCTACGAATCGTCTCGTATCGTGGTACGAATCGGTTCGTGTCGTGTAACAACTCGTGTCGTGAATCAACTCGTGTCGCGAATCGGCTCGTATCGTGAATCAACTCGGGTCACGAATCGGTTCGTGTCGTGAAACAACTCGTGTCGCGAATCAATTCCTGTCGTGAATCAACTCGTGCCGTGAATCAACTCGTGTCGTAACTTAAGGGGTTAAACTACCTTGAGATTTAAAAAAAATCAATTTACTTTTTTTTTGGTTAAATAAATTTAAAAAGAGTTTTTTTGATTGGATATCGCGTTCATGAGTTATAGTTTTAAATGGTCATAATTTCGTAAAATTAAAAAAGTTTTTTTTCAACGAGCTGTCATTTCCATAAAAAAAATTGTTGAATCTAACTCATGAAATTTCTTGCTGAAGGTGTCAGGCAATGTATAAAATAAATATATTTTATATTTTATATTTTATATTTTATATTTTATATTTTATATTTTATATTTTATATTTTATATTTTATATTTTATATTTTATATTTTATATTTTATATTTTATATTTTATATTTTATATTTTATATTTTATATTTTATATTTTATATTTTATATTTTATATTTTATATTTTATATTTTATATTTTATATTTTATATTTTATATTTTATATTTTATATTTTATATTTTATATTTTATATTTTATATTTTATATTTTATATTTTATATTTTATATTTTATATTTTATATTTTATATTTTATATTTTATATTTTATATTTTATATTTTATATTTTATATTTTATATTTTATATTTTATATTTTATATTTTATATTTTATATTTTATATTTTATATTTTATATTTTATATTTTATATTTTATATTTTATATTTTATATTTTATATTTTATATTTTATATTTTATATTTTATATTTTATATTTTATATTTTATATTTTATATTTTATATTTTATATTTTATATTTTATATTTTATATTTTATATTTTATATTTTATATTTTATATTTTATATTTTATATTTTATATTTTATATTTTATATTTTATATTTTATATTTTATATTTTATATTTTATATTTTATATTTTATATTTTATATTTTATATTTTATATTTTATATTTTATATTTTATATTTTATATTTTATATTTTATATTTTATATTTTATATTTTATATTTTATATTTTATATTTTATATTTTATATTTTATATTTTATATTTTATATTTTATATTTTATATTTTATATTTTATATTTTATATTTTATATTTTATATTTTATATTTTATATTTTATATTTTATATTTTATATTTTATATTTTATATTTTATATTTTATATTTTATATTTTATATTTTATATTTTATATTTTATATTTTATATTTTATATTTTATATTTTATATTTTATATTTTATATTTTATATTTTATATTTTATATTTTATATTTTATATTTTATATTTTATATTTTATATTTTATATTTTATATTTTATATTTTATATTTTATATTTTATATTTTATATTTTATATTTTATATTTTATATTTTATATTTTATATTTTATATTTTATATTTTATATTTTATATTTTATATTTTATATTTTATATTTTATATTTTATATTTTATATTTTATATTTTATATTTTATATTTTATATTTTATATTTTATATTTTATATTTTATATTTTATATTTTATATTTTATATTTTATATTTTATATTTTATATTTTATATTTTATATTTTATATTTTATATTTTATATTTTATATTTTATATTTTATATTTTATATTTTATATTTTATATTTTATATTTTATATTTTATATTTTATATTTTATATTTTATATTTTATATTTTATATTTTATATTTTATATTTTATATTTTATATTTTATATTTTATATTTTATATTTTATATTTTATATTTTATATTTTATATTTTATATTTTATATTTTATATTTTATATTTTATATTTTATATTTTATATTTTATATTTTATATTTTATATTTTATATTTTATATTTTATATTTTATATTTTATATTTTCAATCTTGGCGTCAATTTAATTTTTTAAATTTATACCTCTTTTTTCCAAGAGCCAACGTGGTGTAACCCTTTAACTGACTCGTCAACTCGTGTCGTGAATCAACTCGTGTCGTGAATCAACTCGTGTCGTGAATCAACTCGTGCCGTGAATCAACTCGTATCGCGAATCGACTCGTGTCGTGAATCAACTCGTGTCGCGAATCAACTCGTGTCGTGAAGCAACTTGTTTCGTATATAAACGTTTGTCGTGAATGGACTTATATCGCGAACCATTTCGTGTCGTGATTCAAGTTATACCTTGAATCAACTCGTGTTTAAAAATCCGAGTTCGAGTGATTTGCACCCTGCAGCGAATGGAGTACAATCCCACAACAGTCAAGCCGGACTCGCTAAAGGGGCAATGTAAGTAGCAAACAACCCTAATTTAGTTGAACACGCATTAATATACTATTTTTCTTTTGTTACAGGTGTTATGTGTAGCTTTTGTTCAATCAAATTAAACCAATAGTGCCGTTTTGCAGTGTAGCCCGCGTTTTAAACTACGTTAGGGACCCGTATTTCGTGAGTGTTAGTTGTGATTTCAAGTCAGGTCGGTAGTATATTTCGTTTTGTGCCCTAAACTCAGTGCTTTACATGGGCTGGAGATGGAATGGTGGAGCACCGCGCAAGCAAATTGAAGACATCAACGGGTGATCTCCTAACGTGAGCTATCCCCGCAACAAAGTAGTGAGTGCTTTTTGTATTATAGGTTGCGTTACGTCAGTATCGCGAATCGACTCGTATCGTGAATCAACTCGTGTCGTGAATCAACTCGTGTCGTGAATTTTTGAATTACAGGTTGCGCTTAACATACCGTCAGTATCGCGAATCGACTCGTATCGTGAATCAGCTCGTGACGTGAATCAACTCGTGTCGTGATTTTTTGTATTATAGGTTGCGGTTAACATACGTCAAACGCGCGCTGGTAGCAAACGTGTTACGCTCGAGTTTATTTAGGTTTAAGACCTAATGTTATTGTGAGCTTGGGCCTTTGTGGCTTCGTTAGGTCTATGGATTTGCTTGCTTTGCTTGCTTGCTTTGAGCCCTGTGCGCATTAGATGCGTCGCGTGTAGGTGCTTATAGATAAGATCAATATATTAAGCAACATTATTATTACTCGTAGTAGTTCCAATATGAAGAGTACACGGCAAAAAGGGGGAATGTCAGTGTAACTCTAGAAAACCAAATTTCATGCTTAGAGCACAGTTATATACACAATATATATATTATATATATATATATATATATATATATATATATATATATGTATTGTGAATGGCTCTTAACACCTTTCTACCGTTAGGTGTAAGGATAAACATTATTCTTAGTAAAATCAACCAATAATTCGCGGTTCTAGTTAAATGCTTTACGTGAAGCATTGACGACTATAGAAAATTATGTGCGTGCAGAAGTCTTTACGTTTTCATATCATTGCCATGTATTATATACAAATATACATCAATCTGCATACGTAGTCGCACTAATACCTATTCTATTAACAATTATAACCTTACTTGAAGAACAAACCGGGTAGTTATGCATTGATTTGTATGTCCTGCTATTGATTCAGCCCCCCCCCCCCCTCTCTCTCTCTCTCTCTCTCTCGTTAAACCATGTGTAAACGAAAACACTAATTTCAGATTTCAAATTCAGATGGTATAAAAAGTAGAAAATTATATACATATACATTCCAACTCATATAACTCGGGATAACAGTTAAAGCTTCACGTGAAGCTTTAACGGCATATAGAAGACAATCCTTTCATTCCACACTCACCATCCTTTTTGCCCTTAAACTCACACAATCCTTTCTAACCCATCCCTCCTGCTCGACGAATTAGTACCTTGTCGTTGGTGAGCAGGCTTAAACACATATACAATGATAATCGCACGCTTTCTAAATAATATTAATTAATATTCACAATATTTTTATCTTCTGAAGTAGATATATCTAAACTACATTTAATTAAATAAACGATTTTAAATCTTCTTTAAACATAAATTTAAATTAATACTATACTTCATTAATTTTGCCATTATTATTATGTTATTTGCATGATTAACAAATGTTGCACTAAATGCCATCTTATATTTTTATGGCATTATATTCATTTGTAAAGTTATATCTTATTTTGCAATTATGAGATATGACAGTAAATAAAATAAAATCCAGCAGAAAAAAATTTGTGCTTTCAATTGACAACTGATGTTAAGTTTATGCTTCTCATGAGAGCGAAGCTGTCATTTTGGAATAATATTTAATTGCTATATAGATGAGCATTGTTAATTGATATGGTGTCACTAGATGGCTTGTACCTTTCTCTATAGATGGAAATTTGTATAATTTTATAAAATAAATATGAGAGCGAAGCTGTCGTTGATGCAGTTGGCAATGACCTTACACGATCACTAATACTGTCAATATTTTAGAATAATGAACATTTTAAACATATTATACAGAACTACTATCATTATTCTATAATATTGGCAGTATTATTGATCTTGTAAGGTGCCTTATATGGTAATAACCGTCAATATGCTCATCAGGATCACCTGGTGGTGCCCTCTATGAAAAACTATTCCAACAGAGTGCTTGAGATATCAGCACAAGTCAATGTAATTTAATACTTACTTTTGCGGATTATCAATGTATATATGTGACCAAAACTAATTCATTTTGGCGATCAAATCGCGATTTGTTGCTATAAAATGTAAGCAAAGTAAATGTCAAAACAAAATCGATTTTTCTAAATTTATTTCCTGTTCCTTTATCCCTAACTAACCGTTATATTTCTATTGAGATATTTATTTTGTTCCTTTATCCCTAACCAACTGTTATGTTTCTATTAAGATATTTGAGAAATATTGGATATGTTGATTGAATATTAATTATTAATGCCCGGGACATTGAGCTACAATTAACCATACTTTGGAAAACTCAGGGATGATTTTCTGATGGCAAGTCAAGTTATATACACATACTCTAACACACGACAGAAGGACCCAAAGGGTGATAGTTAATCAAAGAATTGTAATAAATACAGTAACTACTACTATATATTATTAATTAATTTGTGGTGCTCACAATTTTTCACCGTCCTAAAGGTAGAGAAAACTCATACTACACTATATACACATATGGCAGAAGGACCCGAAGGGCTATAGCCAGTCATAGAACTGTCATAAATACAGTAACTATTACTATTTATTATTAATTAATTTGCAACGTTGTGTGATGGTCACAATTTTTCACCATCCTTAAAGGTAGAAAAAAACTCATACTACACCATATACACATACTCTAACACATGGCAGAAGGACCCGAAGGGCTATAGCCAGTCATAGAATTGTAATAAATACAGTAACTATTACTATTTATTATACACAGTTTATTATTTAATATTTATTATTAGTGGCCGGGTCGTTGCGGTACAATTAACCATACTTTGGAAAAGTCAAATTATATACACATACTCTAACACACGACAGAGGGGCCCAAAGGGTGATAGTTATTCGAAGAATTGTAATAAATACAGTAACTACTACTATTTATTATTAATTAATTTGTAAAGTTGTGTGGTGCTCACAATTTTTCACCATCTTAAAGGTAGAATAAACGCATACTACACTATATACACATACTTTAACACATGGCAGAAGGACCCGAAGGGCTATAGCCAGTCATAGAATTATAATAAATATAGTAACTATTACTATTTATTATGAATTAATTCGCAACGTTGTATGATGCTCACAATCTTTCAAGGTAAAAAAAACTCGGGTTTGTTTAGAAAAATAATAATGTAGTAAATTATATAAAAATAATATATATATATATATATATATATATATATATATATATATATATATATATATAATAATAAAAATATCAGTATAATATTAAAATTTCCAAAATTTAATTTTTTACAATTTTTTAAACACAAATTTGTATAGCAAAATTTAACATGTCTTGATAAATCGATCGCTGTAATCTTGATAATAACGGAAAATAAATATGTTAAGGATTAAATTGAAGCTAAATGAACGAGTAGTGCAAAAATATCAGTATAATATTAAAATTTCAAAAATTTAATGTTTTACAATTTTTTAAACACAAATTTGTATAGCAACATTTAACATGTTTTGATAATTCGATCGCTGTAATCTTGATAATTATGGAAAATAAATATGTTTAGGATTAAATTAAAGCTAAATCAACGGGTAATGTAAAAGTATCAGTATAATAATAAAATTTCCAAAACTGAATTTTTGATAATTTTTAAAACACAAATTTGTGTAGCAAAATTTAACATGTCTTGATAATTCGATCGCTGTAAACTTGATAATTATGGAAAATAAATATGGTTAAGATTAAATAAAAGCTAAATCAATGGATAATGTAAAAGTATCAGTATAATATTAAAATTTCCAAAATTGAATTTATGTAATTGCCTGTTCTTCCTCATTAGACTCGTACGTTTTCGTTGATTGGGGTGTGTTAATTCGATTCGTTGTGTCCCCCCCGCTCCGAAACGACCGAAAATTAATTAGTTTCGCCTCGCCGCTTAACGCGTCCGTAGCCCCGGAAAAAGACACCTCCAGCGAGAGCGGGAAATTGAATTGTCCAACGGGGGTAAAACCGGAAAGTCAACGCTTGAGGGTTTATGCATTTTCAAAGGGATTCTAAAGGGCGCGGAAATATTATTCTATGATTATGAACTAGAACAGATTTTCGAAACGACTGACTTATTTAAGGATTCTTATTATATTAGGGGAAGATTTATATACATAGACTTGCGTTTATTTTATTTTTATTTATTTGGTAAGACTGTATATACTTGCGTATTTATTATTATGAATTATCATTAAGTAGATACCAATTCAATCCAATATTTAAAAAAAAAATTATAAATAAAACTATTTGTTACTTCGTTTTTTATCACACTTCACGAAGTGTGATAAAAAACAAAGTAAAAAAACGTTTAATTTTTCGTATAAATTAAAATTAATTTTTCAAATTTTCTTAAATATTTATATATAAAAAAAAAGACCTTTATTGGTATTTCCCTCAGCCCCTCCACATCACAAACCTCAACAAAAATATACAAAAATAAAAATAAAAGTACTACTCCGCCAAAAATTACTAATTACCCCCATCTATCGCCGCTCCCTTTGCCCTTGCCACTTTCCTCTCCCACGTCAACCTCCTGCAGATTTTCACACGCCTTCCCCATCCTCGCATAACCATTCATTCAGCTTTCTGTAGTCTCCCACCCACTCTGCTTTCACACCCTCACATTCTTCGCCAAGGTGCCACCACGTGTCGCTTCCCTTACTACACAGTGCACACGCGGTGTACCCTAAACCCATCCACACTTTCCTCCCTCTCTCGTCTGACCCACACCTCGCTCTTGCCATGCATACCTTGTCCTCCCTGCTCCACTCACCCCTGGCTAAGTAACTCGGGAGTCTCCCACTCACTTGCCACTCTACGTAGCCAGGGTTGTAAGAGCTCTCATTCATTCTAGCTGCCGTTCTTGCCACTCAATATCTCTCAATCTCTCTCTCTTACCTCAGTTCCTAGGCTTCCCATTTCCCTCAGCTTCTCCTCTACCCACACCTCAGACATACCCACTCTTTCATACATCCTTCCTCTATCTTTTCTCCAATCACTCTCCGTCCTACTCTTACACCTCATCCATAATTTTATTGGATCATGTATATAAATATTTAAGAAAATTTGAAAAATTAATTTTAATTTAAACAACAAATTAAACGTTTTTTACTTTGTTTTTTTTATGTATATAAATATTTAAGAAAATTTGATAAATTAATTTTAATTTATATGACAAATAAAACGTTTTTTTACTTTGTTTTTTTTATCACACTTCGTGAAGTGTGCTAAAAAACAAAGTAACAATAGTTTTATTTATAATTTTTTTTTTAAATATTGGATTGAATTGGCATCTACTTTATGATAATTCATAATAATAAATAAATAAAACGAATTTTTCTATGTTTTTTTTATCACTTGTTTATTGCTGTTTCCGAATATTTTTGGCTACGTTCTAGCCATTATTATCGGAAAACTATGCCCGTCCACTATTACAAACGACTTGAACTATATACTACATTGTTTTTCACATTTTTATTAGGCGTAAAATAATTAATAAAATTAATTTAATTATAGAAAGTAATCTATAACAGTGTAATGCAGAGTTCAAGTCATTTGTAATGGTGGACGGGTATAGTTTGGTTGGTAGGGACCACCCACCCACCCAACCTTCGCTCGCATAGGTTTTTCAATGGATACAGATGTTTTATAATGTTTAAACTATTCCAAGAAGAGTGTTTATCCTATGGAAAAACTATGCGAGCAAAGGTGGGGTGGGTGGGCGGCCCCTACCAACCAAACTATGCCCGTCCACTATTTCAAACGACTTGAACTATGCATTACATTATTTTTCACATATATTTTTTAATTAGTCTTAAATTAATAAATGACAACAATTTAATCATAGAAAATAACGGATAAGAATGTAGTGCATAGTTCAAGTCGTTTGAAATAGTGGACGGGCATAGTTTGGTTGGTGGGGACCACCCGCCCACCCCACCTTCGCTCGCATAGTTTTTTCAATGGATGCAGACGTTTTATATTGTTTAAACAATTCCAAGAAGAGTGTTACCCTATGGAAAAACTATGCGAGCAAAGGTGGGGTGGGCGGGCGGCCCCTACCAACCAGACTATGTCCGTCCACTATTTTTAACGACTTGAACTATGCACTACATTCTTATCTGTTATTTTCTATGATTAAATTATTGTTATTTATTAATTTAAGACTAATTAAAAAATATATGTTAAAAATAATGTAGTGCATATTTCAAGTCGTTTGAAATGGTGGGCGGGCATAGTTTGGTTAGTAGTGGCCATCCGCTCACCCCACCTTTGCTCGCATAGGTTTTTTAATGGATACAGACGTTTTATATTGTGTAAACTGTTCCAAGAAGAGCGTTATCCTATGGAAAAACCATGCGATCAAAGGTGGGGTGGGCGGGTGGCCCCTACCAACCAAACTATGCCCATTCACAATTTCAAACGACTTGAACTCTGTACTACACTGTTTCTTACAAATGTTTACGAATTAGAAATTAATTAATAAGTGAAATTAATTGAATCATAGAAAGTAATTCATAACAGTGTAATGTAGACTTCAAGTCATAGGGAATAATGTAGTGTAGAGTTCAAGTCATTTGAAATAGTACATGGGTATAGTTTGGTTGGTAGGGGACACCCGCCTACCCCACCTTTGCTCGCATAGTTTTTTCATTAAATAACACTCTTTTTGGAATGGTTTAAACAATATAAACCGTCTGTATCCATTGAAAAAACTATACGAGCGAACGTGGGGTGGGTGGGTGGTCCCTACCAATCAAACTATGCCCATTCACTGTTTCAAATGACTTGAACTCTACTCTACATTATTCCCTATGACTTGAAGTCTACATTACACTGATATTCGTTACTTTCTACGATTCAATTCATTTCATTTATTAATTTACGTCTTAATTCATAAAAAAAATATGTGAAAAACAATGTAATTCAGATTACAAGTCGTTTGTAATAGTGGACGGACATAGTTTTCCTATAATAATGGTTAGAGCGTAGGTTACAACCGGTGTACGACCACTTACAATGTTAATCGCACGCGTTCTTAATAATATTCATTAATATTTACGATATACTATGTTTATCTCCTGAAGCAGATATATATATATATATATATATATATATATATATATATAATATATATAATATATATAATATATATAATATATATAATATATATAATATATATATATATATATATATATATATATATATATATATATATATATAAGAAGTAGAACTTCATTCAATACATCAGAAAGTACATTAAAATCAATTAATTACTTGTTTACCCTTAAGAGTCTTGTCTCTCATTCCAATATCTAATACCCCCCAGATTTCACCCTACCCATCATTACTATTAAGGGTTCGTGACCCATTTTCTCACCCGGCAAATTGCACGCTGCCACACCGTGCCGTTTGTTTGTCGTCATTCTGAATAATGGAGCGAATCTCTACTATCTTAAGATTTAATGCTGCCTGCGTCGCCGCCGCCGCCGCCACCGCCGCCCGTCGGGCATGTCTGTTTCGCACGAATTTAGGCTGGCAGGGGTGGGCTATAAGCCGACGCGGGCCTCGAAATAATTCACTGAAACGAATGCGTACGTGTTGTAAAAGTGAATACACTTATACATTATTAAACAGGACTCAAATTGAACAAACTAATGTGAATTACTCTTATGATTGAATTTGGCTTTGATATCGATATTTATACAAATATATACAAATATATACAAATATATACAAATATATACAAATATATACAAATATATACAAATATATACAAATATATACAAATATATACAAATATATACAAATATATACAAATATATACAAATATATACAAATATATACAAATATATACAAATGTATACAAATATATACAAATATATACAAATGTATACAAATATATACAAATATATACAAATATATACAAATATATACAAATATATACAAATATATACAAATATATACAAATATATACAAATATATACAAATATATACAAATATATACAAATATATACAAATATATACAAATATATACAAATATATACAAATGTATACAAATATATACAAATATATACAAATGTATACAAATATATACAAATATATACAAATGTATACAAATATATACAAATATATACAAATATATACAAATATATACAAATATATACAAATATATACAAATATATACAAGTATATACAAGTATATACAAATATATAAAAATATATAAAATTATATACCGTAAAATGAGGTTACTTTGCACCATTTTTCAGGTTTTTTGTCTTTAATTGAACAGAAATATTTTTTGAAGCGCGTTAAAAATATGGGACTTGTTGCATTTTGTTCTTTAGTGTTATTAGTTGCTATTTAATATAAAATATATGTAATGTGAGTAATTTATTATGCAATATTTATTATATAAATTTGGTGCAAAGTTACCCCTTTGAGTAGGATACTTTGCACCATCACATCATTTTGATCAAAACTCCGTTGTATATAGGAAAGATGCGAAGTTAAAAACATAAATCAATAGAGCACACAAAATTTATTCATGGAACTGATTTTTTCTTCAAAAAACATAAACGACACATTGCAAATTAATTATTTACAGCCAACCCAACTTTTCCATTTCTGGAATTCGATACAATCCTCTTCTATTTACCATGGTAGAGGGGTTTATGTTGTCAAATACATGCTCCCTATCATAGTATGAAACATCTGGATTTTCAGGCAATTTTCACGACTTGATAGATTTAACCATAGAAGAAATTACAACTCCAATGATATTATTTTACCAAAAAACAATTCCCCTTCGTATTTGAAAATCATATATTCTCCTACAACTCTCTTTGCGGCACTTATGCCAAGAGCATCTGCTAGAGATTTCGTACCTTCCATCATTGCAGCTTTCTCTTCCTTTTCCATTTCTTTTACCATTTGCTCCGAGTATGTTTGAAAATTGGGATATTCTTCATCTGAAGAGTCCTGCAATACTGGATCATCAGTGTCATCATCCCGCTGGATTCGCTTTGTATTTTCTGATATATCCTATTGCCTTTCTTCTGTCTTTTATATATTTTGTGAATTAAAAAAAAATGTTTCACCAGTTTTAACACAGTTTGACGTTGGTGCACGGGTGTCTCCCCATATTGTGGTGCAAAGTTACCCCACGTGTTAAAAATGTTAACAAGTACTTACCAGACGATTTTAAATATAAACTAATTATCAAAATATATAGCCAAAGATGTGTAACTGGTACTAAAATGGTGACTTATCTGATAGTATTACACACGAATCGGTGGAACATCCAATTTTTCAACACTAAACAAAACTGCAACAGATTGGTCTCATAAACAAGTCCCGTAAAGTTAGGTTTTGATGTAGAAATCTCCTAATCACTCTCTCACAAGATCTACAGATGACACTTCCATCTTGTGATTAACATGTTGCGCAGTTAAATTAGAAACTACACATATGGCTCCACGATTAATCTTTTTCGGACGTTGGTGCAAAGTTACCCCACACGGTGCAAAGTTACCTCGTTTTACGGTACTTTGAGAACTCGGTCTCGGAAAGTTTTGGTGGTCTAGAACTTCTATACTACTTGTACACTGTCAAAAATTAATACAGAGCTATCTGCCGAACACATACTCAACTATATACATTCAATATACAAATTGTTTCATTTAGAGAAACAATGTACACCTATATGGTAATCAGGGGGTGTTATTACCTTAGAGATGTACATTGTTAATTATGTTGGTTCCGCCAGATGGCGTTAAACTTTCTCTCTAGAGAGAAAATTGCATTACAAAATAATTCTTATTTCCACCAATTCGTTCTGTCTAATTTAATATTTCATTTATTATTTTATGTCAGTGTCCAGAAGAAGAAGATATATTTATTGTAACATACATACATACAAGATATACATACATGTACAAGAGGCCATCGACTGTGGTCTTTCAGCCCTGTCAGTATCCAAAAATCCAAATATGCCAATCACAGGTTTATACACTTAAGTATGTAATCTAGAAATTCGTTGCAGAAATAATTTATGTAGTCTATATTCTAAATGATAGCACATAAAAATTAATTAAATAACAAGTAAATGATAATAAATAATGTTTGACAAAAATTGTGCATGTAATGTTTTACGATAAACAAAATTGAAACTTGCATGGCCTACTTTAATAGTAATAAGCATAATTCACTTATTACTGTTATTTTATATATTCATAGCTTAATGAGCACCAATTATTATCAAATCATACGATTTTATTTCCATATTAATATTAATATGGGTATTATTTTAATGTAGAAATAAAATACTATAATTTAAGAATAAGTAGTAGTCCTCGTCAGTAGTTATGTATAAAATTAATCATAGTAACAACTGAATAATGCTTATAACTATAAAAGTAGGCTATAAAAGATTCAATTTTCTTAGTCGTAAACCCAAATAGATAAACAATCTTTATCACTCATTTATTTCTACTTAGTTAAAAATCTTTAACATTATATATTTAATCTTCTCTTCTTCAAAACAATTAAAATGTGAGTTACACCACTTTAGTTCTCACAGGCTCTCTATATACGAGGCATATCCAGAAAGTAAGGGTCTGCATTGTTAATCAATGTGGTTACCGCTAGATGGCATTAAACTTTCCCTGTAGAAGAAAAGTTGCATAATTTTCTATATAACAAATTTTGTGAATTCACCCTCACTTGCGAAATCTAACAAGATCTCACAGGTTCATACGAGGCATATCCAGAAAGTAAGAGTACTGAGGCTCTCACAGTCGTAGGGATTTTATTTTCATCATGTTGGCCACACGGCAGTGTAGCCTGACTCCGACTCCGACCGTGAGAGCCTCAGTACTCTTACTTTCTGGATATGCCTCGTATGAGCCTGTAAGATCTTGTTAGATTTCGCAAGTGAGGGTGAATTCACAAAATTTGTTATATAGAAAATTATGCAACTTTTCTTCTACAGGGAAAGTTTAATGCCATCTAGCGGTAACCACATTGATTAACAATGCAGACCCGTATGGTTATAACCTTCAACATGCTCATGCCATCAGAATCATATGTAGATTGCTAAGGTTTCACACTTATTTTACATTTATAATCCTGGTTCCTGGTAAGGTTAGATTAGATTCGATTAGATTTCACACTTATATATTTATTTTATATTTATAATCCTGGTTCCTGGTGAGGTTAGATTAGGTTTTATTGTCAGGGAACTCTTTTTAAAAATAACCATTTTATCAGTAGATGTTGATATTGTTAGATCTCATCAGTGTAGCTCAGCTAGTGAGGATGAATTCATAAAATTGGTTACATACAAAATTATACAACTTTCCTTCTAGAGAGAAAGTTTAACGCCATCTGGCGGCAACCACGTTTATTAAAAATGTAGACCCGTATGGTAATTGAGCTCTATCATTGCCAACTGCATCAATGGCAGCTTCGCTCTCATATGAAGTAATAGATAACAATGTAGTGTAGAGTTCAAGTCGTTTGAAATGGTGGACGGGCATAGTTTGGTTGGTAGGGGACACCCGCCCACCCTACCTTAGCTTGCATAGTTTTTTCAATGGATATAGACGTTTTATATTGTTTAAACCATTCCAAGAAGAGTGTTATCCTATGGAAAAAGTATGCGAACAAAGGTGGGGTGGGTGGGTGGTCCCTACTAACCACACTATTCCCATTCACAATTTCAAATGGCTTGAACTCTACACTACATTATTACCTATATATTTTTTAAATGAAGTCTAAAGTAATAAATGAAATTGATTGAATCATAGAAAGTTAAGGGTAATAGTGTAGTGCAGAGTTCAAGCCATTTGAAATAGAGAATGGGAATAGTTTGGTTGGTGGGGGCCACCCGCCCACCCCACCTTCGCTCGCATAGTTTTTTCAAAGGATACAAACGGTTTATATTGTTTAAACCATTCCAAGAAGAGTGTTATCCTATGGAAAATACAATGATTTCCAAGGTGGGGTGGGCGGGGGTCCCCCACCAACCAAACTATTCCCATTCTCTATTTCAAATGGCTTGAACTCTGCACTACACTATTACCCTTAACTTTCTATGATTCAATCAATTTCATTTATTACTTTAGACTTCATTTAAAAAATATATAGGTAATAATGTAGTGTAGAGTTCAAGCCATTTGAAATTGTGAATGGGAATAGTTTGGTTGGTAGGGGCCACCCGCCCACCCCACCTTCGCTCGCATCGTTTTTTCAAAGGATACAAACGGTTTATATTGTTTAAACCATTCCAAGAAGAGTGTTATGCCATGGAAAATACAATGATTTCCAAGGTGGGGTGGGCGGGTGGCCCCTACCAACCAAACTATTCCCATTCACAATTTCAAATGGCTTGAACTCTACACTACATTATTTCCTATAGATTTTTTAAATGAAGTCTAAATTAATAAATGAAATTGATTGAATCATAGAAAGTTAAGGGTAATAGTGTAGTGCAGAGTTCAAGCCATTTGAAATAGTGACTGGGAATAGTTTGGTTGGTGGGGGCCACCCGCCCGCCCCACCTTGGATCGCATTGTATTTTCCATGGGATAACACTCTTCTTGGAATGGTTTAAACAATATAAACCGTTTCTATCCTTTGAAAAAACTATGCGAGCAAAGGTGGGGTGGGCGGGTGGCCCCCACCAACCAAACTATTCCCAGTCACTATTTCAAATGGCTTGAACTCTGCACTTCATTATTTCCAATATATATTTTAAATGAAGTCTAAATTAATAAATGAAATTGATTGTTTCGGATTAGATTACATTTCACTCAATTAATGATTCTTCACGTGTATGGTTTCGTCGTGTTTGTCTCACTTTTCGCTATCAGATTCGAGTTGGTTTCTGAATCTGACTACTCGTTAAAAGCTGTAAATACCAAATTTTCATCTACACATTTTGAAGTTTATTCGGTAGCTGAAGTTGCACAATATAAATATAAACTACGGTACTGCTAATCAACCTATCGCATGCAAAGCCCTAGTGGTGCCTATCTAGAACAAAATTGAAACAAGTGAAGTTTATTAAAATGGCGTACTTGATAAATTGATTTCATATAACCTATAAATATTAAAATAAATTTTGAAACTAAGCTATCTAGATAAATTTCACATATTGAGTTATGAATTAGTTGTCGTAAATTTTCCCGCCGCAATTGAGCGTCCCGAATTCCCAAGAGCAGCAGACAGATTCGCTAACAAATGAGGCTTGTAACTGCCGGTGGTATCGGATGTGATTTATATGTTCGATGCAGGCAGCAATTATATTTTTCTTCCAAGCACGGCTTTACACGGCAAAGCGGCTTTGTGGTGATTGCCTACAAGTTTTGTAATACATACCGGAAATTACGTCGTTTCTCATCGAAAGAAAAGGAATTACAAACGATTTATTGTTATTAGTATCCAATTGAAATGATGGTTTTGTGCATTTCTTACTTTATGTATTGATACAGTATTCTAGGGGTTTACAAAGAATCTGATTTCTAGCAATTAATGGCCACTTCAATCAAATAAAACAAAACGTTACTCAAGAAATCCCCTTCATATATACGGGCTGTCCCAAAAGTATAGAATAAATTAAATGAAAATCATGAAAATCAAAAAAATCATGAAAGTCATAAATAAGACTTTTGAAAATTTCTTACGCTCGTATGACATTATATAGTTTCTTATATCATTTTCGATGCAGACACAAACTACACGCGTAGAAAATTATATAGCGACGGAATAATAATACATTGATATAATAATAACAACACCGTAATACACAATGTTAATTTTCCATTTAGAATAGTTATAATAATAATAATTTTATTAACATACCATTTACAGATTACAATAATTCACAAAAACATATATAAAAATACATATTTTGGTTAGTTAAAAGGAGCAAAATTAGATTCCTGTAGTAACAGGATTAAAATATTAAACTGTATAATTTTGTTTTGATTAATTTCTTTCTTTCTATAGTAATACATGTAGAAAGATTTTTTTAATCTAAATAAAATTTGTTGAATAATTATATAATTAAAATGTATTTACGAATATCAGGGAGCAAAATGAAAACTAGAATCCTATTACAACAGGAATCTAATTTTGCTCCTTTTAACTAACCAAAATATGTATTTTTATATATCTTTTTGTGAATTACTGTCATCTGTAAATGATATGTTAATATAAAACAATATAGAAAAATAGATTGACATTATCTATTTTTCTATATTGTTTTATATTAACATATCATTTACAGATGACAGTAATTCACAAAAAGATATATAAAAATACATATTTTGGCTTTAGATATAGGTGTTCTTCTTCCTTCTATCATCTCCCGTGTGAGTGATGTAAATTATTATTATTATTATGATTATCACTTGTAAATCTTATTATCCGTAAGTTTGCGTCGGGAATTCTATTAAATTTTCCCACCCACGGCCCTCATTTCAGCGCTCGCCGAGGGAAATGGAGCCGACTTAATAATAACCTGGCGTTGACAATTTCCCCCCGACGTGACTGCCGCGTTCGCACAATTTGCACATTTTCGCAAACCTGCCGCAAACATTCTTCAGCATTATTCAGCCAAATCGATCAGTGTGAATATTAGAGAGGGGCGCGAGTGATAAATTAATTTATAGCTGATTGCGGTGCAAAATACTGTTTATCGTCCGGTTTATGCTAATTGAGCCGGTTCGGGAGGCGGCTAATAAAAAGATTTTATCGCGCAAAATTGGAACGGAATGATATTAAATTAGTGGTAACAATGCAGTTATTAATTAGCACGTAATTAAGCGTGATAATATGTTTTTGATGTTTGCTATTTATGTAATAACTCTATAATGTTGATTATAATCAGGGCGTGCAAGGTGTGCGCTGCACGCGGGCGGCCAAAGTTAAGGGCGGCCAAACTCAACCTGGGGTAGCTCATGCCTCGGGTTGAGTTTGGCCGAAGGAGTTCTAAATATAACAGCCCAATGAGATATCTTCATTATCTTGAAAAATATGGCTTGTAAAAGTTAAAATTTGTATTATCACACATTCCTGCGAAAATACCTATTCATCACGATGCAATTTTAAGATTTTTTGTGTTATTATTGTCTAAAAATGTATGAGAAACTCAATTATTAAGACTCCAATGAAGTATCTTTATTATCTTCAAAGATATGGCTTGTAAAAATTGAAATTTGTATTATCACACATTTCTGCAGAAATACCTATTCATCATGATGTAATTTTAAGATTTTTTTGTGTTATTCTTGTGTAAAAATGTTTGAAAAACACAATTATTAAGACTCCAATGAGGTATCTTTATTATCTTCCAAGATATGGCTTGTAAAAGTTGAAATTTGTATTATCACACATTCCTGCAGAAATACCTATTCATCATGATATAATTTTAAGATTTTTGTGTTATTCTTGTCTAAAAATGTATGAAAAACACAATTATTAAGACTCCAATGAGGTATCTTTATTATCTTCCAAGATATGGCTTGTAAAAGTTGAAATTTGTATTATCAAACATTCCTGCAGTAATACCTATTCATCATGATGCAATTTTAAGATTTTTTGTGTTATTCTTGTCTAAAAATGTATGAAAAACACAATTATTAAGACTCCAATGAGGTATCTTTATTATCTTCAAAGATATGGCTTGTAAAAGTTGAAATTTGTATTATCACACATTCCTGCAGAAATACCTATTCATCATGATGTAATTTTAAGATTTTTGTGTGTTATTCTTGTGTAAAAATGTTTGAAAAACTCAATTATAAAGACTCCAATGAGGTATCTTCATTATCTTCATTATCTTCAAAGATATGACTTGCAAAAGTTGAAAATTGTGTTATAAAACATTCCTGCAAAAATACCTATTCATCATCATGCAATTTAAATTATTTTTTATATTCTTGTCTAAGAATGTATGAAAAACTCAATTATAAAGACTTAAATGAGATATCTTCATTATCTTCAAAGATATGGCTTGTAAAAGTTAAAATTTGTATTATCACACATTTCTGCAAAAACAGCTATTCATCATGATGCAATTTTAAGTTTTTTTGTGTTATTCTTATCTAGAAATGTATGAAGAACAAACTTATAAAGACTCCAATGAGATATCTTCATTATTTTCAAAGATATAGCTTGTAAAAGTTGAAATTTGTATTATCACATATTTCTGCAAAAATACCTATTTACCATAATGCAATTTTAAATTTTTTTTGAGTTATTCTTGTCTAAAAATGTATGAAAAACTCAATTATAAAGACTCCAAAGAGTTATCTTCATTATCTTCAAAGATATAGCTTGTAAAAGTTGAAATTTGTATTATCACACATTTCTGTAAAAACACCTATTCATCATGATGTAATTTTAAGATTTTTGTGTTATTCTTGTCTAAAAATGTATGAAAAACTCAACCCCTACCAATCAAACTATGCTCGTCCACTATTTCAAGTGACTTGAACTATGCATTACATTATTTTTTACATATATTTTTTTAATTAGTCTTAAATTAATAAATGACATTAATTTAATCATAGAAAATAACGGATAAAAGTGTAGTGCATAGTTCAAGTCGTTTGAAATAGTGGACGGGTATAGTTTGGTTGGTAGGGGCCGCCCGCCCTCCCCACCTTTGCTCGCATAGTTTTTCCATAGGATAACGCTCTCCTTGGAATGGATTCAACAATAGAAAACAATTGTATCCTTTGAAAAAACTATGCTAGCAAAGGTGGGGTGGGCGGGCGGCCCCTACCAACCAAACTATACCCGTCCACTATTTCAAACGACTTGAACTATGCACTACATTATTTTTCACATATATTTTTTTAATTAGTCTTAAATTAATAAATAACATTAATTTAATCATAGAAAATAAAGGATAATAGTGTAGTGCATAGTTCAAGTCATTTGAAATAGTGTACGGGTATAGTTTGGTTGGTAGGGGCCGCCCGCCCACCCCACCTTTGCTCGCATAGTTTTTTCAAAGGATACAATTGTTTTCTATTGTTGAATCCATTCCAAAGAGAGCGTTATCTTATGGAAAAACTATGCGAGCAAAGGTGGGGTGGGCGGGCGGCTCCTACCAACCAAACTATACCCGTACACTATTTCAAATGACTTGAACTATGCACTACACTATTATCCTTTATTTTCTATGATTAAATTAATGTTATTTATTAATTTAAGACTAATTAAAAAAATATATGTGAAAAATAATGTAATGCATAGTTCAAGTCATTTGAAATAGTGGACGAGCATAGTTTGATTGGTAGGGGTTGAGTTTTTCATACATTTTTAGACAAGAATAACACAAAAATCTTAAAATTACATCATGATGAATAGGTGTTTTTACAGAAATGTATGATAATACAAATTTCAACTTTTACAAGCTATATCTTTGAAAATAATGAAGATATCTCATTGGAGTCTTTATAAGTTTGTTCTTCGTGCACTTCTAGATAAGAATAACACAAAAAATCTTAAAATTGCATCATGATGAATAGTTGTTTTTGCAGAAATGTGTGATAATACGAATTTTAACTTTTACAAGCCATATCTTTGAAGATAATGAAGATATCTCATTAAAGTCTTTATAATTGAGTTTTTCATACATTTTTACACAAGAATAACACACAAAAAATCTTAAAATTACATCATGATGAATAGTTATTTCTGCAGGAATGTGTGATAATACAATTTTCAACTTTTACAAGCCATATCTTTGAAGATAATAGAGATACCTCATTGGCGTCTTTATAATTGAATTTTTCATACATTCCTAGACAAGAATATCACAAAAAAAATGCATGAAGATGAATACGTATTTTTGCAAGAATGTTTTATAATACATGTTTAAACAGGCACAATATTAAATTAATTACATCTCAAAAGTGCCGAAATATTTATAAATACCAATATAATAAATATTATTTTCCTCTATGTGTATAGCCTATCATTGTGTAATGATAGACGATAAATTTTCTTTAGCAAACTAAAACTTTTCTTAGATGCTCGTCACTTGATTCCAACCGGTACTGATTTATAAAGACTCTTACGGGGTGTGGGTATTACACTACAGACTTCTTCAAAGTTGTCCGATACATTAATAAACTTCGGGACGTGCCCTCATTAATCATTTCACGCCTGTGAAACTTGTAACGATACTTGGCCCGTTTTTCAACGTTATTGATGCATATTAAACAGCCTTCAAAGTATTATACCCGTTATAATCCCTTTGAGGGATACAAGTGACATTATTTAGCCAGTAAGGAGATTTAGGTAGTAAGTGATAAGCAAAGTTTGTGAACTAATATGAATAAAATGTTTAAATTAGAAAATTGTCAGACAATCAGTCGCAGTCTAGTATAACATGCTAGGCAACCCAATAAACAATTAGTTCCCATGCACTCATAATCTTGTAAACCTTATATGCATGTTGTTGTAGAACTGTGACATTACCTTTTAAAATTGTCATTGTCATAAAGGAACCTTACACGATCAATAATACTGTCAATATTTTAGAATAATGACAGTATGATAACATGTTTAAAATGTAATATTCGAACATATCAACAGTATCACTGATCGTGTAATGTATATTAATATTGTAATAAAGATAATACTGATCTTTATCCGAATAATTGATTATTTGATAAATATAAAAAGAGGATTGAAGCAAATATTGACAGTACTAGGATTGACAGTTTTATTGACCGTGTAAGGTGCCTTATAGAGTTGGGGTCTGTCTATCCCATACCTGTTATGCACCCGAAACAAATGAACAAATATATAAATATCTTTACGATCGTATACAAATTTTATATGGTTATATAAACAAATTTTCAAGTAAATTGTGTTTAAAGATGTACAGAGAATCAAATTGATTGTTTAAAATATCCACCGGATGCTTTCAGCTTCTCCCTTGATCGGCGGAAACGCCTCATGGCTCATAGTCTTATAAAGTGAGAATTTCTTCTATATGTTTATAATATAATAATAATATAACTAGTGAAATACCAATGTATTGGTTAAAATCTACTTTTATTACGATCCTAAAACATCAAAAAGCGAGAAAATGTTTATTTATTTTTAGATTGATTAGCCTTAGGAGCCAGGCACTCCAAGTATTTTGAGTGCCTGGCTCCTAAGGCTAGTCAATCTAAAAAAATAAAAAGACATTTTTCTTATTGTGGGATCGTGATTAAAGTGGATTTTAACCAATCCATTGGTACTTATTGGCTCCTAAGGCTAATCAATATAAAAAAATAAACATTTTCTCGCTTTTTGATGTTTGGGGATTGTGATTAAAGTAGATTTGATGGTCTACAACAGGGAGACATATAGAAGAAGAATAAACAAGAATTTCATTTAACCCTTTCGGTATTGCCAATGGCATTTGCCACCATAACATGTACAAGCTTATACTTCCATATGTTTGCTTTTAATCACAAGAATTCATTCCAACAAGATATTTTAAAATAAATCCATGTGCAGTTTTAGAAATTTTTGAATATTGATGTGTGTGAATAAGTATAATAATGAGTAATCAAATTAACATATTTTCAAATTTAAAAATCCAGGGCTATAAGGGTTAATTGGCTTTCTAATTAACTGATGGCATATCGATGGGTTAGAGACACAGAAACGTAGCTACAATTATTTTTAATTTCGCACTTTTTGTGGGTTGTCTTTTTTCTATGTTTTTTACAATTGCGTTGTGACAGACAGCATATATCTTATCAGTATGAGAGATATGCTAAGTCTGTCACTACGCATTTGTAAAGAAACATAAATTACAAAATGCGCGAAATAAAACTAAAAATTGTAGTTACGTTTTTGTATCTCTAACCCCTAGTCCCTGTCATTCCAGTCCTTAAAATTGCTATTATAACATGTAACATTCTTGATTAAATCTTGTCGTGTAATTGGTTTCAACATATAAACTCGAATGTAATAATTGGCAACTGCTGTTAATTAGGTTTTTGCACGCCTAGTTGTTGTTAATTCGTTGCGCGAAAATCGATTTGAGCGGAAATTCGAAACTGCGTGCGCGGTGATTGACGAGGGGTTCATGAAATACATAAATAAAAGTGGGAGCGCATGCAGGGTGTTAATGAAAATCGAATGGCGCGCGGATAATTAAACTCGTGTTGGCGTGTGTTTGGGGAAAAAATAAAACGGATGCAACTGAATTGTACTAGCTTGAATTTTCAGAAATAGAGAAATTTTGTGTAGTAATAATAAACTGTAATATATGCAAGAGGATTGAATTACAAAACAAATCACGGTTTATATAGGTTGCGGCATGATATCTGCCTTATTCCATTATGGAATAAAACAAAAAGTAATAAAGATATGTTTTCAATTTTCTTACTATTAAAATATTAAACATTTAAAGTTATAGTTTACATCGTTTTAAAAATCTATAACATAATAAATCGATAATGAGAGGCGTCACTTACACAAGTGACACAAATGAGGAAGTTATTTTGTCGCATTCTGTACAATCCTATTATCATAATCAATGTAAAAAATAACAAGGGAAATAGGATGATAATAGTAATACGAAAAAATATTATAGTTAATAATCACCTTCATACTTTTTGTAAAAAATCTCCAACTTATAACTCTACAAAATTATAAAATGTGTTCTCTCTCAAACAGTAATAAATAAATGGTGGATGCGCCGGGGGTTGTTCATATATTTATTCACGCCGTGGCCACTCCAAATGTAAATCCACTATGAATTCCATCACAATTATTTTTGATGTGGCGCACGTCCTGCGCTTAATGAACTGTTTAATGATTGTTTCCTTTTGCGCTCGGCGGCGGCTTCATTCCCATCATAATTCCTGCCGCCCACACACACCGTGTTCAGCGCTTGTTCCGACACATATCAAATTCGCTAACCAACGGTATACACACACACATTAACACATACATACTCATGCTGTAATTAATAACATCACATCCCCCGTTGTGCGATCATTAACACCAACAATCATTGAGATTAAAAGAGAAAGAGACTTGTTATTTTTAATAAGTATGTGTAGTAATTAAGGGTTTGGTTTTAATGAACAGTTTGCCATTTAAACTACTGTATTCTATTTAAATCGAAAAAAAAACCTCCCGGTTTTAATCTGAAGAGTGTCCGGGGTTTGAAACGCTTTTTTCTTGGATAGTGACTTTAGAGATAGCAACCCTACATATATTATATGTTTGATATAAATAAATAATTACTTGAAGACAAAAAAAATACAATAACAAAACGTTTGAATCGCGAATTGTGTGCAGAACACGCGTTTGCTCTTGTAATACTCGCAATAAGATAGAAATAAACATAAACTCAACAGCTGTAAATCTCGCAAAACAGCACGGCCATTTTGAAATGCCGCGTAATTGTCCATAAAAATTTCACGACGCGGACAGTTTCTCGAGCAGGAAGATTTTATCGCCCGGCCGAAATCATCCGGTAAATTACACCCGTTTTTCTTTCTGAGTGACGGGTGCAGATAAATCTACCCACCCACTGTGTAATTATAAAATACAATTTGATTAAAAAGAAACTTGAATAGACAATATTTCAAGTCGTTTCAAACAGTGTAAGAGTATGGTTGGTTTGTCTTGAACACCAGCCGACTAAACGTTCGTTTAGATACTTAAATATAAAATAAAATAATAATAAAATAATACACTCTCATCCAGTGTAACTTGTAAAATTTATTGTACTAGACGTAAACACATGAAATAAAGAATATAAGTTTATAGTTTCAATTATTCATATTATATTCAGCTCGTACTATGAACAATCGTACTAACAAATAAATAAATTATAATTAATGCTCGAATTTATTGGCCGTATTCATAAACGTCTGTTAAAAATAAAGTTCCTCCTAAATGCGTTATTCTTTCATATTATATATATATATATATATATATATATATATATATATATATACATATATACATATATATAACAGACGTTTAGAAATACGGCCAATAAATTCGAGCATTATTTTTTTGTTAAATGTAATTTAGTTCATAGGTAATAATATTATTAATTATAATATTATTAAGAGCACAGGTATAACATAAGTAGTAACCGAACTAAATTACATTCAACATAAATAGAAACTCCACTTTAAATCTATTTCCATGCAAACAATAGAGTTGTGGCGGTTTGCTTGCTACCCAACTACCAAACAACAAACCGGATAGACAAATAAACGGCGACGGAAATGAGTAAAAAGGAAAAACGACGAATTGTAAAGTTTGCGCGAGGAATTAATTAGTGGCGGGCGATTGTTTGTGTTTGGTTGCAGCGGTTTTTTGTGTGTTACGCTATTCACCGTCTAACAAAAAAAAAACTTTTAGTTTTGAGACTCAATAAAAGTTTTAAATCACTAGCGAGTAGCAGTTGAGTACATTACAATTGGGACTTATATTTCTATAAACATACTCCTTTACTATAAGAAAATCAATATTTTTTTAACTTCTTCACAGAAAAAGTCACTTGTGTCCACTAATGTAATATTTCTGTGTTATATTTAAATTCAAATTTCTATATCTTGAAATTAAACACCCTTTATATACGATTTTGTACGTTTTAACTGGTAATTTGTAAATATTTCAAAAATCCTTCGATGGTTATTTTTCAAAGTTTGCTAATGCATTAGCAATATGTTGATGTACATACTAAAGTCATTATCATAAATTACGGTGTTACTAGTTTTCATGCTATTTAATACCAAAGTTAGTATTTAATAAAAATACGATTTTGTATGTTTTAACTGGTAATTTGTAAATATTTCAAAAATTCCTCGATGGATATTTTTCAAAGTTTGCTAATGCATTAGCAATATATTGATGTACACACTAAAGTCATAATCAAAAATTACGGTGTTGCTAGTCTTCATGCTATTTAATGCCAACGTCAGTATTTAATAAAAATACCATTTTGTACATTTTATTCGGAAATTTGGAAATATTTCAAAAATCCCGTGATGGATATTTTTCAAACTTTGCCAATGGATTAGCAATATATTGATATACCCACTAAAGTCATAATCAAAAATTACGGTGTTGCTAGTTTTTATGCTATTTAATGCCAAAGTCAGTATTTAATACAAATACGATTTTGTACGTTTTATCCGGTAACTTGTAAATATTTCAAAAATCCCTCGTTGAATAATTTTTAAACTTCGCTCATGCGTTACCAATATATTGGTCTATTTATTAAAGTCATAATCAAAAATTACGGTGTTAGTAGTTTTCATGCTATTTAATACCAAAGTCAGTATTTAATAAAAATACGATTTTGCATCTTTTAACTGGTAATTTGTAGATATTTCAAAAATCCCTCGATGGATATTTTTGAAAGTTGGCTAATGCATTAGCAATATATTGATGTACCCACTAAAGGTATAATCAAAAATTACGGTGTTGATAGTTTTCATGCTATTTAATGCCAGTATTTAATAAACATACGATTTTGTACGTTTCAACCGGTAATTTGAAAATATTTCAAAAATCCCTCGGTGAATATTTTTCAAACTTTGCTAATGCATTAGCAATATATTGATGTACCCACTAAACTCATAATCAAAAAGTACGGTGTTGCTACTTTTCATACTATTTAATGCCAAAGTCAGTATTTAATAAAAATACAATTTTGTACGTTTTAACCGGATATTTGTAAATATTTCAAAAATCCCTCGATGAATAATTTTCAAACTTCGCTTATGCGTGACCAATATATTGATCTATTTATTAAAGTCATAATCAAAAATTACGGTGTTACTAGTTTTCATGCTATTTAATACCAAAGTCAGTTTTTAATAAAAATACCATTTTCGTATGTTTTAACAGGTAATTTGTAAATATTTCAAAAATCCCTCGGTGGATATTTTTCAAACTTTTCTAATGCATTAGCAATATATTGATGTACTGACTAAAGTCTTAATCAAAAATTACGGTGTTGCTAGTTTTCAGGCTATTTAATGTCAAAGTCAGTATTTAATAAAAATACCATTTTGTAAATTTTATTCGGAAATTTGGAAATATTTCAAAAATCCCTCGATGAATATTTTTCAAACTTTGTTAATGCATTAGCAATATATTGATGTACCCACTAAACTCATAATCAAAAAGTACGGTGTTGCTACTTTTCATACTATTTAATGTTTGACTTTGGTCAGTATTTAATAAAAATACAATTTTGTACGTTTTAACCGGTAATTTGTAAATATTTCAAAAATCCCTCGATGAATAATTTTCAAACTTCGCTTATGCGTGACCAATATATTGATCTATTTATTAAAGTCATAATCAAAAATTACGGTGTTACTAGTTTTCATGGTATTTAATACCAAAGTCAGTTTTTAATAAAAATACGATTTTGTATGTTTTAACAGGTAATTTGTAAATATTTCAAAAATCCCTCGATGAATATTTTTCAAACTTTTCTAATGCATTATCAATATATTGATGTACCGACTAAAGTCTTAATCAAAAATTACGGTGTTGCTAGTTTTCAGGCTATTTAATGTCAAAGTCAGTATTTAATAAAAATACCATTTTGTACATTTTATTCGGAAATTTGGAAATATTTCAAAAATCCCTCGATGAATATTTTTCAAACTTTGCTAATGCATTAGCAATATATTGATGTACTCACTAAAGTCATAATAAAAAATTACGGTGTTGCTACTTTTCATACTATTTAATACCAAAGTCAGTATTTAATAAAAATACAATTTTGTACGTTTTAACCGGATATTTGTAAATATTTCAAAAATCCCTCGATGAATAATTTTCAAACTTCGCTTATGCGTGACCAATATATTGATCTATTTATTAAAGTCATAATCAAAAATTACGGTGTTACTAGTTTTCATGCTATTTAATACCAAAGTCAGTTTTTAATAAAAATACGATTTTGTATGTTTTAACAGGTAATTTGTAAATATTTCAAAAATCCCTCGATGGATATTTTTCAAACTTTTTAATGCATTAGCAATATATTGATGTACCGACTATAGTCATAATCAAAAATTCCGATGTTGCTATTTTTCAGGCTATTTAATGCCAAAGTCAGTATTTAATAAAAATACCATTTTCTACATTTTATTCGGACATTTGGAAATATTTCAAAAATCCCTCGATGAATATTTTTCAAACTTTGCTAATGCATTAGCAATATATTGATGTACTCACTAAAGTCATAATAAAAAATTACGGTGTTGCTACTTTTCATACTATTTAATACCAAAGTCAGTATTTAATAAAAATACAATTTTGTACGTTTTAACCGGATATTTGTAAATATTTCAAAAAGCCCTCGATGAATAATTTTCAAACTTCGCTTATGCATTACCAATGTATTGGTCTATATATTCAAGTCATAATAAAAAATTACGGTATTACTAGTTTTCATGCTATTTAATGCCAAAGTCAGTATTTAATAAAAATACCATTTTCTACATTTTATTCGGAAATTTGGAAATATTTCAAAAATCCCTCGATGAATATTTTTCAAACTTTTCTAATGCATTAGCAATATATTGATGTACCGACTAAAGTTTTAATCAAAAATTACGATGTTGCTAGTTTTCAGGCTATTTAATGTCAAAGTCAGTATTTAATAAAAATACCATTTTGTAAATTTTATTCGGTAATTTGGAAATATTTCAAAAATCCCTCGATGAATATTTTTCGAACTTTGCTAATGCATTAGCAATATATTGATGTACCCACTAAACTCATAATCAAAAATTACGGTGTTGCTACTTTTCATACTATTTAATACCAAAGTCAGTATTTAATAAAAATACAATTTTGTACGTTTTAACCGGTAATTTGTAAATATTTCAAAAATCCCTCGATGAATAATTTTCAAACTTCGCTTATGCATTACCAATGTATTGGTCTATATATTCAAGTCATAATCAAAAATTACGGTATTACTAGTTTTCATGCTATTTAATGCCAAAGTCAGTATTTAATAAAAATACCATTTTCTACATTTTATTCGGAAATTTGGAAATATTTCAAAAATCCCTCGATGAATATTTTTCAAACTTTTCTAATGCATTAGCAATATATTGATGTACCGACTAAAGTTTTAATCAAAAATTACGATGTTGCTAGTTTTCAGGCTATTTAATGTCAAAGTCAGTATTTAATAAAAATACCATTTTGTAAATTTTATTCGGTAATTTGTAAATATTTCAAAAATCCCTCGATGAATAATTTTCAAACTTCGCTTATGCATTACCAATGTATTGGTCTATATATTAAAGTCATATCAAAAATTACGGTATTACTAGTTTTCAGGCTATTTAATGCCAAAGTCAGTATTTAATAAAAATACCATTTTGTACATTTTATTCGGAAATTTGGAAATATTTCAAAGATCCCTAACAAATAACTAAATAAATATTGGCGCAGTGATGAGCTCTTGCCCAGACCCCCAAAAAAGCTAGTTACATCCCTGAATGTAAGCTTTATAATTTCGCATTAATCATCAAAATACACGCATTTAAAATCTCTCACAAATTCCGTTGCGAGCGCAGCCCTTTCACGAAATCTCCAGACTCGAGTGCGCACTATTTATTTATCGAGCGATTCTGGGCTATATTTAAACCCATTTGCAAATGAAAAAGTTGTTTTCGTGCAATTTCAATACGATTTGAACCGTAACAATAGCATAAAATTCGAATAGTAATATATCTGTGGACTATTAAATTAAAATTGAAATATATATTGTCTGTTACCGCACAGAAAATAAATATTGTATGTAATTTATTAATTATAATATATGCTGATGTGATAAAACGTGAAATCAATCGCATCGTCACATTATTATTAATTAAATTCAGTGAATACCGATGTATGCATGGTTTCATGTAAATATAATTATATATTGAATTGCATTAAAGGATTTTTTTTTAAAATAAATATCACTAGTTTTCAAAATGAATAATTACAAAATCCAAAGGTTTTGTTTAAAATATTTTTATTTTCCCAATAATAATAATAATAATAAACTTTATTTCTCATAGATTGTAGCACAATAATAAAATACATTTAGTACTGATACAATAAAGGAAAGAGGTCAATATAATAATAAGCTTTAATAATAATTTATTTATTTTTTTTTATTTAATAATAAGCTTTATTGTCCTACGGAAAGAAGAAATCCAATTACAGGACAACAATAATCTGCAAAATGTATGCATATATAAGATATAAATATAAATATAAAAACATAAGTACCACTACAAGCCCAGCATGAACGAATAGTACTCTTCCTTGTCGTACGGCTCGACAGTTAACAACAATGATTTTATTTCACTTTTAAACCTCGACAAAGATTTTAAATCAAATACAGTGCTGTATTGCTGTATATAAGATAGCAATCTATATAGATAACTTCTCTATGCCACAATATCACAATATTTTCAAGGTTAAATATATAGTATATAATACAACGAATGAGCTATCCTCTTTAGGTTTACTATCCCTCTTCTTGAAGAGTATTTAAATGGAGGATTCCTCCCGCAATAAATCCCCCGTCCATGTGGTATATTACATTAAGATGGGCGTTTCGGTAAAGGGAAGATAATGCCACCGGACAAATTGTTCGATTATAAAGACGTACGGGCTAGTCATCCCGCTGACCTTTCGAGCGAGCATTATTTCCACGAAGCGCCTTAAAATACTCGACCCAATCTCGCTCGTAAATCGCAAAACCCGCGCGCTCGCAGAGTGGCCGTGCGATAAAATCCGCCACGAATTTATCAGGCGACTTTGCTAAATGAAACCGTTCTTTAACGAGTTAGCGACATTAGCGGTGGAAAATAAGTGTTAAACACGAAAGCTCTTCTTGAACATTAATGTGTTTCAAACTACATTGTTACAATAGTATGGATTAACAAAGTTATTATATATTGCAGAATGTGCAATATCTTCAATTGCTATCACATTTGAGAACTGCAGAAAAAGCATGTTATAAATCTTATTTCATCTAATGCACTTAATTTTAAAATTTTCTTTTATTTTCATATTTTTTCGCGAAAAGCATAGCTAAAACCTCAGACATCAGATGAGATAATTTATTATTAAATGTGATAGCAATTGTAGATACCTCGCCGGCTTATTTATGTGGTACCGTCAGGTATCGTGATACCGTCAGATATCGTGGTACCACCGTCAGGTATCGTGGTACCGTCAGATATCGTGGTACCGTCAGATATCGTGGTACCGTCAGGTATCGTGGTACCATCTCCTCGGTGCCTGAGGTTTTGGCTATTCTTGTATAACTCAATTTTTAAATCTTGTTGAAGCTGTGAACCAAAAGAGCGAAATATCGATTGTAAAAAGAAGAATTTGCGTTTGTGTCCCTTCCCAACTAGTTATGCGACGAAAAATTACCCTAAATTATCATTATTATTATTTTTATTGTTAATATTTTTTTTATTAGCTTTAACCTACTACCAGAATTAGTTTTTGTTGAATAATAATTTGGGACGCCTTCTACTTTGAGTTTATTTATATTATTACTTTTATTTTTTTCAAGTCAACTTATTTTTATACCTTTTAATATTTTTTATATCTTTTACTAATAAGTAATGTACACATGTAAACACAAAACAGGCAGAAAGACCCCCTCGGGGTATATATATTTATTATTTTTATTAATATTATTATTAATTTTTACCCGGCGCATTCACCATAAATCCTCTTCTATAACTATTTAACACCCTTGTGAATACTCGACTAATTTTAATTATTTTTATTAAAATTATTTATATTATTATTCATATTATTTTTATTAATATAATTAATATTATTTTTTATTATTTTTATTAAAATTATTTATATTATTATTCATATTATTTTTATTAATATAATTAATATTATTTTTTTATTATTTTTGTTAATATTATTTTTTATTATTTTTATTAATATTATTTTTTATTATTTTTATTAATATTATTTTTAATTATTTTTATTAATATTATTTTTTATTATTTTTATTAATATTATTTTTTATTATTTTTATTAATATTATTTTTAATTATTTTTATTAATATTATTTTTAATTATTTTTATTAATATTGTTTTTTATTATTTTTATTAATATTATTTTTTATTCTTTTTATTAATATTAATACTATTAATATTCTTTTTATTATATTCTACCCGGCGCATTCACCATAAATCCCCCATTCTATGACTATTCAGCACCCTTATTAATTAATACTCGACTAACTTTTGCAAACCGCTTACCTCTTTTACAAACCCCTGCCTAGTAAATATTGTTGAATATATTAAATTACCCCCATAACAGCTCCAACAGTAATTGAGTTTTCTTGACGGTGTGGCGCGAACGACAGCGTCGATTAATCAAAAATAAATCTAATTAATTCACTAATCGCGACCGTGCTGTACATGTACATGTAGTGTTTGTTTGCCCCACACACAATTCCATCTGCATAAAATTTGCAGGCAATGAATACAAACAACAGCGCACTGCGTGAATTGCATGATTTTAATAACGAATACCTCCACGAGCCGAGTTTTGCTGGCACGGATATACTTCGAGTGGTAATTGCTGTGAAATTTTCAAAGTAAATACACTTTCCTCGCTTTTCATTTGAATGTTTTCCTGCGGGGCGCTTTTAATGCATTCAGTGGTTTGAGAGTTATTAGGCTTAAATGGTAAAGTTAGGGTGGTGAAATAAAAGCAATCATGCGATTGTATGTTTATTAATAATGAGGAAATAGTATTTTTATTCAAAATATTAGGTAACTGGCTAAGTGCTTTGAAAGTTCTTAGGTATATAATTAATTATTTTATTTTATATTATCTAATTTTGTAGCTATTTCAGCTAGTAACACATGATGTCATTAGAATTTAAAAAAATAATAGCTACTCTAAATTTTTCAATTAGCCCACATACGTAAATATACTATATATATTATATCTCATTTTGTAGATAATTAAGCTAGTAACACATGAAATTCATTAGATTTTTTTTTAAATTGCTACGATTTAAAAAAAATATATTTAAATAGCCAATATATATTTGAAAGGTTACTTTTTTACGCTTTTCAATATTCTGATCGTAATAATTTCGCTATATAAACATATTATATATCGTTTTGTAGCTGATTAAGCTAGTAATACATAAATTTGATTAGAATTTTCAGAAATAGTAGCTACGATTTTTTGCAATTTTTTAAATAGCCCATATAAGTTTGAGAGGTTGATTTTTTATGCTTGCCATTATTCTGATGTTAATAATTTAGCTATATAAATATATTATATATCGTTTTGTAGCTGATTAAGCTAGCAACACATAAACTTGATTAAAATTTTCAAAAATAATAGCTACGATTTTTTTGCAATTTTATAAATAGCCCATATAAGTTTGAGAGGTTGATTTTTGATGCTTGCCATTATTCTGATCTTAATAATTTAGCTATTTAAATATATTATATATCGTTTTGTAGTTGATTAAGCTAGTAACACATAAATTTGATGATAATTTTCAAAAATAATAGCTACGATTTTTTTGCAATTTTTTAAATAGCCCCTATAAGTTTGAGAGGTTGATTTTTTATGCTTGCTATTATTCTGATGTTAATAATTTAGCTATGTAAACATTTTATATTACATTTCGTAGCTAATTATGCCGGTAACACAATAATGCCATTAGAATTTTCAAAAATATTGAAAACGATTTTTTTTATAATTTTTTAAATGGCTCGCATAAGTTGGAGAAGTTACTTTTTTACACTTTTCATTAGTCTGATTTTAATAATTTAGCTATATAAATATATTGTATCTCATTTTCTAACTAATTAGGCTAGTAACACACAACTGTTATTTGAATTTTCATAATTAATATGCTACAATTTTTTTGCAATTTTTTAAATAGCCTACATAATCCGACTTCTGTTACTTAGGTTACATTTTACGCTTTTAATTACTCTGATCTTAATAATTTAGCTACTTAAACATATTATATCTCATTTTATAGCTAATTAAACTAGTAACACATGAATACCGTTAGAATTCTCAAAAATATTAGCTACGATTTTTTGCAATTTTTTAAATAGCCCACATAAGTTTGTGTGTTTACCATTGTACGCTTTTCATTAGTCTAATCTTAATAATTCAGCTATATAAACATATTATATCTCATTGTATAGCTAGTTAAGCTAGCAACATATAACTGTTATCACAATTTTCAAAAATAATAACTACAATTTTTTTAAATAGCTTATGTGGGCTATTTAAAAAATTGCAAAAATTTGTAGTTATTATTTTTGAAAATTGTGATTGAGAGGTTAATTTTTTACGCTTTTCATTATTTTGATTGTAATAATTTAACTATATAAACATATTATATCTCATTTTGTAGCTACTTAAGCTAATAACACATGAATGTTATTAGAATTTTCAAAACTAATAACTACGATTTCTTGCAATTTTTTAAATAATCCATTTTATTTTGAGAGGTTACTTGTTTGCGCTTTTCATTATTCTGATCTTAATAATTGAGATAAATAAACATATTATATCTCATTTTATAGCTACCTAATCTAGTACCACACGAATGGCATTTGAATTTTCATAAATAATAGAAACGATTTTTTGCAATTTTTTTAAATAGTCCACATAAATTTAAGAGATTACTTTTTTACGCTTTTCAGTATTCTGATCGTAATAATTTAGCTATATAAACATATTATATCTCATTTGGTAGCTACTTAAACTAGTAATACATAACTGTCATCAGAATTTTCAAAAAGAATAGCCATGATTTTTTACAATTTTTTAAATAACCCACATAACTTTGAGAGATTACTTTTTAAAGATTTCATTATTCTGATCTTAATAATTTAGCTATATAGATATATTATATCTCAAGTTGTAGCTAATTAAACTACTAACTAATGACTTTCATTACAATTTTCAAAAATACTAAATGCGATTTTTTGCAATTTTTTAAATAGCCGACATAAGTTTGAGAGTTTACTTTTCTACTAATTTCATTAGTCTGATCGTAATAATTTAGTTATATAAACATATTATATCTCATTTTGTAGCTAATTAAGCTAGTAACACATGAATGTCATTAAAATTTTCAAAAATAATGGCTACGATGTTTTGCAATTTTTTATATAGCCCACATTCGTTTCAGAGGCTACTTTTTTCACGTGTTTCATTTTTCTGATATTAATAATTTAGCTACATAAAAATGTTGTATCTCATTTAGTAGCTAATTAGGCTAGTATTATAAGTATCTCATTAGAATTTTCAAAAATAATAGCTACGATTTTTTACATTTTTTTAAATAGCCCACATTAGTTTCATAGGTTACTTTTTTACGCTTTTCATTATTTTGTTCGTAATAATTTAGCTATATAAACATATTATATCTTATTTTATTGTTAATTAAGCTAGTAACACATGAATCTCATTAGAATTTTCAAAATGATACCTACGATTTTTTACAATTTTTTAAATGGCCCAAATAAGTTAGAGAAATTACTTTTTTACGTTTTTCATTATTCTGACCTTAATAATTTAGCTACATAAACACAGTATATTTTATTTTGTAGCTACTTAAGCTATTAACACACGAATTTTGTTGGTATATTCAAAAATAATAGTTACGATTTTTTTTCAATTTTTTAAATAGTTCATATAAGTTTGAGATGTTACTTTTTTGCTTTTGTCATGATTCTGATCGTAATAATTTACCTATATATACATATTATATCTCAAATATTAGCTAATTAGGCTAGTAACATATATCTGTCACTACAATTTTCAATAATAATTTCTACGATTTTTTTTTGCAATTTTTAAAATAACCCACATAAGTTAGAAAGCTTATTTTTTTGACGCTTTTCATTATTTTGATCTTAATAATTTAGCTATATAAACATATTATATCTCATTTTGTAGCTACTTAAGCTAGCAACACATGTATGTCATTAGAATTTTCAAAAATTATTGCTACGATTTTTTGAATTTTTTTAAATAGCCCACATAATATTCATAGGTTACTTTTTTACGCTTTCCATTATTCTAATCTTAATAATTTAACTAAAAAAACATTTTATATCTCGTTTTGTAGCTAATGGAGCTAGTAACACAAAACCGTCTTTACAATTTTCAAAAATAATAACTATGATTTTTTGCAATTTTTTAAATAACTCGCATAAGTTTGAATGTTTATTTTTTTATGCTTTTCATTATTCTGATTTTAATATTATATCATATTATATCTCAATTTGTAGCTAATTAAGCTGGTAACAAATTACTGTCATTACAATTTAAAAAAATAATATTTTTACGTTTTTTTTTGCAATTTTTTAATTAGCCGACATAAGTTTGAGAGGTTACTTTTCTACTCATTTCATTATTCTAATTGTAATAATTTAGTTATTTAAACATATTATATCTCATATTGTAGCTACTTAAGCTAGCAATACATGAATATCATTAGATTTTTCAAAAATGATACCTACGATTTTTTACAATTTTTTAAATGGCCCACATAAGTTTGAGAAGTTACTTTTTTTTGTTTTTCATTATTCTGATATTAATAATTTAGCTACATAAACATGGTACATCTCATTTTATAGCTACTTAAGCTATTAACACATGAATGTCATTAGAATTTTCAAAAATAATAGTTACGATTTTTTAAAAATTTTCAAATGGATCATATAAGTTTGAGATGTTCCTTGTTTGCGTTTTTCATGATTCTGATCGCAATAATTTAGCTATATGAGCATATTATAGCTCATATTGTAGCTAATTAAGCTAGTAACATACAACATTCATTAGAATTTATATAAATAATAACTACTATTTTTTGCTATTTTTTAAATATCCCATATACGTTTGAGTGATTACTTTGTTACGCACTTACTTATTCTGATTGTAATAATTTAGCTATATGAACATATTATATCTCATTTTGTAGCTACTTAAGCTAGTAACACATAAATGTTATTAGAATATTCAAAAAAATAGCTACGATTTTTTGTAATTTTTTAAATAGCCTACATACGTTTGATAGGTTATTTTTTCGTTTTCATTATTCTGATCTTAATAAATTAGCTAATTAAACATATTATATCTTATTTTGTAGCTACTTAAGCTAGCAACATATGACTACAATTAGAATTTTCAAAAACGATGCCTACGTTTGTTTCCAATATTTTAAATAGCTCATATACGTTTGCTAGGTTCCCTTTTTACACTTTTGATTATTCTAATCTTAATAATTTAGCTATATAAACATATTATATCTCATTTTGTAGCTAATTAAGCCAATAATCCAAAACCATTATTACAATTTTCAAAAATAATAACTACGATGTTTTGCATTTTTTTAAATAGCTCACATATGTTTGATATTTTATTTTTTTACGCTTTTCATTATTCTGATCTTAATAATTTAGCTATATGAACATGTCATATCTCATTTTATAGCTAATTAAGTATTATTATTATTAAGTAGTAACATATGAATGTAATTATAATTTAAAAAAATAATAGCTACGATTTTTTGCAATTTTTCAAATAGCCCCTATAAGTTACTATAGATCTTACTTTTTTGCGCTTTTCGTTATTCTGATCTTAATAAGTTTGCTAAATAAGCATAGCATATCTCATTTTGTAGCTAATAAGGCTAGAAGTATACGACTGTGATAAGAATTGTCAAAAATTATAACTACGATTTTTTGTAATTTTTTAAATAGCCCACATTAGTTTGACAGGTTACTTTTTTACGCTTTTAATTATTTTATTCGTACTATTTTAGCTATATAAACATATTATATCAAATTTTGTAGCTAATTAGATTAGTAACACATAAATCTCATTAGAGTTTTCATAAATAATACCTACGATTTTTTTATAAATTTTTAAATGGCCCATATACGTTTACGAGGTTACTTTTTGACGCTTTTCATTATTCTAATCTTAATAATTTAGCTAAAGGAACATATTATATCTCGTTTTGTAGCTAATTGAGCTAGTAACACACAACCGTCTTTACAATTCTCAAAAATAATAACTACGATTATTTGCAATTTTTTAAATAGCTCACATAAATTTGAAAGTTTATTTTTTGATACTTTTTATAATTCTGATCTTAATAATTTAGCTATATAGATATATTATATTTTAATTTTTAGCTAATTAAGCTAGTGACAAATGACTTACATTACAATTTTCAAAAATAATAAATACGATTTTTTGCAATTTTTTAAATAGCCGACATACGTTTTAGAGGTTACTTTTCTACTCATTTAATTATTCTGATCGTAATAATTTAGCTATTTAAACATATTTTACCGCATATTGTAGCTACTTAAGCTAGCAATACATGAATGTGATTAGAATTTTTGAAAATCTACCTACGATTTTTTTGCAATTTTTTTAATAACCCTCATAAATTTGAGATGTTACTTTTTTACACTTTTCATTATTTTGATTATAATAATTTAGCTATATAAACATATTATATCTCATTTTGTTACTAATAAGGCTAGTAACACAAGAATATCATTAGAATTTTCAAAAATGATACTTACGATTTTTTACAATTTTTTAAATAGCCCACATAAGTTTGAGAGGTTACATTTTTTCGCTTTCCATTATTCTGATCGTAATAATTTAGCCAATTAAACATATTACATCTCATTTTGTAGCTAATTAAGTTAGTAACACATAACTGTCATTATAATTTTCAAAAATAATTGCTACAATTTTTTATAATTTTTTAAATAGTCCACATAAGTTTGAGAGGTTACATTTTTACGCTTTTCATTATTCTGATCGTAATAATTTAGCTATTTAAACATATTACATCTCATTTTGTAGCTAATTAAGTTAGTAACACATAACTGTCATTAGAATTTTCAAAAATAATTGTTACGATTTTTCATAATTTTTTAAATAGCCCATATAAATTTCACAGGTTACTTTTTTACGCGTTTCATTATTCTGATCTTATTAATTTAGCTTAATAATCATATTTTATCTCATTTTGTAGCTACTTAAAGTAGCAACACATTAATGACATTAGAATTTTCAAAAATAATACATACTTTTTTCCAATATTTTAAAAAGCCCATATATGTTTGCGAGGTTACTTTTTCACGTTTTTCAATATTCTAATCTTAATAATTTAGCTATATAAGCATATTATATCTTATTTTGTAGCCAAGTAAGTTAGTAATACACCACCGTTATTACAATTTTCAAAAATAATAACTAACATTTTTTGCATTTTTTTAAATACCACATAAGTTTAAAACTTTTTTTTTGTGCTTTTTATTATTCTGATCGTAATAATTTAGCTATATAAACATATTATATTTCATTTTGTAGCTACTTAAGCTAGTAACACATAACTGTCATTATAATTTTCAAAAATATGATTTTTTTAATATTTTACTCATCGAATACATCAATGTTGTATAATCAATAATATCAATGTAATTCAGAAAGTCGTCTAGTGCCCACACTAGATATTTTTTTACTATATAAATATAATATTTGAATTAAAAGTAGAGGTACTTTTATTTCAAACACTTCTTTGTTTTCATACTGACAGTAAATTCGAAACCATTCGCTTGTTTTTAGAGTAGCTAAAATTTATACTTTCGTATTATATAATCTTGGCTTCTGTTGCTATAATGAACGTAATTTCAATTCCAACCATCTTCCTGAAAGTTGACTTGACTTTTGGCGCCCGATCCTGCTGTAATTTGCTGTGAAACTTGGTTAGTCGCATTTAAGCCCCCGCCAGCCGCATAATTTGCACATAAAAACGTATTTCAGGGTGAACTCTGCTCGGTTTTAAAATATTTTCCTGCATCAACTGCGCACGACAGCAAAGGGCAACGTTATTATAGGTAGGAAATATCTGGTGTGATGCCCACACGTTTTTTCTGAATTAAGTTATTTTTAATTAGTTAATTATCTAGAGAGACAGATATACAGACATACAGACATACAGACATACATACATACAGACATACAGACAGTATTCAAAGGAATTCGTCGAATTCGTGAGGGAAATTGATTTCCAAGAAATGTGAATTAATATTTTTTTTTTATTTGTTAAACGACTGAAATGTAAAAATTTTATTTTAAATATTGTGTAATAATGTATATTGGAAGCATGTAGTATTACTAGTTGTAATGGAGCATGTTTGTGAAAAAAAAAGACATACAGACATACAGACATACATACATACAGACATACAGACATACAGACAGTCTGAATTTTATGGTATCTATCTATCTATCTTGTGTAAATATGAACTGCTGTTCATATTTATCTGGTGTGGGCACTAGACGTCTTTCTGAATTACATTGACATTTTTGATTATACAGCAGTGATGTATTCGAAGAGTAAAAATGAAAAAAAAATATATTTTTGAAAATTCTAATGACAGTTATGTGTTACTAGCTTAAGTAGCTACAAAATGAGATACAATATGTTTATTTTGCTTGATTAATAAGAGCAGAATAATGAAACGCGTAAAAAAGTAATCTGTGAAATTTATGTTGGCTATTTAAAAAATTGTAAAAAATCGAAGCCATTATTTTTGAAAATTTGATTCACATACATTTGTTATTAGCTTAAGTAGCTACAAAATGAGATACAATATGTTTATTTTGCTAAATTAATAAGATCAGAATAATGAAACGCGTAAAAAAGTAACCTGTGAAATTTATGTGGACTATTTAAAAATTGTAAAAAATCGTAGCTATTATTTTTGAAAATTCGATTGACATACATTTGTTATTAGATTAAGTAGCTACAAAATGAGATACAATATGTTTATTTTGCTAAATTAATAAGATCAGAATAATGAAACGCGTAAAAAAGTAATCTGTGAAATTTATCTTGGCTATTTAAAAAATTGTAAAAAATCGTAGCCATTATTTTTGAAAATTTGATTGACATACATTTGTTTTTAGATTAAGTAGCTACAAAATGAGATATAATATGTTTATAAAGCCAATTTATTTTGATTAGAATAATGAAAAGCGTAGAAATTTATCTCAAACTTATGTGGGCTATTTAAAAAATTGTAAAAACTCGTATAAGTATCATTTTTGAAAATTCTAATGATAGTCTTTTGTTACTAGCCTAATTAGTTACAAAATGAGATAATAATATGTTCATATAGCTAAATTATTATGATCGAAATAATCTAGATAATTAACTAATAAAATTATGATTATGATTATGACTATATATGTTTGAAGAACAAAAGCTTCATATAATTAGTAAATAAAGCTCAAAGTGATCTTATTACAACAAAAACAGAGAAGAATTTATAGAAATTTATGTAAAAATATTAGTCAAATTCATATATAGGATTTTGACAAATAGTTGCAGAATAGATATACGAATTTCAAACAATTCTGTCATTAAATAAGCTTGATATAGTTGAATAAAGCTCAAACTGATCATATTACACTAAAAAAGAGTCCTCACTAAACGATTTTAAATTGCAATAGCTCGTTTAATATGTCATTAAATGATCTGATTACATTCGCCCAGTAATTTCAACAATCACAGCTTGTAATTGCTATAATTCCATCTCGTTCACCCCTCTGGTTTTCTCTCACTCGCTCCCATTCAGTCCAAAGTATTTTCAATTTGTCACACTGGCAGCCGTTGTACAATAACCCGCCTGCCGCCCCCCCACCAAACCCATCCACGACACATTAAGTGTTTACACAATTTATACATAAAACTTACTTCGCTGCCGCCGGATCGATACCCCATAAACTCTATAGTCTTTCAAACTAAAAAAAAAGTCACAAAATCACTAGTTATAACTCACACCCGGAATTATATTTTTTTTTGGTTTGGTTTATATTTTTTGTTTGGCGAATTTTCACGCACTTACACGGGACACTTTTGGTGTGGGCTAAAGGGGGGCCGATTTAGCCGCCGTCCGCCTCGCCGGAGTGTCTGGTTCGAACTGCGCGGCGGCGGTGACGGCGGCGGCGTCACCTGCGGGCCCATCGCGACGCCTCGCGCACCGTCCGACCGGCCGGCTTGTTTGTATCCTGCCGCCCCATACCTACCCCAACACGACGGGCTTGGAATGATGACACGCGAGGGGTAGATAATAACCAGCAGCAACGGGAAGTTTAATTTGACCGAATTAAAAGATAAATTCAATTATAAAATGAAATTAGCAGTTTTTTGGGCTTGTCCTGTTGGGAAATAAATAAATAAATTTAGCACTTAATTCATAAGTTTTCAGGATTTTACTACAAATGAACCAAAATTTATAAAATTACACAGTTATTAAAGTAATACATACTTACAGAGTTCAAAAAGAACAGCTAATACAGACTTAGGAGGAACAATTATCACAAGGGTTTAAAATATAAAATGACAGTAATTTTTTATATATGCATTAAACTATTACGTTCTCACACTACTGTTTTGCGGGACAATTCGAGACAAATGACAGACAAATGACATACAAATGACAGACAAATGACAGACAAATGACAGACAAATGACAGACAAATGACAGACAAATAACAGCCAAATGACATACAAATGACATAGTCCTGGTTAATTCTTAAATTATTACGTTTTCACACTACTGTTTTGGGGGAAAATTTCAAACAAATGACAGACAAATGACAGACAAATGACAGACAAATGACAGACAAATGACAGACAAATGACAGACAAATGACAGACAAATGACAGACAGATGACAGACAAATGATAGACAAATAACAGACAAATGACATAGTCCTGGTTAATTCTTAAACTATTACGTTCTCACACTACTGTTTTGGGGGACAATTCCAAACAAATGACAGACAAATGACAGACAAATGACAGACAAATGACAGACAGATGACAGACAAATGATAGATAAATAACAGACAAATGACATAGTCCTGGTTAATTCTTAAACTATTACGTTCTCACACTACTGTTTTGGGGGACAATTCCAAACAAATGACAGACAAATGACAGACAAATGACAGACAAATGACAGACAGATGACAGACAAATGATAGACAAATAACAGCCAAATGACATACAAATGACATAGTCCTGGTTAATTCTTAAACTATTACGTTCTCATACTACTGTTTTGGGGGACAATTCCAAACAAATGACAGACAAATGACAGACAAATGACAGACAAATGACAGACAAATGACAGACAAATGACAGTCAAATGACAGACAAATGACAGACAGATGACAGACAAATGACAGACAAATAACAGACAAATGACATACAAATGACATAGTCCTGGTTAATTCTGGACGTATTAGTAACCCTACACAATTATATCTGAGGAGGCGAAATGACAAAGTCCTGGTTAATTCTTAAACTATTACGTTCTCACACTACTGTTTTGGGGGACAATTCCAAACAAATGACAGACAAATGACAGACAAATGACAGACAAATGACAGACAAATAACAGACAAATGACATACAAATGACATAGTCCTGGTTAATTCTGGACGTATTAGTAACCCTACACAATTATATCTGAGGAGGCGATAAAAAAAAAGTGATAAAATTTTGTTTTCCATAGCTTGCTTTCTGTAACACAATTTCTCGCCAATATACACAAATTATTTCCTTGACTCGAACGCGCGCTTGGCATTTAAGTTAAATTCCATGCCGCCTCCACCGCCGCCACCAACAGCGAGCATTCCACGCGTGGGGGGAATGGAACGTATGCGCACGCGACCTTGCATCTTGATAAATCTGATTATCATATTGTAATGAACCGCGCGCTGTCGTGCTGTAATAAAATTAAGCGGCCACCCGCTTAACCCAGAAACTTGGGGGGGGGGGGGGCGGCGATAAAAATTCATATATTCCCACAGCTGGCGCGCGCTTAAGTCGCACGAGATTTCCTCGTTACACAACTTCTTCTAATCCATTGAAGGTTGAATTCAATAAAAACGTTATTATTTTTTTTAACACATGAATTTGTATGGGGGAGTGAATCAAATCTGATTTTTCATTTATTTGCATCTAAAAATTGTAATTGTAAATCATTTAAATTGTGATCATAAAAAAAATACAAATAATTATTAGGTAATAATAATCTTTGCGAATAAATTTTCACAAAATGAACGTTTAAAATTGGCAGGTGACTAATGACAATTGACAATTGACAATTGACAATTGACAATTGACAATTGACAATTGACAATTGACAATTGACAATTGACAATTGACAATTGACAATTGACAATTGACAATTGACAATTGACATTTGACATTTGTCAATTGTCAATTGTCAATTGTCAATTGTCAATTGTCAATTGTCAATTGTCAATTGTCAATTGTCAATTGTCAATTGTCAATTGTCAATTGTCAATTGTCAATTGTCAATTATCAATTGTCAATTGTCAATTGTCAATTGTCAATTGTCAATTGTCAATTGTCAATTGTCAATTGTCAATTGTCAATTGTCAATTGTCAATTGTCAATTGTCAATTGTCAATTGTCAATTGTTAAATGTTAAATGTTAAATGTTAAATGTTAAATGTTAAATGTTAAATGTTAAATGTTAAATGTAAAGAGGTAAAATATATAATTTATAAAATTCCCAAAGCTCCGAAATATTGATGAATATCAATAATAAATTTGATATTTGATATTTGATATTTGATATTTGATATTTGATATTTGATATTTGATATTTGATATTTGATATTTGATATTTGATATTTGATATTTGATATTTGATATTTGATATTTGATATTTGATATTTGATATTTGATATTTGATATTTGATATTTGATATTTGATATTTGATATTTGATATTTGATATTTGATATTTGATATTTGATATTTGATATTTGATATTTGATATTTGATATTTGATATTTGATATTTGATATTTGATATTTGATATTTGATATTTGATATTTGATATTTGATATTTGATATTTGATATTTGATATTTGATATTTGATATTTGATATTTGATATTTGATATTTGATATTTGATATTTGATATTTGATATTTGATATTTGATATTTGATATTTGATATTTGATATTTGATATTTGATATTTGATATTTGACAATTGATATTTGACAATTGATATTTGACAATTGAAATTTGACAATTGATATTTGACAATTGATATTTGACAATTGATATTTGACAATTGATATTTGACAATTGATATTTGACAATTGATATTTGACAATTGATATTTGACAATTGATATTTGACAATGGATATTTGACAATTGATATTTGACAATTGATATTTGACAATTGATATTTGACAATTGATATCTGACAATTGATATCTGACAATTGATATCTGACAATTGATATTTGAGAATTGATATTTGACAATTGATATTTGACAATTGATATTTGACAATTGATATTTGACAATTGATATTTGACAATTGATATTTGACTATTGATATTTGACAATTGATATTTGACAATTGATATTTGACAATTGATATTTGACAATTGATATTTGACAATTGATATTTGACAATTGATATTTGACAATTGATATTTGACAATTGATATTTGACAATTGATATTTGACAATTGATATTTGACAATTGATATTTGACAATTGATATTTGACAATTGATATTTGACAATTGATATTTAACAATTGATATTTGACAATTGACAATTGGCAAAAGACATTTTTTTCCCTAATACCTGAAAAACAAAATGTATTTTACGTTTTATTTTCGAAAAATAAAATATCTTGAAATTATAATTATAAATAGTTATCTGTCATAAGGTTATATACATAAAGCTTTAGTGAATAATTTGGATTTGAATCACATACAGATACATGTAAATAAGACACGTCTTTCGACTATAGAAAGAGCACTGTAGTGCACAAAAGAAATGAGAGTGCGGCGGGCGTAAAAACGAAAACTGTGTCACTTACACTCAAACGGAATCGACGCCGGGGGGAATTCGCAATGTACAATTCGTGGGATTTTATTTCCGCGAGAGGGTTTGTACAATAGGGGCATACGAATTGTGCGAGGCGCCAGGGCACTCACCTACTTGAATAAAATAACGCTGTCTAAACAGAATATTTATTCGTTTATCAATAATACATTATGGCATTGAGTGACAGTTGAAAATAATGATAATTTCTGTTAAAATACAACATTGCATGAAATGTCGATGTTTCATCAAAATGACCTCACTGTAACCTTATTAATTGAGGCTAATAAGCATATGAAGTATCGTTTTGTAGCTTATTAGTTGTGTAATGAGGTGCAATATTTGAAACTTGAATAAACATCAAATTTGATTTATTACAATTTTTATAAAATTCAACATTGGTTAAATTTTCGATGTTTCATGAAAATGACCTCACAGTAACCTTATTAATTGAGGCTAATAACCATATGAAGTATCATTTTGTAGCTTATTAGTTGTGTAATAGGGTGCAATATTTAAAACCTGAATAAACCTCAAATTTAATTTTTTACAATTTTTATAAAATACAACATTCGATGAAATCTTGATGTTTCATCAAAATGACCTCATTGTAACCTTATTAATTGAGACCAATAAGCATATCAAGTATCATTTTGTGGCTTATTAGTCGTGTAATAGGGTGCAATATTTAAAACTTGAATAAACCTCAAATTTGATTTGTTACAATTTTTATAAAATACAACATTCGATGAAATGTCGATGTTTCATCAAAATGACCTCACTGTAACCTTATTAATTGAGGCTAATAAGCATATCAAGTATCATATTGTAGCTTATTAGTTGTGTAATAGGGTTCAATATTTAAAACTTGAATAAACCTCAAATTTGATTTATTACAATTTTTATAAAATACAACATTCGATGAAATGTCGATGTTTCATCAAAATGACCTCACTGTAACCTTATACATTGAGGCTAATAAGCATATAAAGTATCATTTTGTAGCTTATTTATTGTGTAATCGGGTGCAATATTTAAAACTTGAATAAACCTCAAATTTGATTTATTACAATTTATTCAAAATGACCTCACTGATAGATACGAACCTGCAATGGAACATCATCGTTGCGGATATATATATATATATATATATATATATATATATATATATATATATATATATATATATATATAAAAGAAAACTCTATAAAATTTATTTTCTGCAGTATTATAATGCAAATATATTATATTGAATCATTATAAATAACATAATTTGTAATCTTATCACAGAAATATATACATATACATACAAGTAAATCATTATAAAATATACAATTACAGTTTAAAACCTAATTAGAAAGATCACACGACGTACAAATAGGGGTGGGAATTGGGAGTAGGATTATCGTATTTTCGAAATCAATTTTAATTCATTGAGCACACTCCCAAACATTAATTTTGGCACACAGCGGATTGATTATTGCTTATTAGAATTCATACACAAAACTATGTTTATACGTTGCTCGACGAGGAGTTGTCCTCGGTGGAATTGGCGAGCTCTCTGGAGCCGAAACCGTTCGCCATCGGCTGGTATGTGGGCTTCCACGTGCTCACCGGTCTTGTGTAGTCGAGATGATCATATTCAGTATCTAAAAATTAATTAATTAAAAAAAAAACAGAAATACATATGTAGACCAATAAATATTTTTTTCATTTATTAATATTTTATATTGAATTAAATGTATAGGGTGATTCAAAAACAATTCAAACTAAACAAATGCAGTTCGAATATTAACCGTTTCCAGATAAATTATATTTTGTTTTATAAATGTTTATGTTTACACCATTATTAATAATAAAAACAATATTATTATGAAAGAATATTATTATAAATTCAACTATATATTATGCAATACATCCACTAAACTTGCATGTGTTTGATTTACGTGAAACTGCAACAAACGGCAAGCGTGGTTAGTGTGGTTAGTCGCACATACATAGCACTTACTCATTTATAAAACTTCCATATGTCAATACCTGTGTAAGAATACGTAACTGTTAGATACAGATTGTTACCTGTGGTGTATGTATGGTATGTATGTATGCATGTATGCATGTATGTACGTATGCATGTATCAATGCATGTATGTATGCACGTATGTATGCATGGATGTATGCATGTATGTATGTATGAATGTATGTATGCATGGATGTATGCATGTATGTATGTATGAATGTATGTATGCATGTATATATGCATATATGTATGCATGTTTGTATGCATGTGTATGCATGTATGTATGCATGTATGTACGCATCTATGTATGCATGTATGTATGGATTTATGTAGTATCTATGTATGGTATGTATGGTATCTATGATATATACAGTATGCATGGTATATATGGTATATATGGTATGTATGGTATGTATGGTATGTATGGTATGTATGGTATGTATGGTATGTATGGTATGTATGGTATGTATGGTATGTATGGTATGTATGGTATGTATGGTATGTATGGTATGTATGGTATGTATGGTATGTATGGTATGTATGGTATGTATGGTATGTATGGTATGTATGGTATGTATGTGATGTATGGTATGTATGCATGTATGTATGCATGTATGTATGCATGTATGTATGCATGTATGCATGTATGTATGCATGCATGTATGCATGTATGTATGCATGTATGTATGTATGCATGTATGTATGCATGCATGTATGTATGCATGTATGTATGTATGCATTTATGTATGCATGTATGTATGCATGTATGTATGCATGTGTGTATGCATGTATGTATGTATGTATATATGCATGCATAATTGCATGCATGTATGTATGCATGTATTTATGGTATTTATGGTATTTATGGTATTTATGGTATTTATGGTATTTATGGTATTTATGGTATTTATGGTATTTATGGTATTTATGGTATTTATGGTATTTATGGTATTTATGGTATTTATGGTATTTATGGTATTTATGGCATTTATGGCATTTATGGTATGTATGGTATGTATGATATGTATATGTCTGTCCTGTGTAAAATTGACTAAATTATACATGCTTACCTATGTCCTTGCAGTCTTTCTGTTTGATCTCATCGTAGACGTGATCTATCTTATCAATGCTGTGATAAATGTTGGGATTTGTAGCGTCTGCATCGCGATTCTTGAGGCTATTTAAATCGCTAGAGCCAAATGCACCTAAAAATAACAATTAAATGTGTTAATCCTTTAATTTTAATTAAAAACAGTAGTGTTTCATATGCAACTTGTTTTACGTCTGGTGTTGTATTCTATGCAGCTTGTGATGCATATTTTGGGTTGCATATCTTACAATTATATAATATATGGTTATATAATTGTAACATATGCAACCCAAACATATGCATCACAAGCTGCATACAACACAACACCAGTATTTTTACAATTATTAATTAAAATTACTTTATTGTTGCGTTTATTTCAATTATTTTTATTGTTTCGTTAATATATATATATATATATATATATATATATATATATATATATATATATATATATATATATATATATATAATCACGAAACACAATAAAAATAATTGAAATAAACGCAACAATAAAGTAATTTTAATTAATAATTGTAAAATACTGGTGTTGTGTTGTATGCATTGTATATATTACTTCGCCGAATAACTAGTTAGGGGATATGACTATTAGGATACGGCATTAGGACTAAAAGAAACCTTTTCTCTTATATCTCGATATTTCACTCTGGGTTCAGAGCTTTCAATTATTTCAGATAACTCGACCAACCACGACTCGTGCCTCGATGCATAGAAATATCTCTTTAATAATGCACTATCCACAATTATATATATATATATATATATATATATATATATATATATATATAATTTTTAAGACGTGGTTATTAAGTATATAGAAATTAGTTAGTTTTACAAACCTCTAGTGCTCGTATTATCATCATCCGTGGAGCAAGACGCAACCCCAAGTCGCTGTCTTTCCAAATTCGTGTTATTTTGTTTCGCGAAATTGTTCCTGATTAGTGTGGTATTGTTTAACAGCCCTATATCATCGTCCCTTTTGACGCCGTTTTGGTACGAATAAACCGGATTGTCGAAGTGGTTACGATCTGAAGCAAAAACAGAAAGTGATCGAAGTGTTAAACTAGACTACACAATTGGAGAAATAAAAAAAAAACGAAAAACAATGTCTTCCTTATACATATAGTGATGTGTTCGGAAAGTAAAAAGAAACGAAGGAATCATAAGATATTTAGAATAGTAGATTATTGGTGAAATAGAGTTTTTTTTTTTTTTTGAGAAAACAAGTTAGTAAAGCGAAGAAAACAAAAGGGAATGTAAAGAAATATAAGATGAATAAATTCCAATCTGTTATAAACTGTTTTGTTGCGGCGTTTTCGTTTGGTAATAATTTTTTTAAGTTTTAAAATTAATATATAATATATAAATTTACTTTTTTTGTGGTGACGTAGATTTGTGCAAACTAAGACTATTAAAATTAATAAAACTACAGGAAATTTTGGGTTTGTTAGGTAATTTGGTATAAAATGCCTTGGTACCGATGGAAAAACTAGTAAAAATGAAAACTATACTATTTTGTACTGTAACTGTGCACATATAAATACCAAACACAAAATCTTCTCCTTTTCACAAAAATTCAAAAGTGACTTACACCCATTTCATTCTCTATAGCTCATATATACTGTTAGAGACGTTTTTGGATTTTTAAAATTATTCTCACTCACTAGCATGTCGGTCGAAATTCATTTCATTTGTTCTTGAATAGTCGCCTTTAGTTGGTCCAAGGACCGAGGACAATGTTCGAAAACATCGGCCTCCAGGTACCACCACAGAAATTCAAACGACTTCGTCCCTGTGACTTTTCTGTAAGGATACCTCGAGGCCGAGGTTTTCAGAATTGTAAAATAAATTAAAAAATATGAATGGTCCTTTATACTTATTATCTCTTGAGAAAACAGATATGTAATTTTTTAGTTTAACAACCCAAAAGAAGTATGAATAGTTGAAATACACATGTCATACTTTGTAGTGGCTAAGTATGACTATTTGTAAATAAATTCAAGATACATTTATAACATTTTGATAATTACAAACAGAGTTATAGTACTTTTTATCCCTTGAGGAATGTCAAATTTATATGTTTTGTGTTTATCAACCCAAAAAGACTATGAATAGTTGAGATACACATGTCATACTTTGTAGTGGCTTAGTATGACTATTTGTAAATAAATTCAATGTAAATCTATAAAATTTTGACAACTACAAATAGAGTTATAATACTTTTTATATCTTGATTAATGTCAAAACTATAATTTTTGAGTTTAACAACCCAAAAGGACTATGAATAGTTGAGATACACATGTTATACTTTGTAGAGGCTAAGTATGACTATTTGTAAAAACATTAATCGCAATTTTTTTAAATTTTAAAAACTATAAACAGAGTTATGGTACTTTTTATCTCTTGAGTAATGTCAGATTTGTAATTTTTGAGTTTAATAACCCAAAAGGACTATGAATCGTTAAGATACAATTGTCATACTTTGTAGTAGCTAAGTATGTCTATTTCTAAATAAATTCAAGGTAAATCTATAAAATTTTGACAACTACAAACAGAGTTATAGTACTTTTTATCACTTGAATAATGTCAAATTTATAATTTTTGAGTTTAACAACCCAAAAGGACTATGAATAGTTGAGATACACATGTTATACTTTGTATAGGCTAAGTATGACTATTTGTAAAAATATTAATCGCAATTTTTTTAAATTTTAAAAACTATAAACAGAGTTATGGTACTTTTTATCTCTTGAGTAATGTCAGATTTGTAATTTTTGAGTTTAATAACCCAAAAGGACTATGAATCGTTAAGATACAATTGTCATACTTTGTAGTAGCTAAGTATGTCTATTTCTAAATAAATTCAAGGTAAGTCTATAAAATTTTGACAACTACAAACAGAGTTATAGTACTTTTTATCACTTGAATAATGTCAAATTTATAATTTTTGAGTTTAACAACCCAAAAGTACTATGAATATTTGAGATACACATGTCATACTTTGTAGTGATTTAGTATGACTATTTAAAAAATATCCATCACAATTTTTTTAAATTTTGAAAACTATAATCAGAGTTATGGTACTTTTTATCTCTTGAGTAATGTTAGAATTGTAATTTTTGAGTTTAACTACTCAAAAGTACTATGAATAGTTGAGATAAACATGTCAGACTTTGTAGGGGCTAGGTATGACTATTTGTAAATAAATTCAAGGTAAATCTATCAAATATTGACAACTGCAAACAGAGTTATAGTACTTTTTATCCCTTGAGTCATGCCAGATTTGTAATTTTTGAGTTTAACAACCCAAAAATACTATGAATAGTTGAGAAACACATGTCATACTTTGTAGTGGCTAAGTATGACTATTTGTAAATAAATTTAAGGTGAATTTATAAAATTTTGACAACTACAAACAGAGTTACAGTACTTTTTATCCCTTGAGTAATGCCAAAATTATAATTTTTGAATTTAACAACCCAAAAGAAACTATAAATAGTTGAAATACACACGTCATACTTTGTAGGGGCTAAGTATGACTATTTGTAAAAATATTCATCGCAAGTTTTTACAATTTTGAAAACTATAAATAGAGTTATGGTACTTTTTATCTCTTGAGTAATGTTAGATTTGTATTTTTTAGTTGAACAACCCAAAAGGACTATGAATAGTAGAGATACACATGTCATACTTTGTAGGGGCTAAGTATGACTATTTGTAAATAAATTCAAAGTAAATTTATAAAATGTTGATAACTACAAACAGAGTTATAGTACTTTTTATCCCTTGAGTCATGTCAAATTTATAATTTTTGCACCCAAAAAGACGATGAATAATTGAGATACATATGTCATACTTTGTAGGGGCTAAGTATGACTATTTGTAAAGAAATTCGAGGTAAATCTATAAAATTTTGAAAACTACAAACAGAGTTATATTATTTTTTATCCTGTGAGTAATGTCAAATTACTAAATTCCCATTCAAGAGGAAACATAAATTGGAATTTCGCCCGATATCCTAGTGAGAGTAAAGGAAAAAAATCCAAAAACATCTCTAACATAATCTAACATGTATATCGGCCCTCAAGACCACCATTATTTTAACGGTATCATTTATATTTTTTTTTATATTTACATTTGAAAAATAAAAAATGTTTGGTGATAGCCGATACTATTATTTTTCAAATCGCCTTTTAAATATGGGATTTATGTCTGCCGTACTCAGTATTATAAACATTATTAAAGCAACTTTGATATCTCTTACCTGGTGCAAATCCATTTTGGTCTGCGATGTATTGCACGTGAGCGATTTCGGTTTTTAAATTAGCTACTCGACGTCTATGGTAGAACCATATGGTGACAATCACACCTGCCACCATTATGGATAAGAATATACCAGCAATGATTCCTCCAGATGAATTACCGTCGTCCCTAGCGTGAACATTCGCTGCATACAGAGTTTCAGAACAATCATCCCCTTTGTGGCCGTGTTTGCACACGCAGCCTTTAACTGGATGGCACTGGAAGTTATCGCTTTTACATTCGCATGGGTTCATACAGTGGTCTCCATAATAACCCTCAGGGCATACTGGAAATAATAATATAAACAGTAGTAGTGGTATTTTTTTACAATTATACAAAATATACAAAAATAACTGGCTATCCAACTTAGGGACTTTTTGCCGTGTGTTAGTGTCTATCAGTATGTCTGTCTGTGTACAAATTTCCGGGAAAACGGCACAACAATGTCACAAACGTTAAAAAAGTGTGTTAGTGCATGTGTATCGTCGAAAAATCGTGAGTGATAATATAAACATTAACTTAAAAAGTTAATGTTTATATTATCAGAATTTCTTTTAATATTGTAGTCCAATTCCAATTCTATCAAATATTAAAATTTTTAAAGCAAAGATATATTTTAAAAGACACGCGTGAATGAATAATATTATATAGGATAAATATATTTAAATATAGATCGGTGGTAAATTCAAACGTCAATAAATTTCTCGTTAATAGAATCGTGGGTTCGCTCACTGATAAATTATTTGCGGTTGCGTCCTACACCATAAGTAATACTGTTAATATATTAGAATAATGATCATTTTAAACATGTTATCGTACAGTAATACTGTCATTACTCTAAAATATTGACAATATTATTGATCGTGCCTTATAGAAATTACTTACATTCAGAACATTGTGTTCCTGTCCAACCTGCTTGGCAGCGACAAACTCCGTCATTTCCCCGACATTTTCCACCATTCAGACATTTGCAATGTTGGCTACAATTTACTCCAAACAGTCCTGGACTGCACGGGGTGGCACATGCAGGCCCTATCCAGCCTGGTAGACACTGACAATCACCTGAAAGCAAACATTAATAAACATAAAGTCATTCTTCATTTTGATATATATATATATATATATATATATATATATATATATATATATGTAATATATGTATATATATGTATATACGTATATATATATATAAATATATATATTTAAAATGTGCTTTTGTACATACCTGTAACATGATGACAATCTCCACCATTTTTACAGGTGCATTTTTGTGCACAATTTTTGCCAAAAGTGCCAACTGGGCATGGATGCTCACATGTGAGTCCTATATAACCAGGTCTGCAGATGTATTCGCCAGTTACATGATCACATGTGCGATTATCTAAAAAAAAAATTTTTATAGATATTTATCAAAAAAACATAGGTACTAGGAAACGTCTTTGTTTATAATGAAACTAAGTGAAATTCCTGTCGTTCGGCGGGCGATAAAAAAATTCGACTAACAAAGTAAAATCATACTGAATCTCTTACCTATGGCAAGTTCTTGGCAGACTTGTTTGCACCCAATACCATAAAAGCCCTTATCACAAGGCTCGCTGCAATCCTGCCCCTGCCAACCGCGCGAACAAATACATTCGCCAGTTTCGGGATGGCAGGAACTGTTGTTCTTGCAATTGCATGATCTATCACAGTCCTCGCCGTATTTTCCAACGGGACAAGTTGATTCACATCGTACACCTACGATAAAATATATAATTCTTTAGTTACAAGAATTTTTGTGTAGGTACACCTTGGCACTCGAAAAAATCTTTTCTTTGCTGCATATGAATAAAGAGAAAAGTAGGAAACTAGAACGTTTTACCAGCTTTTGGGATATTGCAGCAATAAAATGCTTGTATTAGTTAGGAATCCAACTTTACCAAGCCCTGTAGAAGCAAAAATAGGATGTGAAATATTGGCACAGGAGTAAAGTTGGATTCCTAAGTAATACAAGCGTTTTATTGCTGCAATACCCCAAAAGCTGGTGAAACGTTCTAGTTTCCTACTTTTCCCTTTATATATTTATTATATATATATATATATATATATATATATATATATATATATATATATATATATATACCTATATATAATAAATGAAATTAAATGTTGAAGATATGTTATCAAGTAGATCCCTCTCATGTTTAAGATTAAATACTAATCAAATATATTCTTTACTCTATGGCAAACGTAGGCAATAAAAACTGACAAACACTGTAAACTATTTAAAAAAAATAGTTTATTTATCATGCAAATAGTTACCTTTCCACGTCGGTTTGCATAGACACTTCCCGGAAACGGAATCGCATCCGATGTGGTGTCCTTCAGCGCAATCACAAACCTGCTCGCAACTAGGGCCGTAATTGCCGGCATCGCATCGCTTTTCACACTCGTCCCCGTAATAGCCCGGACTACACGTGCAATTGCCTAATTTACAACACACACAAAACACACAAATAAAATCATGCAAAACACCACAAAATACATACAAAAAAACGATACTCAAAACTCTATATTACATAAAATAGTACAGTACAGTTACAAAAACAGTAACTTGCAAAATTTAACTTTTTTTTAGTAGAATATGTATAATTTTTAATTAAACCGAATGGTTTTTAATTATTGTTCTATTAAGCGTAAAAAAGTATCCTCTCAAACTTATGTGGGCCATTTAAAAAATTGCAAAAAAATCGTAGCTATTATTTTTGAAAATTCTAATGATAGTTATGTGTTACTAGTTTAATTAGCTACGAAATATGATACAATATGACTATATAGCTACATTATTAAGATCAGAATAATGAAAAGTGTAAAAAAGTAACCTCTCAAACTTATATGGGCTATTTAAAAAATTGCCAAAAATCGTAGTTTTATTTTTGAAAATTCTAATAACAGTTATGTATTTCTAACTTAATTAGCTATAAAACGAGATATAATATGTTTATATAGCTAAATTATTAAGATCGAAATAATGAAAAACGTAAAAAAGCAACCTCTCAAACGTATGTGGCTATTTAAAAAAATGCAAAAAATCGTAGCTATTATTTTTGAAAATTCTAATGACTGTTTTGTGTTACTAGCTTAATTAGCTACAATATGAGATATAGTATGTTTAAATATGTAAATTATAAAGATCAGAATAATGGAAAGTGTATAAAAGTAACCTCACAAACTTATGTGGGCTATTTAAAAAATCGTAGCTATTATTTTTGAAAATTCTAATGATAGTTATGTGTTACTAGCTTAACTAGCTACGAAATGTGATACAATATGATTATATAGCTACATTATTAAGATTAGAATAATGAAAAGTGTAAAAAAGTAGCCTCTCAAACTTATGTGGGCTATTTAAAAAATTGTAAAAAATCGTAGCTATTATTTTTGAAAATTCTAATGATATTTATTTATTACTAAATTAATTAGCTACACAATGACATATAATATGTTTAAATATCTAAATTATTAAGATCGGAATAATGAAAAGCGTAAAAAAGGCATATCTCAAACTTATGTTGGCTATTTAAAAAATTGCCAAAAATCGTAGCTATTATTTTTGAAAATTCTAATAACAGTTATGTATTTCTAACTTAATTAGCTATAAAACGAGATATAATATGTTTATATAGCTAAATTATTAAGATCGAAATAATGAAAAACGTAAAAAAGCAACCTCTCAAACGTATGTGGCTATTTAAAAAATTGCAAAAAATCGTAGCTATTATTTTTGAAAATTCTAATGACTGTTTTGCGTTACTAGCTTAATTAGCTACAATATGAGATATAGTATATTTAAATATGTAAATTATAAAGATCAGAATAATGGAAAGTGTCAAAAAGTAACCTCTCAAACTTATGTGGGCTATTTAAAAAATCGTAGCTATTATTTTTGAAAATTCTAATGATAGTTATGTGTTACTAGCTTAACTAGCTACGAAATGTGATACAATATGATTATATAGCTACATTATTAAGATCAGAATAATGAAAAGTGTAAAAAAGTAGCCTCTCAAACTTATGTGGGCTATTTAAAAAATTGTAAAAAATCGTAGCTATTATTTTTGAAAATTCTAATGATATTTATTTATTACTAAATTAATTAGCTACACAATGACATATAATATGTTTAAATAGCTAAATTATTAAGATCGGAATAATGAAAAGCGTAGAAAAGGCACATCTCAAACTTATGTTGGCTATTTAAAAAATTGCCAAAAATCGTAGCTATTATTTTTGAAAATTCTAATAACAGTTATGTATTTCTAACTTAATTAGCTATAAAACGAGATATAATATGTTTATATAGCTAAATTATTAAGATCGAAATAATGAAAAACGTAAAAAAGCAACCTCTCAAACGTATGTGGCTATTTAAAAAATTGCAAAAAATCGTAGCTATTATTTTTGAAAATTCTAATGATAGTTATGTGTTACTAGCTTAACTAGCTACAAAATGAGATATAATATGTTTATATATCTAAATAATTAAGATCAGTATAATGAAAAGTATAAAAAAGTAACCTCTCAAACTTATGTGGGCTATTTAAAAAATTGCAAAAAATCGTAGCTATTATTTTTGAAATATCTAATGAAATTTATGTATTACTAAATTAATTAACTACACAATGACATATAATATGTTTAAATAGCTAAATTATTAAGATCGGAATAATGAAAAGCGTGAAAAAGTCACATCTCAAACTTATGTTGGCTATTTAAAAAAATGCCAAAAATCGTAGCTATTATTTTTGAAAATTCTAATAACAGTTATGTATTTCTAACTTAATTAGCTATAAAACGAGATATAATATGTTTATATAGCTAAATTATTAAGATCGAAATAATGAAAAACGTAAAAAAGCAACCTCTCAAACGTATGTGGCTATTTAAAAAATTGCAACAAATCGTAGCTATTATTTTTGAAAATTCTAATGACTGTTTTGTGTTACTAGCTTAATTAGCTACAATATGAGATATAGTATGTTTAAATATGTAAATTATAAAGATCAATATAATGAAAAGTGTAAAAAAGTAACCTATCAAACTTATGTGGGCTATTTAAAAAAATTGCAAAAAATCGTAGCTATTATTTTTGAAAATTCTAATGATAGTTATGTGTTACTAGCTTAGCTAGCTACGAAATGTGATAGAATATGATTATATAGCTAAATTATTAAGATCAGAATAATGGAAAGTGTAAAAAAGTAACCTCTCAAACTTATGTGGGCTTTTTAAAAAATTGCAAAAAATCGTAGCTATTATTTTTGAATATTCTAGTGACAGTTATGTATTATTAGCTTAATTAGCTACAAAATGAGATATAACATGTTTATATATCTAAATTATTAAGATCAGTATAATGAAAAGTATAAAAAAGTAACCTCTCAAACTTATGTGGGCTATTTAAAAAATTGCAAATAATCGTAACTATTATTTTTGAAAATTATAATGATAGCTATGTGTTAGTAGCTTAACTAGCTACGAAATGTGATACAATATGATTATATAGCTAAATTATTAAGATCAGAATAATGAAAAGTGTAAAAAAGTAACCTCTCAAACTTATGTGGGCTATTTAAAAATTACAAAAAATCGTAGACATTATTTTTGAAAATTCTAATGATACTTATGTGTTATTAGCTTAATTAGCTACAATATAAGATATAAAATATTTATATAACTAAATTATTACGATTAAAATAATGAAAAGTGTAAAAAAGTAACCTCTCAAACTTATGTGGGTTATTTAAAAAATTGCAAAAAATCGTAGCTATTATTTTTGAATATTCTAATGACAGCTATGTATTATTAGCTTAATTAGCTACAAAATGAGATATAATATGTTTATATATCTAAATTATTAAGATCAGTATAATGAAAAGTGTAAAAAATTAACCTCTCAAACTTATGTGGGCTATTTAAAAAATTGCAAAAAATCGTAGCTATTATTTTTGAAAATTCTATTGATATTTATATATTATTAAATTAATCAGTTACACAATGACATATAATATGTTTAAATAGCTGAATTATTAAGATTGGAATTATGAAAAGCGTAAAAAAGTCACATTTCAAACTTATGTTGGCTATTTAAAAAATTGGCAAAAATCGTATCTATTATTTTTGAAAATTCTAATAACAGTTATGTATTTCTAGCTTAATTAGCTACAAAATGAGATATAATATGTTTATATAGCTAAATTATTAAGATCGAAATCATGAAAAACGTAAAAAAGCAACCTCTCGAACGTATGTGGCTATTTAAAAAATTGCAAAAAATTGTAGCCATTATTTTTGAAAATTCTAATGATATTTATGTGTTATTAGCTTAATTAGCTACAACATAAGATATAATATATTTATATAACTAAATTATTACGATTAGAATAGTGAAAAGGGTAATAAAGTAAACTCTAAAACTAATATGGGCTATGTAAAAAATTGTAAAAAATTGTAGCTATTATTTTTGAAAATTCTAATGATAGTTCTGTATTACTAGCTTAACCAGCTACGAAATGTGATACAATATGATTATATAGCTAAATTATTAAGATCAGAATAATGAAAAGTGTAAAAAAGTAACCTATCAAACTTATGTGGGCTATTTAGAAAATTTCAAAAAAATCGTAGGTATTATTTTTGAATATTTTAATGATAGTTATGTGTTACTAGCTTAATTAGCTATAAAATGAGATATAATATGTTTAAATATCTAATGCTCATGCCATCAGGATCACCGGATATTGGAATATTATTCCATAGAGGGCTTGAGATATCTTGAGATATTTTTGCTGTATATATATTTTTGAAAACAGAAGCCGTGTTTTCTAGCTCCTTGAGGTGGTTCAACAATAAAACACTATTTTTCAGTAAATAATTTAAAGTATCTACTTTAAAAGCTCTATCAGTATCCATATTAGACTTGTGGGTATATTTATTGAGTGAAATAGGTACATAATTTACTTTATATTGAGGAACTTGGATGCCTTACCTTATTCCTCAATCCAATAACAAAAAATAAATTATATAAAAAGTATATTTACCATTTTGTGGATTACAAGCCGCGCCATTCTTGCACATGCACTTTCTCTGGCAATTCACACCGTACGTTTGTATGCTACATGGTCTATCACAGTATTGTCCAGTCCAGCCCTCTGTGCACTGGCATTGGCCTGTTTCTGTTGAGCATACAGCACCGTTTTTACCTAGAAACGAAAACAATTCAGAAAACATTAGATTAATTGTTGGTGGAGGCGCCAGGAATTTAATTTAATACTAAATTTTCAAATAAATAATATAATATAATAATATAAAGTGTAAAACGCTATTATATTATCATATGAGTGTTTTTAATTGGCTAATATTAACCAACCAGATGGGATTAATAGATAAAAATTATCTTGAAATTGTTAAAAAAAAATCGCGGGCACCAAAAGTGCATTTTAGATTTTTGTGCATTTTTTATAGTTTTAATTTTTTGTGCATGTTTGATTTTTTGTGCATTTTTGATTTTTTGTATATTTTTGACTTTTTTTTATAATACAGATTATCGTTTGATCAAGAAATTTACAGTTCACGTTTTGTGAAGAAAAAAACAATCTGTTGTCACCACACGAATTTCGTAATTACATGACCTATTTAATTTTGTATAATATTTTCGACATTTTCAACTTTTCGTTTTTTTTAATTTCTATTTTGTTGACATTTTGACATTTTTAATTTTTTTGACATTTTTTATTTTGTGTGCATTTTTTATTTTTTGTGCATTTTTTATTTTCGTGCAATGTTTGGTTCGCATTTTTTATTTTTTGTACATTTTTGATTTCGTGTGCATTTTTGATTTTTTGTGCATTATTGATTTTTTGGTGCATTTTTGACATTTTTTTATAATACAGATTATTGTTTGATGAAGAAATTTACAGTATGCATATGATATAATAATAATAAGTAGTACAATATAAACTTACAGTCGCATTTTTGTGAACAGTCCTCTCCAAAACTGCCCTCAGGGCACATTTCCTCACACTGTTTCCCTCTGTAACCCGGAGGGCAAATGCAAGTGCCGTTGAACGGGGAGCACTGTGCGTTATTCATGCAATCACAGGTCCCTGCACATCCCTTTCCGTACGTCAATAAAGGACACTGTCTGGTACAGTCGTTACTGTTCCATCCAGCTTTGCACTCGCATTTACCTGTCCATGGATGGCATCTGAGACAACAAAAAAATACAAAATTCCCTGAATAAACAATGCTCATAACAGCAAAAACAAAAAATACATAAAAACATATGAGACAATATTAACAGCAATAACAACAAAAATACATAAAAGCATCTGAGACAATATTAACAGCAAGAACAAAAAAAATTACGTAAAAGCATCTGAGACAATATTAAAATATTAAATAATCTTCCTACATTTATTGTACTAATTTTATAAATATTTTATATCTATTTGTCACTCTTAAATGTGTATGTTGTGTGGGAGGATAATATTGTCTGAACCGAAGAGTTTTATAACGTAAACGAGACAAGTATTATTATACTTATAAACTTTTTCACCCTAAATCACTCTTTAATAACATTAAATATAGATCTGTACAGTAGTTACTTACAATTCGGTATTTTCTGCGTTACAATCACAAGTATTAACACAGCCTGGTCCCCATAATCCTGCTGGGCAAACTCTCTCAGTACAATTGTTTCCTTTCCAGCCCTTAGTACACATACAGGCACCATTTACATTGGAACATTTAGCATCGTTTTTGCATGTGCATATGCCTGTACAATTTACACCAAAACTTCCATCGGCGCAAATGTCCAGACACTGAAACAATTTTACTATACATTACTACTACCAGTATAAAAACGTGTCACAGTCCTATAAGCGTTCGTTAGCTACAGGACACTTAAAATTTGGTGAATATACCCGTAATACAGGCGACCTTTTACGGATCATTAGTTAACAGATACTTTACGAGACACATGAATATACAGGCCCTAAGACATAAATCTTCCAGTACATAAGTACTGGAAGATTTTAGTCTATAATATGCATATTATTTTTTTTGAGAAAATTTTTATATTTAAATTTTACGAGGGCTGTAAATAAAAGAATGGCGAATGATAAAAAATATATATTGAACTTACAAGTAAAATTGCATGCAATTTTACTTGTAAGTTCACGTTAAGTTTACGTGTTCAATATACATTAATTTCTATTTATATTGCCACTACTTTCTTTACATAGTTCATAGTTCCTAGTCCTTAAATACACATACCAAATCTAGACTGATAAGTCCTTCAAATTATATTTTGTTTGGTAAAGTATTTGCCAGTTACAGTAATAAATTGATTTTTATGTGTGGCCACTATTTTATTTATAACACTGGTATAATATTATAATTAATAACGTACTCTGTCTCCTTGAAATCCTGGCAGACACTCGCATTCGCCTGTAACATGATGACATGCAGCTCCATTGTAGCAATCGCATGTTTTATTGCAACTTCTGCCCCAGAAACCGAACGGACAGCGATTTCCGCAAACCGTGCCAGTCCAGCCCGGTTTGCAGAAACACTGGCCCGATTCTGCATCGCAAGTGCCCCCATTCTGACACCGACATTCCGATTTACACTCACTGCCGTGTTTGCCCAGAGGACACGGATCCTCACATCTAGAAAAAAAAAAACAATTTACCTAACACCATCAGTAATATTGTCATGCACTAAAATATTAACAGTATTACGGATGGTGTAAGGTGTGATAATGATGAAATCAAAAGAATACTAATGTTTTGTAATCCAAGCATCAGTACTTCAATATCTCAGACCATAAAATGGTTAGTTGATCGCTGAATGAAGTATTCAATCAAATCCTAAGGTACTTCAAAAACCATTCATTATTATTTTGATTTGTTTATTGATATTGTATTATATTTACTCACAAAGGTCCTGTCCATCCTGGATCACAATGACATTCCCCGGAAATATGATCACAATTTCCCTTATCGCACCTACACTTTTCCTCACACTTTTGCCCATATCTGCCTCTCGCGCACTTATTCTCACAGTTTCTTCCGATAAACCCTCTAGCGCACTGGCATTCGCCACTAAAGGGATCACATGTAGCGTTGTGAAGGCACTGACATGTTTTCTGACAGTCGCTACCATAAAATCCAGCAGGACATGCTAAAAAGAAAGAATTTTCAATAATTTCAATAACTAGATTCACAAGTATATTCTTTACAATTTTGTAACTGGCTATCAATTTTTTGTATTATTCTACAACGCTCGAAACCCAATTTTCGTGGGGCCAAAGAGTTGCAAAATTATATGTATTCCATCGTTTACTTAATAAATAAGTTTCAAAGACAAGAATAAAGTATGTATATTAATTTATAATCAAAGAATTCTTGCCATATACAGCTATCTTTTTGAAGAATCATCAGTTATATCAATGTTATTTATTTATTTATTTAATATAGACATCTACAGTTTAACAGAAACCAATTACAGATGATATAATAACAACATAACAAATAAAAGAAAGAAAAAACATAACACAAAGATATATAATGAACATACAAATTATATATTTTTAATAGCACTTACCACAGAGGCGTTCGGCATATTAAAAATATCAATGTCAATTTATATGTTATATTAATTATTTCTTTATTTTTATTAATTTATTAAAAACTATGTAATCGAATGGTATATAATTTATGTAGATTAATTAAGCCATTTCGTTGTGACTGAAACTTCAACAAAACATATACAGCAGGAACCGCATTCAATCGGTTCCTGCTGTATATGTTTTGTTGAAATTTCAGTCATAACCAAGTGGCTTAATTTACCTACATAAATTATATATAGTTTTTACTGAAAACTCAACAATATAATTACACAATTCGCGTCATAAGAAAATATAGACGAGATCCCACCTTTAAAAGTAAAATATTAACTGTAACAATAATTATGAACCCGATTATATTCCACAACTGATACATTTATTTTTAATAATAATATGCAACAATAATAAACATTATTGCATAATATAATATATTATTATTATTTAGTACACTTACAAATATTGCACGAAGGTCCTCCATATCCAGTCTCGCACTTGCAGATGTCGGGGGCGGCACACGTGCCATGCAAACAGTCTTTAGAACAGATTGGAATGCACGACGTCTCATCGCCGCTCATAGCGTACCCCTTACAGCAACCCTCCACCGGTCGCTTTTTGATAAGGGTCTGCGTTTTGAACACATCTTTGAATTTGATTTTATATTTCGAACAACGCGGGGGGAAATTAACACACCAAACGTACTCGCGCACTTGGTACGGCTGTCGTTCAGAAATCTGTACAGTCACAGTATATCTAAAAAATAACAAACAAAAAAAAACAATAAATAACTTTAATTCATTTACTTATTAAATTTAATTCGCATGTTTTTACAAATTTGTAAATTTCTCATAAATTCTTCGAGGAAACATATCAAAATTCACTAATGCATTCGTAATATACAAGTCTATCCATTAAAGTCATAATCCAAAAAGACGAGGTTGCTAGTTTTCAAGATATTTAATGTCAAAGTCAAAATATTTCATGGATAATACACTTTGTATGTTTAAACTGCTAATTTATATTTTTCTCAAAAATCCTTCGATGGATATTTTTCAAACTTCACTAACGCATTATCAACATACTAGACTATCCCTTAAAGTCATAATCCAAAAATACGGGGTTGCTAGTTTTCAAGATATTTAATGTCAAAGTCAAAATATTTCATGGATAATACATTTTATATGTTTAAACTGCTAATTTATATTTTTCTCAAAAATCCTTCGATGGATATTTTTCAAACTTCACTAACGCATTAGCAACATACTAGACTATCCCTTAAAGTCATAATCCAAAAATACGGGGTTGCTAGTTTTCAAGATATTTAATGTCAAAGTCAAAATATTTCATGGATAATACACTTTGTATGTTTAAACTGCTAATTTATATTTTTCTCAAAAATCTTTCGATGGATATTTTTCAAACTTTACTAACGCATTAGCAACATACTAGTCTATCCATTAAAATCATAATCCAAAAATACAGGATTGCTAGTTTTCAGGATATTTAATGTTAAAGTCAAAATGTTTTATGGAAATACATTTTGTATGTTGTAACTGCTATTTTATATATTTCTCAAAAATCTCTTGATGGATATTTTTCAAACTTCACTAACGCATTAGCAACATACTAGACTATCCATTAAAGTTATAATCCAAAACTAGGGCGTTGCTAGTTTTCAAGATATTTAATGTCAAAATCAAAATATTTCATGGATAATACATTTTGTATGTTTAAACAGCTAATTTATATTTTTCTCAAAAATCCTTCGATGGATATTTTTCAAACTTCGCTAACGCATTAGCAACATACTAGACTGTCCATTAAAGTTATAATCCAAAAATACGTTGTTGCTAGTTTTCAAGATATTTAATGTCAAAATCAAAATATTTCATGCATAATACATTTTGTATGTTTAAACAGCTAATTTATATTTTTCTCAAAAATTCTTCGATGGATATTTTTCAAACTTCGCTAACGCATTAGCAACATACTAGACTATCCATTAAAGTCATAATCCAAAAATACGGGGTTGCCAGTTTTTAAGATATTTAATGTCAAAAACAAAATATTTCAGGGATAATACATTTTGTATGTTTAAACTGCTAATTTATATTTTTCTCAAAAATCCTGCGATGGATATTTATCAAACTTCGCTAACGCATTAGCAACATACTAGACTATCCATTAAAGTCATAATCCAAAAATACGGGGTTGCTAGTTTTCAAGATATTTAATGTCAAAGTCAAAATGTTTTATGGAAATACAGTTTATATGTTTTAACTGCTAATTTCAATATTTCTCAAAAATCCCTTGGTGGATATTTTTCAAACTTCACTAACGCATTAGCAACATACTATACTAGCCATTAAAGTCATAATCCAAAAATACGGGGTTGCTAGTTTTCAAGATATTTAATGTCAAAGTCAAAATATTTCATGGATAAAACACTTTGTATGTTTAAACTGCTAATTTATATTTTTCTCAAAAATCCCTTGATGGATATTTTTCAGACTTCACTAACGCATTAACAACATACTAGACTATCAATTAAAGTCATAATCCAAAAATACGTGGTTGCTAGTTTTCAAGATATTTAATGTCAAAGTCAAAATATTTCATGGATAATACATTTTGTATGTTTAAACAGCTAATTTATATTTTTCTCAAAAATCGTTCGATGGATATTTTTCAAACTTCGCTAACGCATTAGCAACATACTAGACTATCCATTAAAGTCATAATCCAAAAATACGGGGTTGCCAGTTTTTAAGATATTTAATGTCAAAAACAAAATATTTCAGGGATAATACATTTTGTATGTTTAAACTGCTAATTTATATTTTTCTCAAAAATCCCTTGATGGATATTTTTCAGACTTCACTAACGCATTAACAACATACTAGACTATCAATTAAAGTTATAATCCAAAAATACGTGGTTGCTAGTTTTCAAGATATTTAATGTCAAAGTCAAAATATTTCATGGATAATACACTTTGTATGTTTAAACTGCTAATTTATATTTTTCTCAAAAATCCTTCGATGGATATTTTTCAAACTTCACTAACGCATTAGCAACATAATAGACTATCCCTTAAAGTCATAATCCAAAAATACGGTGTTGCTAGTTTTCAAGATATTTAATGTCAAAATGAAAATGTTTTATGAAAATACATTTTGTATGTTATAACTGCTATTTTATATATTTCTCAAAAATTCCTTTGATGGATATTTTTCAAACTTCGCTATCGCATTAGCAACATACTAGACTATCTAATAAAGTCATAATCCAAAAATACTGGGCTGCTAGTTTTCAAGATATTTAATGTCAAAGTCAAAATATTTCATGGATAATACATTTTGTATGTTTAAACTGCTAATTTATATTTTTCTCAAATATCCTTCGATGGATATCTTTCAAACTTCGCTATCGCATTAGCAACATACTATACTATCCAATAAAGTCATAATACAAAAATACAGGGTTGCTAGTTTTCAAGATATTTAATGTCAAAGTCAAAATATTTCATGGATAATACATTTTGTATGTTTAAACAGCTAATTTATATTTTTCTCAAAAATCCTTCGATGGATATTTTTCAAACTTCACTAACGCATTAGCAACATACTAGACTATCCCTTAAAGTCATAATCCAAAAATACGTGGTTGCTAGTTTTCAAGATATTTAATGTCAAAGTCAAAATATTTCATGGATAATACACTTTGTATGTTTAAACTGCTAATTTATATTTTTCTCAAAAATCCTTCGATGGATATTTTTCAAACTTCACTAACGCATTATCAACATACTAGACTATCCCTTAAAGTCATAATCCAAAAATACGGGGTTGCTAGTTTTCAAGATATTTAATGTCAAAGTCAAAATATTTCATGGATAATACACTTTGTATGTTTAAACTGCTAATTTATATTTTTCTCAAAAATCTTTCGATGGATATTTTTCAAACTTCACTAACGCATTAGCAACATACTAGACTATCCCTTAAAGTCATAATCCAAAAATACGGGGTTGCTAGTTTTCAAGATATTTAATGTCAAAAACAAAATATTTCATGGATAATACATTTTGTATGTTTAAACTGCTAATTTATATTTTTCTCAAAAATCCTGCGATGGATATTTATCAAACTTCGCTAACGCATTAGCAACATACTAGACTATCCATTAAAGTCATAATCCAAAAATACGGGGTTGCTAGTTTTCAGGATATTTAATGTTAAAGTCAAAATATTTCATGGATAATACATTTTGTATGTTTAAACTGCTAATTTATATTTTTCTCAAAAATCCTGCGATGGATATTTATCAAACTTCGCTAACGCATTAGCAACATACTAGACTATCCATTAAAGTCATAATCCAAAAATACGGGGTTGCTAGTTTTCAGGATATTTAATGTTAAAATCAAAATGTTTTATGGAAATACATTTTGTATGTTGTAACTGCTAATTTATATATTTCTCAAAAATCTCTTGATGGATATTTTTCAAACTTCACTAACGCATTAGCAACATACTAGACTATCCATTAAAGTTATAATCCAAAAATACGTTGTTGCTAGTTTTCAAGATATATAATGTCAAATGCAAAATATTTCATGGATAATACATTTTGTATGTTTAAACTGCTAATTTATATTTTTCTCAAAAATCCTTCGATAGATATCTTTCAAACTTCGCTATCGCATTAGCAACATACTATACTATCCAATAAAGCCATAATCCAAAAATACGGGGTTGCTAGTTTTCAAGATATTTAATGTCAAAGTCAAAATATTTCATGGATAATACATTTTGTATGTTTAAACTGCTAATTTATATTTTTCTCAAATATCCTTCGATGGATATCTTTCAAACTTCGCTATCGCATTAGCAACATACTATACTATCCAATAAAGCCATAATCCAAAAATACGGGGTTGCTAGTTTTCAAAATATTTAATGTCAAAGTCAAAATATTTTATGGAAATACATTTTGTATGTTATAACTGTTAATTTGTGTATTTCTCAATTTTTTATTTTTTTAATGCAATATCGGTGATTAATTAAAATATCTGATGCTTCAGAATGAAGGTACCAATTGTCACGGCCATCTCTGACGAGGGGCGGTTAAAGTACTGCCCGCAGTAATTTTATTAACTTACGTTTCTTGTGTGGTGCAAATATTGGGCCCCTGTAAAGCGGCAGTGGCCGTGTAGGCGATCAATAGAATTAATAAAAAGGACAACATTTTGTTGTATCTCGGTCATGAAATATGCTTCGCTCCGTATCAGCAGCGTCCGCTGCGTCCGTGTTTCCTTATGATATCTCCACTCGGCAAGATAACAGCCATCTGAAACAGAGACAAAAAAAACGCTATTACAAACAACGTTTTATCGACAACTGTTTATAGTATGTACATAGCACGATTATGTAAAGTTGGGAGAATAAATGTTCAGTATTGTGCACGTATGGTGAAAATCGTGATGATAAAATTTTACTGGTAATGGTGTATTGTTCGTTTTAATGGTGATTATGATGGAAACGTAATAATCATAAATGTTGTGTGAAGTATTTACATTTTTTTATATACTATAACAAAAGAATTAAACGTATATACGAGGGTTGTAGAGAAAGTAGTAGCAATATATCGCACTAGTTATATAATTTCTAAAGTATCCTAAGAAATATTAATGCGTAGCATAAAATGAATTTTTAGAGATACTTTTTGAGATGTCTTAAAAGTAAGTATTTCTAAAAATTTATTTTATGCTATCAATCAATACTTTTTAGGGTTCTAATTTAAAATGCGGAAACTGTTTGTGGATATCTCTTTTCGTTTTTGCGTCACAACCCTTCAAAGTTCGTGAAAATTGCTTGAAATTACTATTTCAAAAACGCCCTTTTTGAGCTGTATCTCAATAAGTGTTTGTCGTATCGATTTCTAGTTTGTGTACCTAATAGGTACAGGAGTAATGATTGGTAACATAAAATGAACTTTAAAAATTACTTTTTGAGATGTCTCAAAAGGAAGTATTCCTAAAAATTCATTTTACGCTATCAGTCAAGACTCATTAGGGTTCTAATTAAATATCCGACATCCGTTCGTGAATATTTCTTTTCGTTTTCGCGTCACAACCCTTTTAAATTCGTAAAAATTGCTGTTGGTACCATTTGTTTTATTCATAGAAGACTCACCAAAAGCCATTTATTAAAACAAAATTTAATTCTTCCATTTTTTTCCCATAATTAAAAAATCGTCTAACATACAATACGTTTTCTAAATCCAACAATACAGTAACCATCGAATATGGGTACAAATGTCACGATACACGAATACAAGATAAAATCCACAAATTCCAGTTATGCAGCCCTCAAAATCCAAAAAGTCCGCGAACTTTTTGATCAAACCTTGTATTTTATATAGATATATATATATATATATATATATATATATATATATATATATATATATATATTATATTTCAACCAAGCAGAATAATTCTTTGATTGGGAGAGAAGAAAATATATTTATTATAACATACATACATACAAGATATACATTGATTGGGAAAATACTAATTATTCAGAAAAAAATAAATAAACTGAAAATAATAATTTTCCTTTTGGTAAATTTTTTAATACTTCAGATTTTCCCTGGTCATCTGAGGTATTAAAAATGTCCATTCTGCAAAACTTGTAATGTAGTTACAAACATCAATTACTGTCAAGGTTTTCCTATAACAAACAGCTTTCAGATGATTGCACAACCATTTTTGTAGGAAAACGTGTACAATTTAATATACAAAAGAATTTACCTCGTTGAGCTTATTGCATTCTTAATTAAAGATTGGGCAACAATTCCATTACGCTCGAAGTATCGTTTTTATTGCAATCACAGCACTGACAAACACTTCGAGAATCGGAACGCGAAATTCTAACTGTACAGCGAGCGTTCGCGTAAGAAGGTCAAGCCGCACTAAGAGCGGAATCGGTCGTACATATAAATAGCAGGCTGTGCAGGATGTATTTTCCTGTTGCGCACTGGGGGGATTCCCCGAATTTCCAAAATGTTGCTATCTATACATTATTTTGATTGAATTATCAAAATGTATAGGGTTTAAAATCATAATTACAAACAGTTTGTAATAAAACTTTAAAGGTTTATATATATATATATATATATATATATATATTCATTTATTTATTTAATATAGACATCTACAGTTTAACAGAAACCAATTACAGATGATATAATAACAACATAACAAATAAAAGAAACAAAAAACATAACACAAAGATATATAATGAACATTCAAATTATATATTTTTAATAGCACCTACCACAGATATATATATATATATATATATATATATATATATATATATATATATCTCTATATATATATATATCTCTATATATATATATATATATATATATATATATATATATATCTATATATATATATACATATATATATATATATATATCGTACTGATATAGGCATAGTCAAAATTGACTATGTTACAACTAATTTTAAGTTATACTGATATTATTCTAAGTATATTCATAACTTTAGTTATATTACTCAGAACAAGTTAAAACTAGCCAAACATATTCAAAATATATTCTCATTTGTATACTGAAAGCTGCCATAATACAACTGATTTATACATCTCAAATGTGCAGTCGTTTTATATTTTTTTCCAGTACAATTTTCTATTCATTCATACAAATGCACGACACGCAACCTTGTAGATAACTGCTCTTACCTAGTCACGTAACCGAATCAGGAAGATTCATGCTTAAAGCCATATTTTTGTAACGAAACAACTAACTAATTCGTGCCAGAAATAAAACAGATAGGAAACGACCTCGTTGACAAATTAGGCTAAATTAACGCGTTCGCGTCGTGCCGTAACAGAGAAAACAGTGTGTTCAGCGGCTATGTAAAGTACCGTTTTAAATACAATCGGTTGTTTATCGAAAAGTCGGTTGAATTATTAAACAGGCGATCGTACTTTGTATTTGTACGTGGAAATTGATTTATAAATAAACTCACACTTACAGTTCAAATTTATGTAATTTTTAGCTGTTATGAATGAGATCAGGAAAATATACCTATTTAAACCTGTTAGTACTTCTGAGGAAGATTATTTGTAGAAGAAATAAATAAATATGACTGTGACTATACTGAATTATTATCATTTATTTATTTTTTTTACAATTATAATTCCTCAGATATAGTACTAAAATGTTTAAAGAGGTAAAATATCGTCGCTCCAATACCAAAACCACGGAATGTGCAAATTCGTCTTTACTGGAAATCTGAATTTAAAATTCTTAAAACTGTAAAATCTCGTTTATCGTCCGGGAGCTGTTCTAGGCTAGTATTAGCTGGCTTAGAACATCCCGGAACAGCTCCCAAATGATAAACCAAAACAGCTAAATAATCATATATGAAAACATTAATCATTATTACTTTATTAACCCTCAGGGGCCATAAAATATTGTTTTATGGTACGGGACTTGGCGATCCTGAGGCACCTGAGCCCGGGGAGTGAACCCTGTAAAAATCACCCGGAGAGACAGTTGATTCATCGTACGTCATCGGAGGACGGGAATTTCACCTAGTAATTCATAATAATAATAATATTCAAGTAAATCATGTAAAAATCACTCGGTTGTAGGTGATTTTTACAGGATTTACTTGAATGTTATTATTATTATGAATTACTAGGTGAAATTTCCGTCCTCCGACGACGTACGATGAATCAACTGTCTCCTTGTTTTTGTCTGTATTTGACGAACAAAACTGTCAGTCCTAACAATAGTTGTGACAACATTCACTGACAATATTTGTGACAGCATTCACTGACAATATTTGTGACAACATTCACTGACAATATTTGTGACAACATTCACTGACAATATTTGTGACAACATTCACTGACAATATTTGTGACAACATTCAGTGACAATATTTGTGACAACATTCACTGACAATATTTGTGACAATATTCACTGACAATATTTGTGACAACATTCACTGACAATATTTGTGACAACATTCAGTGACAATATTTGTGACAACATTCACTGACAATATTTGTGACAATATTCACTGACAATATTTGTGACAACATTCACTGACAATATTTGTGACAACATTCAGTGACAATATTTGTGACAACATTCACTGACAATATTTGTGACAACATTCAGTGACAATATTTGTGACAACATTCACTGACAATATTTGTGACAACATTCAGTGACAATATTTGTGACAACATTCAGTGACAATATTTGTGACAACATTCACTGACAATATTTGTGACAATATTCACTGACAATATTTGTGACAACATTCACTGACAATATTTGTGACAACATTCACTGACAATATTTGTGACAACATTCAGTGACAATATTTGTGACAACATTCACTGACAATATTTGTGACAATATTCACTGACAATATTTGTGACAACATTCACTGACAATATTTGTGACAACATTCAGTGACAATATTTGTGACAACATTCACTGACAATATTCACTGACAATATTTGTGACAACATTCACTGACAATATTTGTGACAACATTCACTGACAATATTTGTGACAACATTCACTGACAATATTTGTGACAACATTCAGTGACAATATTTGTGACAACATTCAGTGACAATATTTGTGACAACATTCACTGACAATATTTGTGACAACATTCACTGACAATATTTGTGACAACATTCAGTGACAATATTTGTGACAACATTCACTGACAATATTTGTGACAATATTCACTGACAATATTTGTGACAACATTCACTGACAATATTTGTGACAACATTCAGTGACAATATTTGTGACAACATTCACTGACAATATTTGTGACAATAATCACTGACAATATTTGTGACAACATTCACTGACAATATTTGTGACAACATTCAGTGACAATATTTGTGACAACATTCACTGACAATATTCACTGACAATATTTGTGACAACATTCACTGACAATATTTGTGACAACATTCACTGACAATATTTGTGACAACATTCACTGACAATATTTGTGACAACATTCAGTGAAAATATTTGTGACAACATTCAGTGACAATATTTGTGACAACATTCACTGACAATATTTGTGACAACATTCACTGACAATATTTGTGACAACATTCAGTGACAATATTTGTGACAACATTCACTGACAATATTTGTGACAATATTCACTGACAATATTTGTGACAACATTCACTGACAATATTTGTGACAACATTCAGTGACAATATTTGTGACAACATTCACTGACAATATTCACTGACAATATTTGTGACAACATTCACTGACAATATTTGTGACAACATTCACTGACAATATTTGTGACAACATTCACTGACAATATTTGTGACAACATTCAGTGACAATATTTGTGACAACATTCAGTGACAATATTTGTGACAACATTCACTGACAATATTTGTGACAACATTCACTGACAATATTTGTGACAACATTCAGTGACAATATTTGTGACAACATTCACTGACAATATTTGTGACAATATTCACTGACAATATTTGTGACAACATTCGCTGACAATATTTGTGACAACATTCAGTGACAATATTTGTGACAACATTCACTGACAATATTTGTGACAATAATCACTGACAATATTTGTGACAACATTCACTGACAATATTTGTGACAACATTCAGTGACAATATTTGTGACAACATTCACTGACAATATTTGTGACAACATTCACTGACAATATTTGTGACAACATTCAGTGACAATATTTGTGACAACATTCACTGACAATATTTGTGACAATATTCACTGACAATATTTGTGACAACATTCACTGACAATATTTGTGACAACATTCAGTGACAATATTTGTGACAACATTCACTGACAATATTTGTGACAATAATCACTGACAATATTTGTGACAACATTCACTGACAATATTTGTGACAACATTCAGTGACAATATTTGTGACAACATTCACTGATAATATTCACTGACAATATTTGTGACAACATTCACTGACAATATTTGTGACAACATTCACTGACAATATTTGTGACAACATTCACTGACAATATTTGTGACAACATTCAGTGAAAATATTTGTGACAACATTCAGTGACAATATTTGTGACAACATTCACTGACAATATTTGTGACAACATTCACTGACAATATTTGTGACAACATTCAGTGACAATATTTGTGACAACATTCACTGACAATATTTGTGACAATATTCACTGACAATATTTGTGACAACATTCACTGACAATATTTGTGACAACATTCAGTGACAATATTTGTGACAACATTCACTGACAATATTCACTGACAATATTTGTGACAACATTCACTGACAATATTTGTGACAACATTCACTGACAATATTTGTGACAACATTCACTGACAATATTTGTGACAACATTCAGTGACAATATTTGTGACAACATTCAGTGACAATATTTGTGACAACATTCACTGACAATATCTGTGACAACATTCACTGACAATATTTGTGACAACATTCAGTGACAATATTTGTGACAACATTCACTGACAATATTTGTGACAATAATCACTGACAATATTTGTGACAACATTCACTGACAATATTTGTGACAACATTCAGTGACAATATTTGTGACAACATTCACTGACAATATTTGTGACAATAATCACTGACAATATTTGTGACAACATTCACTGACAATATTTGTGACAACATTCAGTGACAATATTTGTGACAACATTCACTGACAATATTTGTGACAACATTCACTGACAATATTTGTGACAACATTCAGTGACAATATTTGTGACAACATTCAGTGACAATATTTGTGACAACATTCAGTGACAATATTTGTGACAACATTCACTGACAATATTTGTAACAACATTCACTGACAATATTTGTTACAACATTCATTGATAATATAAGAGTCATAAATGACAAGTCGGTCGTCTTCAAAACATTGTTTTCGTTTTTATATTATAGAGATTAACAATAGTGAACAACTCAATGCACTGTGGACTTCAATTTTTATTGTTATAATCATTAATCACATCGTCAACACAGCATTTTTAAGTGCTTAATCATAATCGTAATAGGCTCGCTAAACAAAATTGTGAACAACATCTCATTTGTTTACATTATTATTCTTGCTAACTCATCGATTTGTCATTTAATGTTCGCAAATGAAAATTCGCCGGCTGGCAGATCAAGAGTACAAGGTTTTCAATTGTTTAGGCGTCCTGGGGCAGGTTCAAGGCGGCTGTTTACACTAGTAGATTAAAAGTGCGCCGTGTTCGCGTTCTTTTGTTCAGCGATTATTGAGAATCGTGGTAATGCGATCCCTAAAAGTGCGGTTGATATTGCAATCACGCACACTGTGAGTCATAAATGCAAAACAAAAAATATGTACTGGTGGTAAATATTTGCAAGCAATGGGTGTTGAATATCAAGATCATTATGGACAGCTATATTGAAAATTAAATAATTGACAATCGATTCGTTGGAGCAATTCAAAATGAAATTCCATTTTCATAGGGCAATCAGACATGAGGCTTTTCCACCGGTAAATGGAGATGCATAAGCTGTTTTCGTTTATCATTGATTGCTGCTCTGACTTTATTGTCTCTTGTTCTATTTGTCGGCTTGAACGTCTTTGTCTAATCCGCAAAGAAATTTCAATTCTTTGACAGACAAAAAATACTAGCAAAATAGTACTTTTAATTACTTTATGGGAATATATTGTTTTCGCTTGACAACGTACGACCGTCACAATATCACCCACTTCCCGTCCTATGACACATGACGTTTCCACGTTTTCGCGGTCGTTAATTGCGCCAAATCAATTACCGCCTGCGGTATGACGCTGATTCGCTTAATGGACAATTAAGGAGCGCGTTTCATTTCCACGATACAAAAAGTATTCGCTGGTGAAAATGAAAGTTGAGTCTTTGCTAAAGTTTATTTGGAATCAATTAAATAGTTTTAATTGGGTATACAGAGTAATAATTGTTACAATCTAGAATGAATGGACATTACAGTTCAAACTAAACACCGCTATCAATTTAACATAAAGTATGCAGGAATGACAATCGTAATGTCAAAATGATATGAATAACTTGAACGTTAATAAATAAATATAAATATGAATATTAAATTCAAATTTAATTTAATTTTTGTTTTGTTTTGTTTGGTGTTTTTTGTTTTGTTTTGTTTTGTTTTGTTTTGTTTTGTTTTGTTTTGTTTTGTTTTGTTTTGTTTTGTTTTGTTTTGTTTTGTTTTGTTTTGTTTTGTTTTGTTTTGTTTTGTTTTGTTTTGTTTTGTTTTGTTTTGTTTTGTTTTGTTTTGTTTTGTTTTGTTTTGTTTTGTTTTGTTTTGTTTTGTTTTGTTTTGTTTTGTTTTGTTTTGTTTTGTTTTGTTTTGTTTTGTTTTGTTTTGTTTTGTTTTGTTTTGTTTTGTTTTGTTTTGTTTTGTTTTGTTTTGTTTTGTTTTGTTTTGTTTTGTTTTGTTTTGTTTTGTTTTGTTTTGTTTTGTTTTGTTTTGTTTTGTTTTGTTTTGTTTTGTTTTGTTTTGTTTTGTTTTGTTTTGTTTTGTTTTGTTTTGTTTTGTTTTGTTTTGTTTTGTTTTGTTTTGTTTTGTTTTGTTTTGTTTTGTTTTGTTTTGTTTTGTTTTGTTTTGTTTTGTTTTGTTTTGTTTTGTTTTGTTTTGTTTTGTTTTGTTTTGTTTTGTTTTGTTTTGTTTTGTTTTGTTTTGTTTTGTTTTGTTTTGTTTTGTTTTGTTTTGTTTTGTTTTGTTTTGTTTTGTTTTGTTTTGTTTTGTTTTGTTTTGTTTTGTTTTGTTTTGTTTTGTTTTGTTTTGTTTTGTTTTGTTTTGTTTTGTTTTGTTTTGTTTTGTTTTGTTTTGTTTATATAAATATAAAAAAAAACGTGAAGGTTATTTATTTAAATAAAAGTTCGTCTAACATCTTTTAAATATTATTTATTATTTTGGGACTATGAATATCTTAATGGAAAATAACATTTTGAACTATATTTATTATTTATTTTCTTTTGCCAAGATTTCGTTTAACATCACAAAAATAGTTGTGGAAAAAATTAAAATTCAACAATAAAATCAAAGAAAATGAAATAAAAAATGTTTTTTGTCTTTCTTGATAATGCACAAAAGGGGGAAACATAAATAGGTCTATGCACAATTGAGGTTCATAGTATACAGCTTTTGAATATAATTAATGTGTTAAATTTACTCACACTACCTGTTTAAGATTAAAAGGTTTTCCATTTAGATATTATGCAACGTGCGTCAGTCTTTGCTTGCCAGTGGTGCATTTTGCTGCTTGCAGCATCCGCGCGCGCGCTTGTTTATTCATCAATAACCACAAGGTGAACGACATCAGCGCTTTACACTTTTTAACATCCCCACGGGCAAAAATAGAGCGCGGGGAAGTCGTAAAAGAGCTGGAATTAGTTCTACAGACGTAATAATTCCAATTTGCATACGGAAACGGAATTATATGTTCATTGAATTTATATTATTTCTACAATAATAGATTGAAACATAAATTTTAAAATAAATATTGGTTTAAGCACTACAGTAATAAATGAATTAGCTTGTATTTCAAAAACTAGAGCTGCTACGAAAAAAAAGCGAGATATTTTAAAAAAAAAAAAATTTATTGGCATTTTCTTCACAAAAAACTCTTCAATATACCCAACCACAACAAAAATACATAAAAATAAAAATACAAATAGAAATAAAAATAACACTCCGCTAAAATTACAATTAAACATTACACATAACCACTCCCGAGTTATTTCTTATACTGATTCAACTAAGTATAGTAAGAGGTTGAAAGCAGAGTGGGTGGGAGACTGCATAAAGCTGAATGAATGGTTAAGCGAGATGGGGAAGGCGTGAAAATCTGCAGGAGGCTCACGTGGGAGAGGAAAGTGGCGAAGGCAGACATATTGTAAAAGTGATAAAAAATGGTAAAAATGCCAAAACTACCGTCCGCCCGTTCAAAATTGGGGCCGTCCTAGAAGTAGCATGGCCCTGAAACTTATGTCGTTTGATTGGGAATATAGTCTAGATGGCGAGGAAAATGTCGAGATTGTTGCAAATTAAACCTGAACAGCTACAGGACTTGACAATTTTTTTACACTTTGAAAATTTTATTTCAAAATAGAAAGTGGTTTTTGGGCTTATATTATAGATACTTCATGTCCAAGAAGAAAAACACAAAAATATTGTTATAAAAAGTGTACCGTTTTTGCGGCAAATTCGAAAAAGTGAAGAAAATATAAATAAAAATTGTCCAATCAAGATAAACTTCCGCCTGTTGGATAGACAATTTTGATGTAAATGAAAAATCTTAATATATTTTTCCCCTAAAACAAAAGACAAACACGTCACATGAGATATTATAAAAGTGATAAAAATGCCTAAACTACCGTGCATCCGTTCAAAATTGCAGCCGTCACAGAAGCGGCATGGCCCTGAAACTTATATTGTTTGATAGGAATTATAGTCTAGATGGCGAAAAAAATGTCGGGATTGTTGCAAATTAAACCGGAAAAGTTATAGGGCTTGGCAAATTTGTCGAACTTTAGAAATTTAATTTCATGGTAGAAAGTGATTTTTGGTATTATTTTGTAGGTATTTCATTTCCAAAGAGGAAAACACAAAAATATTGTTATAAAATGTGTACCGTTTTGGTGGTAAGGCCGAAGAAGTGAAGAAAATAAAAATAAAAATTGTCATATTGAAATCAACTTCAGCCTATTCGATAGACAATTTTGAACCAAATAAAAAATCTTAGTATATTTTTTGCCTAAAACAGATAATAAACTCGTCACAAATTTAATTTTAAAAGTTATAGATATCGGTATAAATGGTAAAACTACTTTCCGTCCGTTCAAAATTGGGGGCACAGCACGACACACTACGTACTAACACTAATGTGGTGTGATTGAAAATATAGTCTAGATGGCGGGGAAACTATCCTGATTGTTTCAAATGAAACCGGAAAAGCTACAGGGCTTGGCAAATTCTTCGAACTTGGAAAATTTTATATCATGATAGAAAGTTGTGCTTGATCGCCTTTTCTAGGTATTTTAATTCCAACGAAAAGTTCGAAAACAAATTGTTATAAAACGTGTACCGTTTCGGTGGTAAAGCCGAAGAAGTGAAGAAAATAAAAATAAAAATTGTCCAATCAAAATAGACTTTAGCCTATTGCATAGACAATTTTGAACCAAATAAAAAATCTTAGTACAATTTTTGCCTAAAACAAATGATAAACTCGTCACAAATTTAATTTGAAAAGTTTTAAAAATCGGTAAAAATGGCAAAACTACGTTTGGTCCGTTCAAAATTGGAGCCGTTTCAGAAGTGGCATGGCCCTTATGTTGTTTGATTGGAAATATAGTCTAGATGACGAGAAAAATGTCGATTTTGTTTCAAATTGAACCCAAAACGGATGTTTTATGAAGTGAAAATGTTGGATAACGTAGGTTTATTTTGAAAAGTATTAGTAATTTTACTTAGTCTCTTTATATAGACAAGTTGATTGTTGTTATCATTTTGCTTTCCATAATTGATTTATATATTTAAGCAATGAGGATATCATTATTAATGATATTTCGTCGTTAAGTTTGAGTCATCAACCATCAACTTCAGCAGGTCTACTTCGCAATTATGCAAGATTTTTGTTTTTTTTTACCTTAATCTAATGATTATCTCAATCATCAACTATGTATTATAATTTATATCATTTATGCACATTACTCCATCTATACACTGACACACACTGACCATGAACAGACACACCACCCAAATTCCGTACGGAAAAGAGTCCGGACTCTAACCGGTGACGGCGTGGACCTAGTGGCTTAGACCATTGCGCCAAGTATGCAAGATTTAATGAAAAATATGCACCTTGTGACAATAATAACAATCTCTGACTCATTCCATCGGCGGAACACAATGCACATAGTTTAATCAACTCGAGACTTTTTGTTATTAAATCGGTCACCGCGGAAGCGGTTTTGTGAAAGTGGACGATTTTCTGGAAGTTTACGCTTGTCGGTGTACGATAAGCGCGTTTTCTTGCGACAGGGGCGGGTACCTGCGCCGGTGTATAACAATAGGGACACAGGAAATTGTTCGTAACAGCTAATTTCGTAATAGTAGGAAAGCGAATCCGCACACGGATTCGTGTTATTATCGCACAATAATCATGTTTGAGCATAAATTTTATTGAGGTTGTTACTATAGAGTGTCCCTCAAGTATGGAATAAATTCGATAAAATATTTATTTATGATTTTTTTTTTCTTCAAAAATTGCGTCGATTTTTAATTTTAGATTTCCAACTTTTAATGAAAGTGTCAATATTTTTCGACAATATTTGAATGTGAAATGATATCATCGATAAGTTTTTGAAATGAAAACCCCATTTTTTATTACGTCGATTTACTTTCTAAAAGTATTCGAAACGTTAGAATTATTAAATGAAAGCCCCTTGTCGCTAGTAAAAGGAAGAAGTTTAGATGAGTGTAATCACTCGGTATTTACATTATCTTCACAGAAATCAAAAACAGTAAATAATTAGTTATTCAAATATTTAGCACATACTCTGTAAAACTGTATCAACATAATATCGTTTATATTTAGCAATATTCGCACGATCTTTATTTATCTACTTGGCAATAATTGTTTGTTCAATAAGAGAGAAAAACGAAATAAAAACCATGTAATCTAAATGAAAACAGTGGGATGAGTCAGCTCGTGCGTCAATTTATCGCCACTAGCCTTCTAGCGCGGAATAATCGCTCATCAAATGCCACATATCCGCTCGCTATGAGCGCAACAGGAACGCGACAAGGAATCCGCGAACTGTCCACACGACGTGCAGATATCTCAACACGAATGCGTCATTATAAACAAAGAACTTTGCAAGTAATCAACTATAAAACGATAACTCTAATAAAAAAATCTTGTTATTGTATTAGTTTATTTTTTTAGACAATTTACCATGGGAAATTCAAGTTAATTGGTACTCTACATGGTGGCAGACTATGAACTAAAATCTAGTGGGTAATCTCTACACATAAAGTGTATTTTTTCATTATATATGTGACCGTATGTGCAAGGTTTGTCTAGGTATATATTAAAAGTTTATTAACAACCACGCATTACAATCCAAGTAATCAAAATCGTATAATTATTATCTAATCAACTGATCAAACAATAACAAAAATCAGTTGTTTACCTACGAGTTCGACAAAAACCGTTGACATTTGAATCGGGAATATTCCATAACGTCCTTTGTTATCATTATTGTTCCGTCTGTTTTATATATATATATATATATATATATATATATATATATATTTACCCCCCTTAAGTGTGTATGATGCGTGGGAGGAGAGGACACAATATCGTATTAGACGAAGAGTTTTACACCGTAAGCGAGACGAGTAACATATCTCTCGCTATATAATAAAGTATTTTAATGTAAAACCAGTGTTTTCTTCAAACAAATCCACGGTCCACAATTAGAGAAGCTGTAACACAGTACACACAGTTTGAGAATATAATTATACTTAGTATACATTAATTCTAGCTTCCCTTGCATAGTACGGTGGAAATGATTATTGTGGACGAAAGTACGGGCGTAGCCGAACCTCATCTCACAATTAGAGAAGCTGTAATACAGTACAATTATCATCTAAGAATAAAATCCAAAAACCTATCACAAATAGAAATTTCTATTAATATATAGTCTGTATAATATAATTCTCACTTTCTGTTTCATTTCGTTGGCATTCTAAAGTGGTTTCAATATGCCCTGACTACTCTCGTCCCGACCAATTAAAGCGGATCTGTTAAATTAATCTGTGTTGGAGAAAGACCAGGCTAAAAATGAGGCGAGAACATTTCGTGCTTAATGACCGCGTCCGGCGTGGCCCGCATTCGTGATCACAATAAAGAACTTAAACGGTCGTGTGTATGCCACTGAACACTAGTGGGGTGGTAGAGAAAACCTGTACCCGGAGGAATGCGAGTACTGACCTCCGGGAGGTCGCTACACTGAATCCAAACTCGACTGTAAACAAACCAGTCTACAGGACTGACTTGTACAGTCATAAATAAACTGATTTAAAGGGTTCATAATGGTTTCAATATATAATATTATATTGTATTTGCGATAGTTGTGTTTTGGGGTCGGTTAGGGTGGGATCACGTCTATATTAGTTCTATTGAACGAATTATTTAATTGTATATACTAATTAATTCAGGATTTATTACTTGTTTGTCCTAAGACAAGCATTCGGCTTGTGCTGTGAACTTATTCGCTCATACGGGAAACTTCCCTTCATGAACTAATATTACGGCGTATTTTGTGGAATTTGATCTAACAATCACTAACTTTTATTTAAAATTAATTACACTTTTCATGTGATACTTTTACTCTAAAAGGTTGCCATTACTGAAAGATGATACGTTTACTAATAGTTTACTAACGCTATTGATCACTTTAGTGAATATTTAGTGAATATACTGGCCATTAAACTTTCTAAAAGTATTCGAAACGTTGGAATTATTAAATGAAAGCCCCTTGTCGCTAGTAAAAGGAAGAAGTTTAGATGAGTGTAATCACTCGGTATTTATTTTGTGTAATTTGATCTAACAATCACTAACTTTTCATTTTCATTTCAAAAACTTGTCGATGACGTCATTACACATTCAAATATGACCGAAAAAAATTGACACTTATTATTATTTTTGAATATTCTTATAACATTTCTGTATTACTAGCTTAATTAGCTACAAAATGAAATATAATATGTTTAGATAGCTAAATTATTAAGATTAGAATATTGAAAAGCGTTAAAAAGTAAGCCCACAAACGTATGATGTTGGCTATTTAAAAAAATGGAAAAAATCGTAGCTATAATTCTCGAAAATTCTAATGATAGTCATGTGTTACTGGCTTAATTAGCTACAAAATGAGATATAATATGTTTTTATAGCTAAATTATTAACATCAGAATATTGAAAAGCGTTAAAAGTAGCTCTAAAGAATATGTTGGTTATTTAAAAAATTACAAAAAATCATAGCTATTATTCTCGAAAATTCTAATAATAGTCATGTGATACTAGCTTAATTAGCTATAAAATGAGATGTAATGTTTTTATATAGCTAAATTATTAAGATCAGAGTCATAAAAAGCGTTAAAAAGTAACCACTCAGACTTATGTTCGGCTAGGTAAAAAAATTATAGCTATTATTTCAAAAAATTTAATGACATTCATGTATTACTAGCTTAAGTAGCTACAAAATGAGATATTATATGCATATATAGCTAACTTATTAAAATCAATATCATGAAAAGCGTTAAAAAGCTAGCTCTCAAACTTATATTGGCTATTTAAAAAATTACAAAAAAATCGTAGGTATCATTTTTTTAAATTCTTATGACACTTATGTATTACTAGCTTAATTAGCTACAAAATGAGATATAACACGTTAATATAGCTAAATGATTAAAATCAGAATTATGAAAAGCGTAAAAAATAACCTATCAAACTTATATGGGCTGTTTAAAAAATTGCAAAACAATCGTAGGTATTATTTCTGCAAATTCTAATAACAGTTATATGTTACTAGCTTAATTAGCTTCAAAATGAGATACAATAAGTTTATATAGCAAAATAATTAAAATCAGAATAATGAAAATCGTTAAAAAGTAAGCTCTCAAATGTATGTTGGCTCTTTAAAAAATTGCACAAAATTGTAGCTATAATTTTTAAATATTCTAATAACAGTTATGTGTTACTAGCTTAATTATCTACAAAATGAGATATAATATGTTTATATAACTAAATTAATAAGATTAGAATATTGAAATGCGCTAAAAAGTAAGCTCACAAACATATGTTGGCTATTTAAAAAATTGCAAAAAATAGTAGCTATTATTTTTGAAAACTCTAATAACAGCTATGTGTTACTAGCTTAATTAGCAACAAAATGAAATATAATGTGTTAAGATAGCTAAATTATTAAGATTAGAATATTGAAAAACGTTAAAAAGTAAGCTCTCAAACATATGTTGGCTATTTAAAAAATTGCAAAAAATCATATCTATTATTCTCGAAAATTCTAATAATAGTCATGTAATACTAGCTTAAGTAGCTACAAAATGAGATATTATATGTATATATAGCTAAATTATTAAGATCAAAATCATGAAAAGCGTTAAAAAGTAAGCTCTCAAACTTATGTTGGCTATTTAAAAAATTATAAAAAATCGTAGATATTATTTTTTTAAATTCTTATGACACATATGTGTTACTAGCTTAATTAGCTACAAAATGAGATATAACACGTTTATATAGCTAAATGATTAAAATCAGAATTATGAAAAGCGTAAAAAATAACCTATCAAATTTATATGGGCTGTTTAAAAAATTGCAAAAAATCTTAGGTATTATTTCTGCAAATTCTAATAACTGTTATATGTTACTAGCTTAATTAGCTTCAAAATGAGATACAATAAGTTTATATAGCAAATTAATTAAAATCAGAATAATGAAAATCGTTAAAAAGTAAGCTCTCAAATGTATGTTGGCTATTTAAAAAAAAGCACAAAATCGTAGCTATAATTTTTAAATATTCTAATAACAGTTATGTGTTACTAGCTTAATTAGCTACAAAATGAGATATAATATGTTTATATAACTAAATTAATAAGATTAGAATATTGAAATGCGCTAAAAAGTAAGCTCACAAACATATGTTGGCTATTTAAAAAATTGCAAAAAAATAGTAGCTATTATTTTTGAAAACTCTAATAACAGCTATGTGTTACTAGCTTAATTAGCAACAAATGAAATATAAAATGTTAAGATAGCTAAGTTATTAAGATTAGAATATTGAAAAACGTTAAAAAGTAAGCTCTCAAACATATGTTGGCTATTTGAAAAATTGCAAAAAATCATATCTATTATTCTCGAAAATTCTAATAATAGTCATGTAATACTAGCTTAATTAGGTATAAAATGAGATATAATATGTTTATATAGCTAAATTATTAAGATCAGAATAATAAAAAGCATTAAAAAGTAACCTCTCAGATTTATGTTCGGCTAAGTAAAAAATGCAGAAATGTATAGCTATTATTTAAAAAAAAATCTAATGACATTTATGCCTTACTAGCTTAAGTAGCTACAAAATGAGATATTATATGTATATATAGCTAACTTATTAAAATCAATATCATGAAAAGCGTTAAAAGCGTTAAGCTCTCAAACTTATATTGGCTATTTAAAAAATTACAAAAAAATCGTAGGTATCATTTTTTAAAATTCTTATGACACTAATATATTACTAGCTTAATTAGCTACAAAATGAGATATAACACGTTAATATAGCTAAATGACTAAAATCAGAATTATGAAAAGCGTAAAAAATAACCTATCAAACTTATATGGGCTGTTTAAAAAATTGCAAAAAATCTTAGGTATTATTTCTGCAAATTCTAATAACTGTTATATGTTACTAGCTTAATTAGCTTCAAAATGAGATACAATAAGTTTATATAGCAAAATAATTAAAATCAGAATAATGAAAATCGTTAAAAAGTAAGCTCTCAAATGTATGTTGGCTATTTAAAAAATTGCACAAAATCGTAGCTATAATTTTTAAATATTCTAATAATAGTTATGTGTTACTAGCTTAATTAGCTACAAAATGAGATATAATATGTTTATATAACTTAATTAATAAGATTAATATATTGAAATGCGCTAAAAAGTAAGCTCACAAACATATGTTGGCTATTTAAAAAATTGTAAAAAATAGTAGCTATTATTTTTGAAAACTCTAATAACAGCTATGTGTTACTAGCTTAATTAGCAACAAAATGAAATATAATATGTTAAGATAGCTAAATTATTAAGATTGGAATATTGAAAAACGTTAAAAAGTAAGCTCTCAAACATATGTTGGCTATTTAAAAAATTGCAAAAAATCATATCTATTATTTTTGAAAATTCTAATAATAGTCATGTAATACTAGCTTAATTAGCTATAAAATGAGATATAATATGTTTATATAGCTAAATTATTAAGATCAGAATAATAAAAAGCATTAAAAAGTAACCTCTCAGATTTATATTCGGCTAAGTAAAAAATTGCTGAAATGTATAGCTATTATTTAAAAAAAAATTTAATGACATTTATGTCTTACTAGCTTAAGTAGCTACAAAATGAGATATTATATGTATATATAGCTAAATTATTAAGATCAAAATCATGAAAAGCGTTAAAAAGTAAGCTCTCAAACTTATGTTGGCTATTTAAAAAATTACAAAAAATCGTAGATATTATTATTTTAAATTCTATGACACATATGTGTTACCAGCTTAATTAGTTACAAAATGAGATATAACACGTTTATATAGCTAAATGATTAAAATCAGAATTATGAAAAGCGTAAAAAATAACCTATCAAACTTATATGGGCCGTTTAAAATATTGCAAAAAATGTAGGTAATATTTCTACAAATTCTAATAACAGTTACATATAATTTAGCTATATAAACATATTATATCTCATTTTGTAGCTAATTAAGCTAGTAACATATTACTAGCTTAATTAGCTACAAAATGAGATATAATATGTTTATATAGCTAAATTTTTAAGTTCTGAACAATGAAAAGCGTTAATAGTAATCTCTCACACACTTATGTGAACTATTTAAAAAATTGCAAAAAATCGTAGCTATTATTGTTGAAAATTCTAATAACAGTTATGTGTTGCTGGTTTAAGTAGCTATAAAATAAGATATAATATGTTTATATACCTTAATTATTAAGATAAGAATAATGAAAAGTGTTAAAAAGTAGGCTTTCAATCTTATGTTGGCTATTTAAAAAATTGCAAAAAATCGTAGGTATTATTTTTTTAAATACTAATGATAGTTATGTGTTACTTGCTTAATTAGCTACAAAATGAGTTATAATGTGTTTATATAGCTAAATTACATTAAAAATTGGCAATTTAAAATTAAAAATCGACGTGTCCGAATAATTTTTGCAAAAATATAAATAAATATTTTATGGCATACGTTAAAGAACTTTAGTGATTATTATTAATAGTTTAAACAATCCTAGAATGAGTTGCATACATTACACCATTCAATTGTGATTAATTAACTAATTATATCCCAATAAGTTTTATATAGTACAGACAGATTTATTATGCTGCTTGATTCATCCTGCACAGCCACATTTATGCATCATCTGTAATTTTTTTTTCGCATAAATAGTCGCGTGGGCGACACTCGTCCACACACACACACAGTCGCTGGTTTCATCGCCTGGGCAGATGCGAATTGTTTATAAATAAATTGTGAGTCTGGGATGAAGCGGGATGCAATTACTGACGGAAATAGCTAGGGACAAAGTGGAAGAAGTAACGAGTAGAATTTTACAAGAATATACATACTGTAAATAACTTTAAATTTCAATGTGGCAACTATAGAAATCGTTAAGTTACAAATTTGCAGTTATTTAAACAACAAAGTTACATATTCTATATAAATTAAAAAATATAAAATACAAAACATGTGAAGTTGTTTGGCTATGATTTGATGTTTTTTTTTTCCTCTGTCCTCGCCGCGGGATTTATGGGTGATTTCTCATCTCGGGCTAACGGTATCGAGGGGTGTTGTGGTTTGTTCCCTGTCTTCTATTTTATTTAAGGTTGTTGTGTATTAGTAGGTTTTTTATTTTGAGTTTGAAGGGAATGAAGTTATTCAAACTTTTTTTCCAAAACTTTAGCCTAATTTTTATAAAGACGTGTAAATGGTAGTCCATGATTAATTTAATAAACGATGCAACAATTGTTGTTAACTTTGTATTTCATAGCCATTTGGCAATGATGCTTTATATGTTTGTTGTAAAAAAGTACATTAAACTTTCACAAATGAAATATTTAAGATTACAATGAAAAAATATCTAAAGGTCGTTTTAGACAAGAACATTTCTTGACTCAAAAGTTAGTCAAATGCGACATAATCTAAATTGTCTCGTATCATACAGCAAATTATTTGAAATATTGAATTGGATGGTAGATCGAATGGAAAACATAACGCGTTCTATTTGTCAAAGATAAATTGTATGGGAGAAGGACATATGAATTCATTTCTTGCACAACTTGAGCTAAGAAATTGTCTTGTCTAAAACGACCTTACAGGATAAATAAAACGATTTTTACTTTGTTTTTTTTATCACACTACTAATACACTTTGCATCTAGTTTCTGCTAAGCTCTAGCCATTTTTGAGCTCCTTCTATGACCCGAAAATGGCTAGAACTAAGCCGAAACTGGTTGCAAAGTGTAACTGAAGTATGATAAACAAAAAAACAAATCAAAAATCGTTTTATTTATCCTTTGAGATATTTTTTGTTTTATACCACACATCCTACTAATTCGTGGTATAAAATAAAGAAGTTTGCGAAACCTATGTTTATAATGGAATAATTTATCCTTTAAAATGAATTATCACAAAATAATCGCCTTAACAATCCAATATTTGAAAAAAAATGAGTTTTGATGTTATGCTTTAAATATTTTGGTAGATTTATTATTTATATGGTTATACTTTTGTTTTATTTGCATGCAAGACTGTCTCTTTAATCAATTCTTTCTTCTATATCAGGTTAAGTACAGATATTGTTTAGAATTTAACAACAACCATCAGACATATATACATAACTTGTTACTTGCATTTATTATAATTGTAGAGAGATTTATTAATAACTAAATAACCAAAATTTCAATTAATTACATAAAGCCCTTCTTTCAAATGCCTCTATTTCACTCAACCCGTATACAAGAGCAGTAAAATATTGTACACCAAACCCGTCTGCACTACACGGCGTGTGTCGTTTCTGTTGCACCCCTATTGCTGTTGCCACAACAACGTCGAGAGGGAGCAGATGTGGCGAAACGTTCCTAATTATCGTGTGGCGGGTAGGGTCGTGCGATCAATGCAATAACTACACTAGACGAAGTTTTAATTATTCACAGAAAACCGCGTAAAAACAAACACAGCAGCCGCGTTCGCGAGTTAAATGATGCTAAACAGATTATTGTCAACATATAATAAATATAGCGCTATTTTCGATGCGACTTCGATAATATATTCTGTATTCTACAACTCGAGTTATTAACTTCTAAACTATTCTTTAATTAAAAGCAAATACAAGTAACCGATTGAAAATTCGCCAAAAATTCAATTTGATAGAAATTTATATACAACTATTTGTGTTTCATTACAACAATATTTTCAACAGATTGAGTAAATTTGGTTGAATTCAGTATTCTACAACTCGAGTTATTACCTTCTAAACTATTCATTCCTTTAAAGCAATTACAAGTTAACGATTCAAAATTCGCCAAAAATTCAATTTGAAAGATATTTATATACAACTTCTTTTTATTCCATTAGAATAATATTTCCAATAACTTAGGCAAATTTGGTTAAATTCTGTATTCTTCAACTCGAGTTATTACCTTCTAAACTATTCATTCCTTTAAAGCAATTACAAGTTATCGATTGAAAATTCGCCAAAAAATCAATTTGATAGATATTTATATACAACTTTGTGTATTCTATAACAATAATATTTCCAACAATTTGAGTAAATTTGGTTGAATTCAGTATTCTACAACTAGAGTTATTACCTTCTAAACTATTCATTCATTTAAAGCAATTACAAGTTAACGATTCAAAATTCGCCAAAAATTCAATTTTAGAGATATTTATATACAACTTCTTTCTATTCCATTGGAATAATATTTCCTATAACTTAGGCAAATTTGGTTAAATTCTGTATTCTACAACTCGAGTTATTACCTTCTAAACTATTCATTCCTTTAAAGCAATTACAAGTTATCGATTGAAAATTCGCCAAAAAATCAATTTGATAGATATTTATATACAACTTTGTGTATTCTATAACAATAATATTTCCAACAATTTGAGTAAATTTGGTTGAATTCAGTATTCTACAACTAGAGTTATTACCTTCTAAACTATTCATTCATTTAAAGCAATTACAAGTTAACGATTCAAAATTCGCCAAAAATTCAATTTTAGAGATATTTATATACAACTTCTTTCTATTCCATTGGAATAATATTTCCTATAACTTAGGCAAATTTGGTTAAATTCTGTATTCTACAACTCGAGTTATTACCTTCTAAACTATTCATTCCTTTAAAGCAATTACAAGTTATCGATTGAAAATTCGCCAAAAAATCAATTTGATAGATATTTATATACAACTTTGTGTATTCTATAACAATAATATTTCCAACAATTTGAGTAAATTTGGTTGAATTCAGTATTCTGCAACTAGAGTTATTACCTTCTAAACTATTCATTCATTTAAAGCAATTACAAGTTAACGATTCAAAATTCGCCAAAAATTCAATTTGAAAGATATTTATATACAACTTCTTTTTATTCCATTAGAATAATATTTCCAATAACTTAGGCAAATTTGGTTAAATTCTGTATTCTTCAACTCGAGTTATTACCTTCTAAACTATTCATTCCTTTAAAGCAATTACAAGTTATCGATTGAAAATTCGCCAAAAAATCAATTTGATAGATTTTTATATACAACTTTTTGTATTCTATAACAATAATATTTCCAACAATTTGAGTAAATTTGGTTGAATTCAGTATTCTACAACTAGAGTTATTACCTTCTAAACTATTCATTCATTTAAAGCAATTACAAGTTAACGATTCAAAATTCGCCAAAAATTCAATTTGAAAGATATTTATATACAACTTCTTTTTATTCCATTAGAATAATATTTCCAATAACTTAGGCAAATTTGGTTAAATTCTGTATTCTTCAACTCGAGTTATTACCTTCTAAACTATTCATTCCTTTAAAGCAATTACAAGTTATCGATTGAAAATTCGCCAAAAAATCAATTTGATAGATATTTATATACAACTTTGTGTATTCTATAACAATAATATTTCCAACAATTTGAGTAAATTTGGTTGAATTCAGTATTCTACAACTAGAGTTATTACCTTCTAAACTATTCATTCATTTAAAGCAATTACAAGTTAACGATTCAAAATTCGCCAAAAATTCAATTTTAGAGATATTTATATACAACTTCTTTCTATTCCATTGGAATAATATTTCCTATAACTTAGGCAAATTTGGTTAAATTCTGTATTCTACAACTCGAGTTATTACCTTCTAAACTATTCATTCCTTTAAAGCAATTACAAGTTATCGATTGAAAATTCGCCAAAAAATCAATTTGATAGATATTTATATACAACTTTGTGTATTCTATAACAATAATATTTCCAACAATTTGAGTAAATTTGGTTGAATTCAGTATTCTGCAACTAGAGTTATTACCTTCTAAACTATTCATTCATTTAAAGCAATTACAAGTTAACGATTCAAAATTCGCCAAAAATTCAATTTGAAAGATATTTATATACAACTTCTTTTTATTCCATTAGAATAATATTTCCAATAACTTAGGCAAATTTGGTTAAATTCTGTATTCTTCAACTCGAGTTATTACCTTCTAAACTATTCATTCCTTTAAAGCAATTCCAAGTTATCGATTGAAAATTCGCCAAAAAATCAATTTGATAGATTTTTATATACAACTTTTTGTATTCTATAACAATAATATTTCCAACAATTTGAGTAAATTTGGTTGAATTCAGTGTTCTACAACTCGAGTTATTATCTTCTAATTATTATAATTATATATATATATATATATATATATATATATATATATATATATATATATATATATATAATTATCTTTATTCACAACAACATTATATAGAATTCAATACATTTATTTTACTAATTGGGTTAGTTAGGTGTTGTAAAAAGCTAACAACCCCTTTCTGCCTTTTTAATATTATTTTATATTGAAAGTCTAAATAAATAAATAAACATAATCTGATGTG